>VWZO01017547.1:0-88809 GCA_013396975.1 Bucco capensis
CTCAGTAAAGGAGATCTAAGTACTTTCCCAGTAAAATGTACTTTCAGGTCAGAAAGCTATTTCAAATTCCAGCTGCTTTTCCACTCAAAACAGAAGGTTTCAAGAAGTGGCTGAAATTCCAGGATGAGGAAAGACACCTAGGCTATCCCCTCAGCAGAAGAAACCACCAAGCCCCATTCACTCACCCCCTCTCCTTCTCAGCTAGCAGTGATGAAATATGACAGTCCATTAAGCCAAAAGCCTGAGCATCCTCCCCTGCGTGCTGCAGCAAGGCCAGAGCCTGCCTTGATCCTGCATCCCAAAAATGAGAGCTGGCAGCAAGAGCGGATTGGGTGCAGACACAGTGACAAAATCCACCAAGCCCAAGGTACAGCAGCAGCAGCGTATCAGGGAGTTAAACAAAACCAAAAAAATTATCTTTTCCAATTGCTCTTAATTCTTTATTCACTGCAGGCTCCCCTGGATAGCCTGGAAAAAGCTGTTAGATGCTGACACAAACAGGGTTTTTCTATAACACTGAGCATTGCCCCAGGATCTGCTTTCTCCCTTTTCTCATTCTGAACTAGCCTGTGACTGTCTTAACCCTTTTTTTAAGTACATACAACCCAAATGAGCACTTTACCCAGATACAAGTAACACCCCAAAGGAAATCATGCAAATACATTGGAAATACAGGAAATACTGCAAATAAATTGCAGGATTCATCACCCTGACATTTTACCCCAGCAAATAATTCTTGCAAATGGATTGTTACCACTCCAAAAAGGAGATTCCAGCAAACAGGAGGCCTTATAGCCACAATTGATATGGTATGGTGTGACTCTAGTAATTTTGTATCTTCTTAAACAGCAACCAAATTCTTTAAGAAGAAATCATCTGAAGGATAATACATCCACACCAAAAAACTAAGCTGAAAAGTGCCTTATTTTTTATGAAGGCTCAAAAAAGGCCAAGATGACCATTTGGCAACCTCCAACGCAACAGGGTGGTGCCAGCAGTCCTCATTTTTGTGAGAGCAGGGTAGTGCCAACATTAAAATTCTCGAGTGCAATCACTTGCTTTAGCACAGCTACTCTAGTAGCTTCCACTCTTTCATGTCCACAGCATCCCCATCACAGCAAATAGAGGTTCAATTACACAGCACTGAACAGCTCTAAGAATAAAAGTCTTTCTCCTCCAAAATCCCAAGTGGTTTCCATGTTCCTAGGAGTTATCAAAAGCCAAATCTAACATAGAAAGGAACTAATTATTACCATAAATAAAGGTGGTATAGTCTGGGTCATAAAAACACCATGCAATGCTCCAGGTTTGGGGCAGAGTACCTCGAAAGTTGCCCGACGAAAAAGGACCTGCAGGTCTTGGTTGATAGCAGATGAAGATGAGCCAGTTGTGTGCCCAGGTGGCCAAAAAGGCCAAGAGCATCCTGGCTTGCATCAAAAACAGTGTGGCCAGCAGGACCTGGGCAGGGATCATCCCCCCAACTCTGGACTCCGCACTGGTGAGGCCACACTTTGAATCCTGGGTTCAGTTTTGGGCCCCTCACTCCAAGGACACTGATGTGCTGGAGTGTGTCCAAAGAAGAGCAACAAAGCTGGTGAAGGGTCTAGAGCACAAGTTACTGGTTGGACTCAAATGATCTTAGAGGTCTTCTCCAACCTTAATGATTCTATGATTCTACAAGAAGATGAATGGGTTTGTTCCTTTGTACTCCAGCACAGCAGTGCAACACTAACCACCTGCTATTGCCTACTGATCTATGTTAAATATTCCATACACACAAAGCCCAACAGAAGATGTGTCTCCAAGCACAGGGGGAAAAGCAAAAGCATCAGTTACTGAAAATAAAAATGCATTCTGTCGTTATGGCAACTAAAGTTTTTAACAACATTAAGAAAATGAGACCTTATGAAGAACAGCATCTTGTTGTTATAGCAACAAAAATCTTCAAAGTAATTGCTTTTAAAGATTTCCCTTTTTCCTTTCTATAAACTCCCCAATATAATAGAACACTTTTATTAAAACGACATATTATTTTGCCTTTTTGCAAAACAAGCAACAATTCCCAGTGATTTAATGAAGCAATTACTTGTGGTGCTCATTTGTGGACTAGACTGTTAACTGTGGATCACACGGAAAGAGGATGCTTCTTGGAGGCCAACTCCAAACCACTGCTGCAAGACTTGTAACTAATGATTCTGAGATTGGAAACAGTTAGATGCTGGGAGCAACGTTTCTGACTGAGAACAATTAGATATTAATGAGTGTTTTGCTTTACTAAATGTTGCCTTAATCCAAAAATCACAGAATCTCAGCATGGTAGGGGTTGGAAGGGACCTCTGGGGATCATCTAGTCCAACCCTCCTGCTGAAGCAGGGTCACCCACAGCAGGTTGCCCAGGATCATGCCCAGGTGGGTTTGGAATCTCTCCAGAGAAGGATGTATGATACCCTTAGCTTTCACACAGTGTTCAGAAACAGCAGCTTTTGACAGACTTGAGAACCAGGAAAGAAGCAAGTAACAAATATTTTTAAAAGCCAGACTTAATGGATGAAAGAACATACCTTCTTTAGGTATGTGGTAGATGTGCTGAGCTTTAACTGCTGATGAGAACAGTACATCTCAATCCCAGTTAGAGCTTAACACAGCACACTGTATAAAGATAATGCAGTGCTGGCAGGAGAACACTTTATATCATTAAAGAGCAGTGGTGTGCTGTATGGACTGCGAATATACAACTTTTCTGCATGGTACATTTAGGGCAGTGGATATTTTATGTTCAGATATTTGTGTGCAGAAGGCATAAAAATGTAGTTATTTCATAAAAATACAGAACCCTAAAGAAAATCTCCAACTCAGTGAGAAATTGCACTGTAAAGAATTACAGTGCCAAGCAGTCCTATATATACTGATTCTATAAAGAGCAGAAAATAACCTTTCCTCCCTTTTCAGCACAAGCCTGTCAAATAACAATTAGTTATTAATCCAAGATTATGGAATAATCAGAAATACCAATAAATATGGTTGATACAGATGAGCAAGAAAAATGCAATAGCAGAGATTTATCACTGTACAGATGAAGGATTTACTGACCTGACAGAGTGTACTCCTCACCACAGCTGCCAAGGACCAGCCCCCAACATGTCTAGCATCTTTGCTACATCACTTTCTCCTTCCCTAAAATTCACTTGAATCCATATTAAAAGTTCAGTCTGAACTAAACTTTTACATAAATTTAGATATTTATAATGCTTATTAATAGCTAAATGTGGGGGAGGTTGTGTGTGGGGATGTCATGAGGATGAGGCCAGCCACAGACAAAGGGCTCAAACTGAAACCCAGGAGGTTGGGGGTTGGCCAATTTTGTTCATATACAATGGGAGTATAATTAAACTATGCTCAAAAGCATTTAATCTCACAAGCCTTCTGTCAACAAGTAACTAGGTCTGAACAGGAGACAGCATGATACTATGAGTGCCACCATCAAGAGCCTGGCTTCATCCTCTTCACACCCTCCCTCAGCTACTTATATACATTGGATAAGGTTCCCCCTCAGTCTCCTCTTCTCCAGTCTAAACAAGCCCAGCTCCTTCCTCCTCTAAAATATCTTCCATAGCAATTTGGTGCTGCCTAAAATATTTTAGATACGAAAATAAAAGACTGAATTAAAATAAGAAAACCAGCACAAACCCCAATCACTATGCTTTCATCACTGCTGCCACACTGTTTACAGAGCAGCAAGGAAAATGACACAGGTTTTGGCATTAATCAGGGATGTGACCTCATTCTTAAAAAAAACAAGTAAAGAAAGCATAACAAACCCTATCATTTTTTTGTTCAAATAAAGATATACTCTATCTGCATATAGTCACTGCTATAGGTTTACTGACTAACCAAGACGTTTCAAAAGTGGACACTGTCCTTCACTGGACTTTCTTGTCCTTCAGATGGTCTCTCCTCTTATCCCTCTTAACAAACCACTTTTTTCATGTATCAGAAGAGAAGAAATATGTCCGAGACTGGCCTAATTTGCTATGATTTCAAGAAATCTAAATGAGATCAGGAACTGCCCGAGCCCCTCTTTACCCTCTGTGACTCAGCAACGTGGTAAACCTACCATTTTCATCATTATGGAAACAGACACTGTTAATCCAGCTCAAAAGCACTGTCTACATTTCTAACAGATAACACCTGCAACGGTGACCAGAATATGCCACAAAGAATGACCAGAGCTCTCCATCTCCTCCCAGGGAATAGTATTTCCTTCTCTTTTGGAGAAGGAAAGAAAATTGGACATCACAAAATCCTCAGTCTTGACAGCGCAATATTCGTATCGCTGCTTTGAGTTACGCTGACAAGTTAATTGATGCAACATCAGGATGTTGTCATGATTATCTTCCGGTTTGCTGCACATCTCCATCACTAATTGGCTGCTCAGCCAGTCAAGGTTGACAAAACAATGATGCAAGTGCACACACTGTGAGAGTCAATGGTATCTGTAATTACATGGAAGCAGCCAATGCTGCTGATCAGTAACAATGATGACATCCATTTATACCCTTAAAAGGGTGCTTGGCAAGCTGCTGCTCTGTAAGGGAATATGCTTCAATGCTGATTTCAAATAGGGAATAGTAAGGATTCTTCTGATGATGCTGAGGAATTAAGAAGCTGTCTCCACCCTCCACTGCATTTTGGTATTCAAGATATGAATCTGTCACAAGCATCAGTCTTAGAGACTGGTAAAATGAGCAACCATAGAAACAAACATTACACCAGTAGGGTAATTGGAAGAAAATTCTAAATCCTCTCAGTAAATAAAACTGCTCGAGTAGTTCTGTGCAAACTTAAGGAATGTGGGTATGTATTTTTAGAATTGGATGACATTAGAGAGGTCATGCATCTAAGCCATCAGGCTAGTAGGGAGATGACCCTGACTTAAATAAATAAATTTTCTTTCCCAACATTTCTTTAATGTTGGGAATATATGATCATAGAATCGTAATATGACAAAGCCTGGAGAAGACCTCTAAGATCACTGAGTCCAACCACTAACCTAGCACTATCAACAAGGCCACTTAGGGACTAAAACATTCCCCTAAGCACCAAATGTACATGCTCTTTAAATCCCTTCAGGGATGGTGACTCTACCACTGCCCTGGGCAGCCTGTGCCAGTGCTTGACAACCCATTCAGGGAAGAAATTTTCCTAATATCCAACCTGAACATCCCCTGGTGCAACTTGAGGTGGTCCCAAATGTTTCAGCACCAACACGCACTAGAATTGCATGGACAGCTTTGCTGCTGCCTTGATCTGTGTCCTACAGAAGCCACTTTGCTTGTCTGCTTTTCATTAGTTGGATTAAAACAGAAATATAAGCACTTAACCACACAGGAGAGCTGCATGCATTATCACAGTGGTAGTAACACACTTGATGAAACAGAAAAGCATCATGTAAATGAAAAATGTTATTAATGCATTGCTGGAAAAACCTTGTTAGACTAAAGCAACTTGGAAAACAAAACATATCCCAAACATAAAAGTTGCTTCATGGTCCAAATCATTTACAGCTCCAGTTTACTGCCAATATTGTCAAACCATTTCTAAAACCATTACAAAAATAGAGGAAACAATGTCAGTCAGCATGTTCCCATCATTCCAGCCTGAGTTTTAGGATGGGGAGTCACAGCCAGCCCATTTTGCTACTTGTCTCTATTGGTACCAGTTTAGTGGGTTGCAAGAATTGATTCAGCTCCTTGATATAAGCTCATGGAGCTTCAATTACTATCAACTTTCCAGCAGCCCCAAAAGACATAAGTAGTACACAGAGAACTATGCACATGGAGGATGCATGCAGATGGATGTGTCATCAGGATAGACAGACAAGAGGATTTAGCTCTCAAGTTTCTTCTCCTGCATGATCACAAGCACCACATTCACATCATCCATCTTCTCCAAGCAGCCACACCAGCTGTGGTTGCATGGCCATAAAGAGCTCTTCACTTTGGTGTCACTCCCTCCAAATCCAAAGCACAGGGAAAGACTCTGCTCTCCCTGGAGCAGGCTTCTCATTGCATTCCAGTGCTTTCAGCTGTCTGAAGGGACAAAAAGTAGCAGAGGCAAGTGACACAGAAGTTAGGAGATGCCACTTTAAAATGATTCTTTGCAGCACCAAAGAGCAATGAGAAGAAATGGGGATAGCATTAACACCCAGACTGAAAGGCATTAATAATTCCTGCGACAACTTCAACAGCAACAACACATTTCCTTGCTGAAACTCATCCTAATCGGCTGCTTGAAAGAAGCAATCCTTATTTATCACTGTTTCTGGATAAATACCATAAGAAAGGGTAAATAATCCACTTCTATCACCCTAAGCAAAGAAACCCAAAATAGATGTCCCCTTGAACATTCACAGCAGGCTGTGGGCTACTACTTAATCGCTCATCAATCACTTGCAGCTCCAGCCAGAGCCACTTGTTAATGTATTCACATCATCCCTTTTGCTCTCCCTGCCCCCTCGGACCACAGCAGCATTCTGTGTCATTTGCAATGTAAACGAAGTCCTAACGCAAAACTACACAGTTATGATGTTCCCTCGTAAATGCCTTGTCACTCAGAGCAGGTTGATGGAGCTCACGCATTAAGTTAACTGCCTTGACAGATCGTCTCATCTTTGCCTCCTCCTGCAGTGACAAACATTTCCTGCTGGTAATTTGTTTTCTCTATGAAAGTTCACACTGGAAAAAAGGAAAATGCTGGATGGATTGGTGCAGGGTGCTCAAGTGCAGTGTTCAAAAAAGACTGCATCAACTGGGGAAGGTGATCAAAGCCCACCCACACACAACACAACATGCCATCTCATTCAAGACTGTAAGCTATCTACACTGAGGTTTGCTGTATGGATTTGTGGTGACCATTTCCAATGTTACAATCAATTCATATTTTGCCAAATGAAATAAATAAAAAAAATCTGCAATTTCTTTAGATCTACATTAAATTTAAATTGATGTAAGTAGTCATTGCCTCTATCAAAATTACCTCCAAGTAGCATGGGCTGGGATGAGTTTCTTTGCCATTTAAAATACTGTTCAAGAACAAAAAAGTATTATCATTCAGTGATAAAAAATATCTCTACGTCTAACTGATTTATAAGCAGGAGGTGGATTTTCCTTCTCTAACTGCTGAAGCTCTGATGTAATCCCATTTAGGATGGCACACTCTGATCTAGCATTTCACGCTCCTGGTACAGCAAAATAACCACGACCATAGTCCATGGCGTGAAAGGTAACCTCTGTCCCTAAGGCTTACTGTTACGGTCTTCCTCCAAGCAGCCCAAGTGCTCTCCCATCTTTCTGCTGCTTCCATCTGCTACCTGAAAAACCACACTTCAAATTGCAGGGCTTAATCAATGCATTCAGGAGAGGGGAAAAGCCCATGCAGACAGACCTAGGGAGAATGGCTCTTTGACAGAGACACCTGCACCAAACCAAGACATCAAGAATCAGATGAGAAGGGTCTAGCTGTAAAGACTGCAAGGAGCAGAGGACTCTGAGCACTCAAGATACATGCAGACTCATCCATCAGTTAAGTCAAGGGACAGAAATTAAAGCACCACTACATCCATCTGCAGTGGCTCTTACCTGAAAGCTAAATCGCTTTAGGTGCATTGCAACTTAATCCTCTTCAGGATTAAGGCCACTTCATTCCTGAATGAGAACTTTGGCACAGAGCTCTAGTGGTGCTTGAACTTCTGGTGAGGGTGAAACAAAAGCAAAGCCAGACTAGAAGCAGTCCTGTGCTAGAAATCAGAGAGCAGAAGGGCAATGTAGCCTTCTAAGGATGGGAATGTGCAAACTGATACATCATGACTGAAAACTTAAGTTTTGGCCCCCACCATACGCGGTCCAACTCTGTAGCTCTTAGTTATATGGTAGACCTGTTAAAACAGGTAAAATATTGTTGTCTTCTTGTAAATACCTTATTCTTCTAAAAGAATATCTTCACCTTATTTACTGGTAATATTTATAACTTAACTAGTATTGGAGTGTAATATAAAAATAATTTAAGATAAAAGCTCGTATGTTAAAATTATGCTAATAGCGCCGTTGCGTTTTGTATTGTCCATCTTTTCTCCCTGCAGGATAGTTTTTCCTGTTACTCTTTCCTTGCTCTTTTTGGCAAACACAGATGTTTTTAACTTCTGGTTTTTGAATACAAAACTTCCTCTGAATGCCTTATCAGGCCACTGCATCCCTGCTTGCCAGCAGTGGGTCAGGCTGCTGTAAATCCTGTGTCATAGTCAGGGCCGCTCCAGGTCAGTATTTTTATTTTTCAGGAAAGAAAGCAAGGATTAAATGAATCCTTTTAAGAATGGGAAAGTATGTCCTTTTTAGGACACAACATATTTTTCCTGTTCCCTCTGTGATAGCCTGTAGCTAAACAGTAGGATCCCTTCTTCTCCTATTATCTCTTTCTCACCACTCAGGAGACAGCACCCATGGACAGACACACCACACTGCACAGTGGCCTCTGCCAAGGTAAGAAGCTTATGCTTACATCTTTAGGAGTCCTTTGCTTTGGTCCTGGAAGGTGTATACCGATTTGGTCAGAAGCAGAGGAACAGGGGACGAAGGAGACCTCTGGAGATCATCCAGCCCAACCTCTCCGCTAAAGCAGGGTCACCCACAGCAGCTTGCCCAGGATCATGCCCAGGTGGATTTGGAATCTCTCCATTGAAGGAGACTCCACAACCCCTCTGGGCAGGCAGCCTGAGCCAGGGTTCTCAGCCTTTACCCCTCACAGAGATGCTTCTATCCCCTCATCATCTTTCCAGCTTCCACCGGACTGTCTCCAGTAGTTCCTTGTCTCTCTTGCAGTACGAAGCCCAGAACTAGACCTAGTATTGCAGCTGTTGCCTCCCAAAGGCAGAGTGGAGGGGGAGGAGAACCTCCCTCCACCTGCTGGCCACACTCTTCTTTTAACCAAGTACGGCGACTCTTCCCATTTGGATGTGATAGTCACTTTCCAGCCTAGCCCGATTCAGTATTTACTCCTTATTCCAAAATCCTTTTGTTAATTTACTATGCTCTGTTAATCAGACATCATGTTTCATGCTAGGTTCAGCTGGAGAAAAAAGATCAAATAATCACTGTTTTAGAGAGGCACGCTTTTCAAAGTCTTAAACAACACAGTCTGCCAAGCCTCCTCTTCCAGATGCAGAAGAATTTCTGAGCATCATTAAACTCTCCCCACAAAGGTCTCGCCAGCTGTTGCAGTTTATTTGCATATTTATTCCATATTCATCTTAATTTCAAACAGCTACTTTCATCTGAAACAATTCTTAATTTTGCACACCAGTTAATTCACTGAAATTAGGAAACGGTAAGAAAATGCTGACAGATCATTAACTGTGTGCTGGATAACTGTACCAGACAACAGTGACTTCACCTGATCCCTTCTCTTTTGCCATTCCAGAAATTAATTGTCATGCCTGGTGTGCTCCCTCTGTTCTGCTGCTCAATATTAACACACACATCAAAGGGAAGGGAGCTTTTCAAATGGGCTTAGCCAGCGGCAGAGCCTTAACAACTGGTGGGTGTTTGCAAGAGCCTTCGTTAGCTTGGGAAATTAGCACATTAATGAATGGTGAGGAGTTTATAAATAAAAGGATTGGCACTGGTGACACTTTTAGAGGGTTATCTAAAGATCGGTTATTTATTCTTGGTAAAACAAACTTTCTTGAGTGGTTTCAGGGTTCTCCTGCCCTGAGAAAGCAGACACGACCACACCTTCCAGAGCAGATTTATGCCTTTTTAAACCTTTACATAAATATGAATTAATATCCCTAATTTACCACCACAGAGACACTCTGAGCATGAAAAGACATAGGACCAAACGCATCTGCATGGTTTCTGCAGCTAAGCAACTGCTGTTGCATACCCTTTCCAAAAAAACCCAACTCTTCTGAGAAGTCCCCCACCCTTCAAACATAGCTCAAAACGCCAGAAGTATCAAATCAAACTCCCAATATCACCTTGCAGAAATGCACGTGTCATCCTCACTGCTCACAATGACCGATGGGAGTGATTTCAGATGTTGCCCTAGCCCATCAATCTGTACTTTTTAACCTCTAATTCTAGCAAGCAGAGTTAGCAGCACCATTGTCCTATCCTTAATCACAGACACAGAACCACAGGATTCTAACTTTATTGGAGACTGTGGTAATAGAAGAATCAGAGATGAGAGATGAGATATCTGCTGTAAGAGAAACAGTAACAGCCAATAAGGAACATGACTGGAAAACTAACTGGGTTTGTCTATATACATTTGCTCAAGTGTGAACAGGCTGTGATGACACCATAATTACCAATATCCCTTTTTCTTACAGAAAATCCCTTTTATTATCCTCGTGAGCCACTTATATATGGCCACAAGTAGTGCAGAGTAGTAGTTTTGGGGAATAAAATAGAGGTAGGCACTGCAAATATTTCTAATAACCCAGAAAAAAGGAGACCGAGGGGAGCCTTGCTTACTCTCTACAACTCCCTGAAAGGAGACTGTAGCAAGGTGAGGATTGGTCTCTTCTCCCAAGTAACAAGTGACAGTACAAGAGGAAACAGCCTCAACAATTTCTTCCCTGAAACAGATGTCAAGTGCTGGAGTCACCATTCCTGGAGGGATTTAAAAGACATGTAGATGTGGTGCTGAAGGACATGGTTTAGTAGTGACCTGGCAGTGGTGGGTTAATGGTTGGACTCAGTGATCTTAAGAGTCTTTTCCAACCTTAATGATTCTATCATTCTATGATTTTATGACCTCTTTGGTCAGCTGCTGGATCTACAACAGTAAGGCAGAGGGTGATACTAAAGCAGAAGGGCCACCAGTGCTGGGAGAGCACAGCCACTGAGCCCTCCCCACTGCAGTGGTATTGCTGGAAAACACTGCTGTGAGCATTAATAAATGTCTTTTTAACCTTTGCCTCAAAATACTCCTCAGGTGGTGTGGCACAAGTGGATTCTAGTGACACAGCAGTAAGTAAAGATCCCAACTCCTAGGAGCTAGGCAACCACTGAATGCAGAAAGGACTGTCACTCCATAAAGATGATGACTTTGTTGGGAGGCTCAATTCCCTCTGTCTCTCCTTAATCCCAAGAAACATTTTTATTATCTCCTCCACAACCTCAAAGCCATCTCCTAACAGCTCTTCTGGTAATGTCTGTCTCAATCATGACTACAGCAACTGATCTAGGACTCATAAAAGCCAACAGGAAACTCTGCCTTTGACTTTAATGGGCAGTTAATAAAAAACACCTCCCAGTAAGGCACCTGTCCCACCTCTTCCCTGTGCAGTCTGTGCTCCAGAGCTATCATCCTGTCACTGTCAACACAGCCTTTTTCCAAAAGGCAGCTCCTTGTGCTGTCTACATCAACACAAGGAATAGCAGAGCCTTGGTAACACAGCTCTTGACCTTGCCAGGAGAAATCTGGGGGAATTAACTTTATACAAAGACAATGGTATTTCTCCTCCAAATATTTTTGGGGGTGGTTAGAGCAAAGATGCAGTGGACTTCACAGCTCTTCCCTCTGTTAAAATTGCTGGGCTCTCCCTCAGGCTAGGTCATGTCATACTTTTTAAGAAAGTTTTAGCCAATAAGACTCATATCCTTAATGAAAACATAATTTGTCATCTCATATTCTAGAGATGAATTACTATAAATGTGTTGGTACACCCTTACTTTATCACAAGGACTTGGCATCTTCAAGAGCTAGGGTTCCTCTCAGATAGCTGTCTCTCAAAAAGTCCAAATCAGAGTAGTAAGCAGGGTCTGTTACAACAGACAAGGCAGAAGAAAGAAATTGAGGGTGGTGAGACACTAGCATAGGTTGCCCAGAGAGGGGGTTAGATGTCCCATCCCTGGAACTACTCCAGGTCAAGCTGTTTGGGGCTCTGAGCAACCTGATTAGTTGAAGATGTCTCTGCTGACTGCAGGGGGTTGGACTAGATGACCTTGAAAGGGTCCCTTCCAACCCCAGCCATTCTGTGATTCCATGGTAATAAAAAGATGGCAAAATAACCCAGGAAAACTGCAGTCCACATGGATTTCAGGTATAAAACATGATTTTATACCTGAAGAAATGAGTCAGTTGCTGCCACTGAGCAATGCTCAGCTCATCCAAGATCATTTTGCTCCACTCCATATTGCCTCAAAGCCAGCTATTGTCCTATGAGGGTTGTCAAAACCATTTTGACTTGCAAATATAAAACACTCACTCACTTGTTCTGTGACTAGGGAAATTTTGTAGGTAAATGAAAAAGCTTTAAAAATTACCTAAAAATCCTATCAAATGATGGATGGAAAATCAATCTCCAAAACTACCTCACTTTTTTTCTTAAGCTGTGGTAGACAAAACTGGCCCTTATCCTCAGCAACAGCAGGAAGTGTTCCACAGACTCTCCAGGCAGTTTATGAAAAATGAACAGCACCAAAGGACATTAAAGCAGTAGGGGATCAATATGGATTTTTACTGTTTTATTCTGGATAACGTTCACAGAATGGCAGAGGTTGGAAGGGACCTCTGGAGATCAACTAGTCCACCCCCCCTGCTAAAGCAGGGTCACCCACAGCAGGTTGCCAGGATCATGTCCAGGAGACTCCACAAC
Source organism: Bucco capensis (assembly GCA_013396975.1). Taxonomy (NCBI): domain Eukaryota; kingdom Metazoa; phylum Chordata; class Aves; order Piciformes; family Bucconidae; genus Bucco; species Bucco capensis. The sequence continues at coordinate 12,659 of VWZO01017547.1, forward strand.
CTCTCTGGGCAGCCTAGGCCAGGGTTCTGGCACCCTAACAGCAAAGAAGTTCTTCCTCATGTTTAGCTGGAACCTCCTAGGTTCCAGTTTGTGCCCATTGCGCCTTGGCCTGTCAATTAAACCCTCAACTGAAGGGGCAGGTAGTAAAATGAGTGCAAACTACATGGAAACGTAACCTCCAGCCTTTCCCAATACATGTTCATGAAGAGACCCAGCTGAGCTTGGGGGCTATGCTGCCATAGGCTGTCCCTCAGCCCATAGAATTAACATACAAATTAAGTTAGTTTACCTTCATTCCATGTCTCAAAATTTATGCAATCCATTTCTCAAGCTTTCTTGTAAAGACACACAAATGAGATGTACAATAAATAAGGGAAAGCATTTCCAAAAGATTTTGTATAGTGGAGCTTGGCTCATGAAGTGACAAAGTGGAAAGAGAAAAATGTTATCTGCAGTACCTTCCGAAAACGGTCCTTTAATGAAAAAGAAAAGATTATATCATAGACTTCTACTGACTTAATTTTTTCTTTCATTGTTCCCCCCCCCGTTTATTTTGAACTTCCCAAGCTGTGGATTTACTCCCCACTGTTCTTTCTGCAAAACTAATAACAACAGAAAAGCATCAAATGGTAGCAACAGAGCAGTGAGGAGCAACAAGAGCAAAATTACTGAAATTAATCAAAAAAATAAGCCATCTGGTATTTTAACAAGTGTGCAAAGCTGGGGGTTATAATTCAATAATCTTACTAATACAGGAATAAAACCGGAAAGCCAAGCTGCACAATACTAGAGAAGTAAATATGTAGGGGTCTGAAGCAGTAAGTGGGTAGGGTTTGGGGAGCACCAGCCTATTCAGCACTCATCATCTGGGGGGAGGTAAGTCTGGAATTGTAATTCCTTGTTTCCTCTGGGAGACCTGATCCAAATAAAAACCCCTAAAGCTCCTGAGAACTGCAATGCAGTGGCACAGGAGGGAACTGCAGGATCTCCTGAAGATGGGAGACAAAGATACCTGAGAGATGACAGCAAGTGGATGCCAGATTTCTCCATTCTCACTAGCTTTTATCAATTCATCTTCAAACTGAAAATTTAGGAATATTATTCTACAAGTGAAAGGTCTCCTGTGGATATTTTCCCTGTGCCTACCAACTCCCTGCCTGCTTTCCTTCCAGCCAAGAGACAGTATTGCTCTGCACATATGAACCTCACTTAGATGTTGCTGCAAAGTATCTTCCATCCACATATAAACCAGGAGGTTGCAAACCCCAAAACTTGTCCTGTGGAGATACAACTGCTATCTTACTGGGAGAGAAACAGTCTGTTATCTCATAGCAGGTTCACAGTTTGCTAACAGGCACCAGACAAATATTTAACTGAACACTGGGGAATTATTTAATTAACAGGCTTTAGAACCATAGAATTTTCACTTGGACTCTAAACTGCCTTCACAAGATTCTTTCCAACCGTGAATCATCACAGTTGGAAAGGACCTTGTGAAGGCAGTTGAGAATCCAAGTGAAAAGTCATCAAACATAGAATCATCGAATCATCATCATCACCAGGGTTGGAAAGGACCTTCAAGATCATCAAGCCCAACCCAATAGCCCTACACTACTGCTATCCCTAAACCATCCCCCAAACTACCACATCTACCCATTTCTTGGAAACCTCCAGGGATGATGACTCCAGCGCCTACCTGGGCAGCATGTTCCAACACTGCATCACTCTTTCGGTGAAGAAATTTTTCCTAATATCTAATCTAAACCTGCCCTGGCACAATTTAAACCCATTCCCTCTAGTTCTAGTGCTAGTCACAAGGGAGAGAAGAGGCCAACACCAGCTCCTCTACAACCTCCTTTCAGGTAGTTGAAGAGAGCGGTAACATCTCCCCTCAGCCTCCTCTTCTCCAGACTAAACAGCCCTAGCTCCCTGAATCTCTCATCACGCCTGTTCTCCAGACCCCTGATCAGCCTAGCTGCCCTTCTCTGCACCCTCTCCAGCACCTAGATGTCCTTTCCATACGGCAGTGCCCAAAACTGCACACAAAATGGTGGGGGTTGGAAGGGACCTCTGGAGATCACCTAGTCCAACCCCCCTGCTAAAGCTAAAGCCTCTGCTGGAGTCTCTCCAGTAGTTCTTTATCTCTTGAACTGGGGAGCCCAAAAAAACTGGATCCTGTACCCCAGGTGTGGCCTGACTAGGGCAGAACCAATAGTCTCGGTACCAAGGCAGAGCTCTGAGGCAGCATTAGCAGATCACAGGCAATTCTTGGGTATAGATCTAGTTTTTAGCTCTGTTGGACATGGAGAGCTGGGGAAAAGCAGCACAGAAGGGCTTCAGTGTCAGTTCATACATAAAGCCTCTACTCCTCCTCTTTGAGAAAGAGGAGAATTGCCACCTACCTACCTAGTTATTTTGCCCTCCTCATACTTTAACTTAGAGAAAGCCATTAAAGTGGTGCTGGAACACTATAGGTTTGCTGTATGTTATTCCACAAAGACAGAAGTAAGAAAGTTCTCATTTCAGGCAGAACTACAGGTCTTGTTTGCAAATAAAATATATTTTGACAGTGAACAATATGTTATGGAGACTTCTTTATTTCTATGAATTATACTCCTTCAGGGCAAGAAATATCATACTCAGTATTTTTCACATTGCCATTCTTTCTTAAAAAATAAAAAAAATTGTTTTACAGCACAAGTAGCCTCTTAAAAAATAAAGTCTCTGACAACTCTGTTTAAAGAACAGACTCATTTTTTTCCTAACTATCCCTCTAATATTTCCTAGACTTCTGAGGCTAGAGCCCTCATAGAATCCCAGATTCTCAGTATGGTGCTGGAAGGGACCTCTGGAGATCACCTAGTCCAACCCCCACTGCTAAAGCAGGCTCACCACGAACAGGTTGGTTGCCCAGGTTCACCTCCAGAGGGATTTGGAATCCCTCCAGAGAAGGAGACTCCACAACCTCTCTGTGCAGCCTGGGCGAGGGCTCCAGCACCCTCACAGCAAAGACATTTTTCTCCTCGCATTCAGATGGAACTTCCTGGGTTCCAGTTTGTGCCCACTGACCCTTGTCCTGTTGTTGGGCACCACTGAAAAGAGTCTGGCCCCATCCTTTTGTTCCTTGCCCTTTAGAAATTGATAAGCACTGAGAAGATACCCTCCCGGCCTGCTCTTCTTCAGACTAATCAGCCCCAGGGCTCTCAGCCCATATTTCTAACCTCTGCTGCACTCTCTCCAGTAGTTCCTTGTCTCTCTTGAACTGGACCAAGTACTCCAGGTGTGACCTGACTAAAGGCAGACTAGAGGAGGAGGAGAACCTCCCTTGACCTGATGGTAAGAGTCTTCTTAATGCATCCCAGGACACCACTGGCCTTCTTGGCCATGAGGGCACATTGCTGGCTCACGATGAACTTGTCTACCAGGACTTTCAGATCCTTTTCTGCGTAGCAGCTTTCTTGTATTTGGTGCCCATTTGCCAATCCAGTAATCTCGCTTGTACTTACTTGCTCATATTCTTCTTCAGCCAGAGAAAGGTTGAGAAACCTGGAACCAGAGACTGGATCTTGCCAATGGGCCTCATTCTCACCCATACAGCTCATTGAAATTAGATAACAAGAATATCAAATGGGAAAATGATAGCAAAGAGTAAATGTTCTAGAAATTCAAAAGCCATCTGAAAATAAATGAAGAATTTATCAGCAGAGAATGTTCACTGTGGAGGCATTTCTCACAGCATCCGTAATGCTCCTTGCGTAAGTTCCCTCTTTTTCCATTAGCTGGGGTAATGTACAATTCATGAGTTTAACTAGCACCTCATTATCCAATTAAAATTACCCATTTTTAACAAAGAAATAATGTTGGAAAGGGAATTATTAGGGTAATGATTAATTCTGGCTACTCATATATGAAATGGCTTTGCAATTAATTTAGGGGGAGGGGGTTTGCATGTTTTAAGCTCCTGCATAATTACGACAAGCTGCATTGCTGTGCCTTACAGTTCTCCTCTAATTAATTTGTTAATATAAACACAAGAGGAATCATTCCTAAAAAATAAGAGTAAGTGCCAGAAGTAACAAGATGCAGGAATAGTTTGCTGACTTGTCCATACTCAGGGAGAGGGTATGTTCCTCTTTCTTTGGCAGCAGACCTGCCACCTACTTCTATCACGCTACTGGAAAAAGTAATGCATTGTATGTGATCAGATAATTAAGTGGTTTGATTTAATAATAACATAACCATTCAAGTTATGAACCAGCCAACAAACAATTTCCTAGGTGTTAACCTCTGGAAATCACATTTTAAGATCAAGGCTGTATTCTTTTAATAAATGCAATGCAAGATCCTTATGAAGCACTCTGAGGGAAAGGCCTTGGTAATTCAGAGCAGAACATCCACAGATGTGCCTCTCTGGTTTACTTCACTTATTTTAGTTAACTCTCTTTTCTACTTCTCTGATTTATTTAACTCTATGAAGCTCCTTTCTCTTTCCTAGTGGTATTATTTTGCACCCTTGGCCATTACAACCTGCAATTCCTCCCACCCTGAATGACCCCCAAGCTTTGGTGCCAAGTCCTGATCGTGCACCAGAAGCCTCCAAACACATTCCAGAGCCTGTTTTCATAGAGCTTGGCTGTTCCCGAGAAGCCACAAGCAACCATGAAATATTACTGTGGAGCCAAACCCACTGGCAACCTGATAAAATTCTTCATTCTGGTCTGGATTACAGTACATATCATTTGTGTTCCACCTATCTTTAGACCTTTTTATCACAGAATTCAGAATGGTTTAAGTTGGAAGGGACCTTTTCCCCATCCCTGGTGACCATGTTCCCCAGTGAGCAACCTAGGCCAGTGTTCTACCACTTCGAGTTACCACTTACCACTAATTTCCCCTCACCAAGCACTCACATCTTTCACCTTGTATTTCATATTAAAAACACATGAAAAGCATTAATCTTGGTAAAAGCTTCTCCATCTCTTTCGCCTTTGCCCCCACAGATCTTAGCCTAGCTCAAAAGCATTATGACTTCAATCCCAACAAGTCTGGTGCCATGTTCATTGCCGTGTAGGTCACACAGCAAAGCAATCTGCCATCAGAGAAGTGGTATCCAACTCTGAACCCTCCCCTCTGCACAGCCACACTGGGTACTTTCCATAATCCATCCAATTTCAGTGCTAAAAGGGGGAAAGCAGCACCCTGTCACGCTGCTTAGCACACACATACCTTCACTGCTTTTTCCCCTAGTGATAACTTGCAATACAACACATGGCTGTGGATCAGGCTCATGGACCAACCAGCATCCTCCCTCCTTGATAAGGCGGCCCAGGGCCATGCAAACAGACATTAGCAGGCTTCCTTCTCCCAGCAGCAATGCACTTCTGAGATTGTCTCACACTACAGCTTTGACTGCTCAACAAAATTATACTGAGAACAATCCAAGAGCTAATTAAATCAAGTCAGAGGCAGAACAGCCACAGGCTGATGAGGAAGAAGCTTTACATTCAGGAGCAAAATATCTACCACCCCAACTGCTCCTTCTCCACATCACACAAAGTCAAGCTTGCAGGGACTGCAGGTGCAGAAACACACAAGGGGAAGAGCAAAGGTATTTCCTGCCAACTGTCTGCTGCAAAAGGAAATGAGGAGCCATGGGGATGTTCTGTCGGGAGCTGGCCACTCTCTTCTGATGCAGAAATGGTTTGAGGGTTAAAAGGAAATGGCATGTCAGTCACTCAACAGCAGCAATCAGCCAGGCATGGGAAAGGCTAACATGGAGATGCAGGACATGGCACTGTAGAAGTTGCCAACCGACAGCTGTATTTAGAAAGATGTAACATGATAGCACTCAGGTATTGCTGATGTTTCTGACATCCATCATCTCTCTCATGCTTTCAGAGCCTGCTTGGTGATGTAAAGCAAAATTACTTTTGCATTCACTTTAGATTTATGATCACAGCTGTCAAAGCCATGATGTATGAGTACCATCTTTTTTTGGAGAGGCAACCAATTAATTTTATTATGCCTGTTGAAAAGTTTTGAGATGGAGTTACAAACCATTTAATGATCAAAGAAAAAAGTGAATAATAGAGACATCCTCCCATTCTCCACTACCCTATTCACATGCTTTCTAATAAAATCAGTCTCCAGCCCTCCCTGTGAATTATGCCCATTTTCATTTGGTGAAGCACAAATATGATATTTATCGTCAGCGGTGAGTGAAACAGACTGACGGGGAGAGAAGCTGCCTGCATGCAAGCACTGCTGGAGAAGCCTTGCCATAAACAAGAGAAGACAGGCTTTTCTCACTCCAATTCTTCCACCCCACCATTGCCATCGCTCTTTTTTATTTAATGATATGGTCATAACAATATTGCTCAGAAAAAAAAAGGACAGCCTGTGTATACTCAAGTCACACAGTTCCACAGCACCCAGCTTGCTCCCTTTGTCTGTGTCCAAGCTGCTGAGGGGTTGAGTGGTGGATGGGATGGAGGAAGGAACTGGTGTTAGGTCTGCTGCCTACAGCTCCCTACCTATTATGCTCATACACCCAAAGAGGGGAGACAAGGTGGCATTCGTGGCCAGAAGCACAAATGCAACCTGCTGTGCAACTTCAATGACAGAATTCCTTTCCTTTGCAAATACTACTTCTCCTGAACAAACGCAGGATTGCAAATAAAAACCTAATCTAAGATTTTTATTTCCTGCTGCAAATCTTGATTTATTACTACTGCTCTTCAGAATAACTACTAGAATAGCACAGAGGTGGTAAACCAATGGTGCGTTTAGTCTGCTCTCTGCATTATACATTTTTTCTTTTGGAATTATTTCCTAAATAGAAAAAAAGGTGACATTTCATTTGAGGGTAATATTCCTGTGGCAAAGTTGCCTTTCCATTTTAAAGCCCATTACTGATAAAGGATTGATTCATCCACGCTTGTCCATGGCATTTGAGTAAACAGCACCCAGGAGATATCTACCCAAAAATATGTGTATTGGCTTTCCTACTGCATCTCCTCCTTATAAAGAATGTTTGTTTTTCACAGAATCTCTCATGGCAGGGGTTCAAAGGGACCTCTAGGGATCATCTAGTCCACCTACCCTGCTAAAGCACGATCACTCTGAGCAGGTTACCAGGATCACATCCAGGTGGGTTTGGAATCTCTTCAGAGAAGGAGATTCTTCAACCTGTCTACTTCTGAAACTCCTATTAAGTAACAACAGCTTTATGGGGCTTTCAAACTTCTCATCCATCTCCTTTACAACATAAAACACAAATTACTTTTGTTATTTCACATGTAAGATAGCAAAAGGATAATATATCTGTATTTTGACTGCTTTAGGCTTTGATATCATCACAGCAGAAAGGATTATGCAACATTTCATCTCCTATTACGCGTAACTCCACTGTGATTTTACATGACAATATGCTAAATATTCTAAATGAGATTTCTGAAGCTTCCTAAGGGATCTGAATAGCCAGCTGAAATTATTTGCAAATATTCAGCTTGTGAGTGACTTTAACAATTGTTCTTGCTGAAACAACTCTGCACAACATAACAAAAGCAAAGCTGCAGTATCCTGAAGTATGCCACCAAAGCAGAAAGATCTCCTCCTCTCTTGCCTCCTTCCCCCCAGATAAGATGGCTCCCCACTTAGAAGACAAAGAGTTTAAAGCTGATCGTTAATTCACAGCTCATCTATTAATTTATCAGCACCTTCTAAAACACAAGGACACAACAGAAATCTGCATACCTACAGTCTGAGCAATATAAAATCTCCTGACCAAGGGCTTACTGAATTTCCAATGCCTGTTCTTGCTGAAAGCAATTTTTAGGGGAATTCTCCTGTTATGAAGATTTTTCTTTCACTTCCATCTCCCATGGCTGGAGATTATACACTGCAACATATTATAGTGATAGTTGGCTGTAACAGTCTGTCTGGGTTTGATTTTCATTAGGCATAGCAAAAAGAATATACAGGTTTTTTTTTTTTAGTGAGAAAACCTCATTAATAAGATGAAAATCTTTTCCTAATGAAACTTCTTTACATTTTCCTTCTGGGTTTTTTCTCAGCAAACTAGGGCTGGAATAGCAAAAACATGCCCTATATGCTTTATCCTCCCAAACTGCCTACAGACACCAAACTAAAACAAACACATCCTATTTGAAAAGCATTCTGTTTTGTACCACTGCATTTCTTTGTGCTATTTGAAGATACTTCCCTTGGGTGAGCAATATTTCAAATCCCCTGTCAGTGGAAGAATATCCTCAGCCTAATTTTACAATGTATTAACATAATATAACAAGCAAACCAAGACACTTCCACATAGTTTTATCTGTCTATAGGTGGGTTAGGAAGTTAAGTTAAATTCAATTATATTTTTTTTCAGAAGCAGAGATTAACCAAGGAATCAGTGCAACTAATGAACTACTTAATGAGCAGGATTAAGGTACAGAATGAGGTACAGCAGCCATTAAAGGAAAAAAAGTCAGGTCAGCCAAGGCCACTGGAGATCTACTGAACAGGAATACTAATTTTGGCTTATTTTCCCAGTAGCTTTGCATTCATGGACTGAACTGATCATGTGTAGGTGGACAGACCATGCTGGGCTTTTTCAGCTGGTGAGATGCCACATCTACTGGTAGGTATCCCAGACATCTCATTCTTCTGCTACATGCCTTCGATGGGAAGATCAAGATTTCCAAAGGCCATCATGACTTGGATTGGTATGGATCACTGACTGATATTAGAGGGTTTCACCAGAACATAAGCAGGATCTGGCCCAATGACTCAGTAAGAGGTTGATTCTCTGCTGTGTGGGTAGCAGAGCACTGGCCCAGGCTGCCCACAGAGGTTCTGGAGTCTCCTCTGGAGACATTCCAAACCAACCTGGATGTGATCCTGGGCAATCTGCTCTGGGTGAAACTGCTTTAACAGGGGGGGTCGCACTAGATGATCCCTAGAGGTCCCTTCCAGCCCCCAACACACTGCAATCCTGTGTGATTCTGGGATTCTTGAGTGCAAGACAAGTGTGCTCCATGGTAGACCTTCTGTCATGGTCCCCAGGACCATAACCTGGCCCTAACATCACTGGAGCTGAGAGTGAGATCCAAGTGCTCACCACTGTCTTTGGCTAAGGAAAATATATGACAGATGAAGCTAAAATGGCTGCACAGACAAGGGGTTGAACACAGGACAGGAGCTTGCAGAGAAACTCGTGGGTGGCCAGGGAGCAATGAGCTGCAATGTCCAGCTGCGACACGAGGACAACATGAACTCCCAAGTAAGAATTCTGCTCTGTCCCATCTTTTGTTCATGGGAATTTCACTGTAATCACCCACTGGAGATACTTATCTGTGGCTGATCAGTACATGCCATACATGCCAGTAAATGCACTGGGGACTACAAGAGGTAGTAGTGGACCCTCGGAGTCCATGTCTCACTACAAGAATCCATTGGGGAATGTTGATCTCCAAGGGGTTTCAGAGTCTCAGTGCTATTCCAGAGCAGAGTTTCTTGTCTGCTATGTACTAAAAAGGAACATAGTTCAGAGGTCTGCTTCAAAAACAACATCCTCTTACCCTGCTTTCTACCCAACTCCTTGGTCTCTTGGGAAGGAGTCGTGTTATGTGAATACAGGTCTGGGTAGCCCAGCGACCATTCCTTCATATACATGCACCTCTAAGAGGAGCACAGATAAAACTAAGAGTCCAGAAAATAAGGTGCCTAAATGAACTGACCTTTCCACTATGTGAAGAACCAGCTGTAGGCCTCCAGATACTCTGGCAAAGCAAAGGATCTGCTAAAATGGACTGTTAATGATAGAAGGATATAAAAGCAGGCAGGCTCTCAAGCTCTAGAAAAGCTGCTGCACTAGCACCATGCGCTCCCAAGTTAGCCCTACCTCACCAGTCTCATTTTACAGCTTATCTGATAGCAACATAAAATAATCACAATCACTCCTAAGGTCTGAAAGTCAGGCTAGGTTCTTGCTCCATGATTCATCATCACTGTCTGCAGTCTATTCTGCTCACAGCAGTTATGCCAGCTGTTGCTAAAAATATCCAGATTGTCATCTCCAAATGAATCACTTTAATAACCTTAAAAGACACTAAACAAAACACTAAAAATTCAGGCAAGTCATCAAAGCACACACATTCACATGTATGCACAGAGAGCTGACCTGCTAAGAAGGTGTTTCCAACTCTAGAATACTTAAAAGCATGTAGGAAATTAAAATATTAATGAAATCATACCCATGACCTTCTCTGTTTCTTCTTTACAGTCTCACCTCTTCATTCTCTTAGCCTGTTTTCTTACAGTAAATCATTTCCATTACTGCAAATATGTGGCACAAGCACATTTACAAAATGCTGACCAAGTGTGCTAGTACTTTATTTCCTTTTACATTTTAGAACAAGAAAACACGTGAGCTGCTGGATTTGCACACTGAAATCAAACTAAAAGATGTTTTGCATTGATTCCTGCTCTGGCCAGCAGGACTAGACTAGGACAGTGACTGTGCCTCTATACTAGGCACTGGCGAGGCCGAACCTCAAATCCTGGGTTCAGTTTTGAGTCCCTCACGCCAAAAAGCACACTGTGATGCTGGAGTATGTCCAGAGCAAGGCAAGGAACTTGAGGATGGGTCTAGGTTTAGTGGCAACTTGGCAGTGCTGGGTTAACATTTGGACTTCATGATCTTTAAGGTCTCTTTCAAACAAAAGAATTCTGTGATTCCATGAAATCTAACCTGAAATTCTGTCCATGAAGTTCAGTCCCATGACCTGACAAACACAAGGCAATCAGGAAGCACTACTGAAGAATACAGCATAAGTCTCCTATCTATAGGTTCTAGTTAGAGGTCCAATTCCCCAAGGCCTGCAGAGCCATTACATAAGGATGAGGCTGAAGGCAGGTGACAGAAAATGCAACATCTGGGACCCTTGGCAAGAAATCTCTTTGGTGAGCTGCAGACAGATCAGAAAGCTGCCTGACAACCCCACCATCTCACACCAATATGATTCTGCTTCAGAGGAGAGGATATATTCCCATGGCAGCAGGACACACAAATCAGATGGGGATGTGACCAGCTAAATTGAATGTATTTCAGGCATAAATGTTTGTTAGTGTGAGCTAAAGCCCATGGCTATCTCAGGCAACTACAATATTATTCATGAGTATGGGTATCTTATAGCCCTTTGGACTCAAAGATTTTATTTACAGCAGCATTTCACATAATGTTTTTCCATACAGTGAGAAAAACTAATTGGTACTTCACTGAAATTCATCATTGTCATTAGAATTAATGGACTTTGAGTAGGAGTGAACTTAGCCCGAGATGCGGTCTTAATTATCATGTTAAGTCTCTAAGCAGTCTCAGTCTCTGCAGTGGTTAATAAAGGTTAATGCCTCTACTGTTGGAAAAAAACTATATGCAACCTGACAAATATTTGGTGGAAAGTAACTTAGAGAGGCTGAAAAGTAACTCCACATTACAACACAATTCATCCAGCAAAAGGTCTTTTAGACACGCCATTTGCCTTGTGAGGGCTCAAAAAGAATGACTTTTCATGTTGTTAACCTTTACATCCTAAAACTCAACGTATTAGAAAATGATAAGTAAAGCAAATGTAACTTCAGCTCCAGCCTGAGTACTCAGCAGGATTTCTATAACCTTTCCAACAGGCTGTGGAATATCTAACATGGAAGAAGCAGCTAGAACTGCTGAATAGCATCAGGCAGCTGAAGTCAATTGAGGGTATAGCATGAACAGAACATCTTTCAACTCTTAAAACCATGCGGAAAGGTTTTGAGATTGAGGACTATCTCCCCCTCTCACACATCATCAAGCAAAACTTGTGAAGGTATGATCCCAACAACACAGGCAGTTCTGGTGAGGCAAGAAGCTGGTGGGCAGCACTCCCTGAGCTTTTTTTCATGGCAAGCAGAGAGTAGCTGCTCTTCCAGCTCTCACTGCCCTTTGCTGGCATAAACATCTCCATGCTGGTCCCTCACTGCCTCCTATGACATATCAATGTCCTTTGGCCATATTATTGCAGATATGACATCAGCCTCAAACCTAAGCAGGTTGCAAAGAATAATTAAGATTTTATAAAGTAGTAAATTCCACCTGTACTCGCTTTGTACATACACAGAGTAACTTTTGTTGTCCTGAGCAGTGGAACATATATAAATAATCACACTCCAGGCAATTGTTTCTCAACCTTGGCTTAGTTTCAAGGTTTCCTGCTTGATTTTAACCCTGCAGTCTCAGCCAGCCATGGCTGCACCAACATTACCACTGCTGCAGAGCCAAGCAACAGTTCCAAGAGCCTTGATGTAGGAGGCTGTCAGTATCAGAGAGAACTTAAACTACAGATGACAAAAAAAGCAGAGGAAAAATTAAAAGAGTACCATGGGATCCTCCTTGTCTCCAGACCCAGAATCTCTTAAGAGAGCACTGTGGTCTCAAGAACTGGGCAGAGAAGGAAACTGTAGCAGAGCATTATTTGTACCAAACAACAACCTTCAAAACAGTCTTGTAAAAACACAGCGATCTCCCCTACTCTGCAGGCCACTTCACTGGAAGCCATGCTAAAGCTGGACACTAGGTAAAGGATACATACAGAGATCTGTAGTATGTGTGTTCCTTCCTTTGTAAATAACAGCTGGTTTTTATTTGGCTCACCCTCATCAAATCCTGAAAACACTGTTTGCAAATTTGCTAAAGGTGGTTTATTGACAGGGCCATCTCCACCAATAGCCTGCAACATTTGGGTTTGGAAGGATTTGCACTACTGTGTATCAAGTTTTCAGACAGCTGTAACACTCCACTGCAGTAAGAATTACAATAGTCATTAAAAGACATTTAGGTTGTTTCACTTGCAACGTGAGAGCTGAGATCAGCCCCATGATGAATTCAGAATTGCGTGTTAATCGCCCATACAAGTCCGTCGCAGTTAATTAACTAAGTCTAGAACATAAAACAGAAGCAATATGGAAATGAGCATTTCTCTCCATGAGGACTCATTTCTCTACCAGGTTCTACTCCTATGCTATTCAAGGATAAACTGATATTAGAGGGCAAAGCTGCTAACACTTCCCCTTGATCAGACTAAAAGCAAATAAGGACTATTTTTAAACACAGAACTATAGAGTCACTGAGGTCTGAAAAGGCCTTTAAGATCAAGCCCAGCCATTAACCCAGCACTGACAGGTGACCACTAAACCATGTCCCTCAGCACATCTACATGGCTTTTCAATTCTTCCAGGGATGGTGACTCCACTGCCCCAGGCAGCCTGGGCCAGGCCTTGACAAGCCTTTTGGGGAACTTGTTCCTCATGTACAACCTAAACACAAATCTAGATGAGCTTTTTAAGAGGCCACAGCCTCAACAGAATGCTTTGGGTTGTAAAGGACCTTTCAATGTCATCTAGCCCAAATCCCCTACCCAACAGTCAACAGGGACATCCGCAAGTAGATCCGGTTGCTCAGAGCCCCAAACAATCTCGCCTTGAATGGTTCCAAGGATAGGAAATCTACCACCTGTCTAGGTAACCTATGCTAGTGTCTCACCACCTTCAGTGTAAAAAAACCTCTTCCTTCTATGTAGTCTAAATCTCCCTCTTTAAAACCATCACACCTTGTCCTGTCACAACAGACCCTGCTAAAATGCAATCCCGAAGGCAGAGAGATTTGAGCCTACTTATTTCTATTGAAACAGAGCAGGCTAGCAGAAGATGTGATGACAAAGAACGGTGAATTTGTTAAATCTTTGTCCAACCCTACAGAAACCGCGGAGCGGAGTTGGGAATGAAATCATACCCACTTCATTCACCAGATCATTCCACACAAAGCTGAAAATTACTCCAAATGGAAATGCTCTGCTTTAGCTATTAGGGTAGTTCAGGGAAAGCACTTAACTTGTCAAACACTTTGCCGTGAGACTGTAATCTGCAACAACGAGCATTACACACCAACGGCACAAGGCTGGAGGCAAAGCTTGCCTGATGTTCCCCTGGAAACTGAGGTTAGTGCTAATGCACCATGTAAACCTGGAGCAACAGTCAACCAAGGGTCATGCTCACCCACAGCAATACTTGGTTCTGCATCTTTAAGTATAAATATATTGCTTTTTGGTAGTCTGATTTACTGAAAAGGAAGCAACACTTTTGGCTGCTGTTGCTCTATTTTATTAATAAAGATAAGAATGCTTTGGGAGAGAAAAATCATATGAATCCTCTTCAGTTGTTGGTATGAGCTGGGCTGCCAGCACCACAAAACCAGGCTGTTTTCAAGGCCTTTTCCTTTCAAGTCTAGTAGAATTCAATAAGATTCCTGGCACCTTGCTTTTCATGGTAATTTTCATTATAAAATCCCTATAAATTTATTAACAGAGATGAGTAAACATGACTAAAAAAAAATTACTCAGATTATAACCTTAAGTCCTGTAAAGTGACAGAAAACCTTGCAGTCTTCAAGGGATTTGAGGCCTTAATCTTTTAACTCATTGATATACTCAGCTCTGGTCCAGTGCTGAACCAGAGTTCTCATTTTTACCCTAAAATTCAGTATTGTCCTCAGTACCATCACACTGTGCATCACTACAGCAATCAAGGATATGCCGAAATATCCTGAAAGCCTGGGACTCTCCCAATTTCTTGCCAACATCACTTACTGTAGCTGACACACTGAGGTAGCCCTTTATTTGCCTGTAATTGAAGGAAGATTATGATATCAATGAAGCAGGAATTGAATATCAGCTGTTGAACGCAACCATCATCATCTTCCTCTATTGCCAGAAGCCCAGGGGGGTGGAGGTTGGAACTGACCTCCAAAGATTATGTAGTCCAACCTCCCTTGCTAAAGAATAAGAAAGATGGATTTCCTTTAAACCACAGAAAAGTCTACAGTAGCAGCAGTCAAATCTTGGTTAACCAGTTTCCCACTGCTTCATAATGCAGAGATACTGTTAAGTCTTTTTAGATGTGATAATATTTGTTAGGCAACAATTAAAAATGCAGGAGTGCTTAAGCAAATACTGTAACCCTTCTGTAATCGATTCGAAGCAGGCAAATATTTGCAGAGTGTAGAAGAGCATCAAAAAATTGCAAATCAAGCTTGAAGTGTATCTTATTTGAGCCTCTGAAGGCTCCAAATCTTCATTTTTAAAATGTGTTTTAAACCCTCCATTTAACAGGTCGTATCCATTTGCTTCTAATGAATCCATGGAAGTGCAAACACTATTGGACAGGTATAACTACCTAATTACAATCTAATCAGATTACAGATTAGTGCTAGTAAAGTTTGGCAACGCCTCAGTATCCTCATTTTCCAGGGGGAGTTAATGGCATGTTAAAATCCCTTTCTCTTAGTAAATGAGGATGACAGTAGCTAATGAAAGACCTAAATTTGTCACTAACTAAATTATAGGATGCAATTATAATTGCCTTGTGTACAAAAAGAATATCCTAATGAGATTCAATGGCATATCAGCAGCCTACCTAAGATTTCTGTTCAGTGATATGCTCTCATCAGCAATTCCACAGAAATAATTATTACTTGCTTAAGAACACAGCCTAGAAACTCCAAACAGGATTGGTGATGGTTGTGTCGTAGAAACCAGTCCTGCCCCAGCAAGCTTACAATGTCAGGCAACGATGCAGATCCCTGCAAGTCATACTATCCCAGTTTTACATACTCCCACACTGAAAGACAGAAGGGCTTATCCAAAAATCACATCACATTTCCAGAACAAAGCAGAAATCTCAACTCGTTCTTTAACTCTACGCTTCACTCCAGGTATATTTATTTTCTAACAAGTAAAACAAAATGCCATCCTGCACAAAACGTGGTACAACTGACCATAAGTTCTCCTGATGTCCCCAACTTTTTTCCTACATAAACTGGGTCAGCTCACAATGTGTGCAAACAGCTCACAGTCTGAAGCAAGAGAGCACTTTAAGCCTGTTAAATCTTACCCAGACACTGTAATATAAAATAAAGAGGATTTAGGCACTTCAACCATTTTTTGGTCACTGCTGCCCAGAGCAGTCCCAACAGCACTACTCCTCTCCCACACTTCCCATTCCCACGCACTCCCTCCTGCCAGTAAAACTGTTTATCCAGCTGCAGGGAAAAGTGCACATTTAGGTTAAAAATAGCCTCAAGGGTTGGGGGGGGGGTTTGCATGTTGGGGCGAGTTAATATTTAATTCAGATTACCTCCCAAACATTTCTCCTGACAAGGGGACAGTGCAAGCAGGGGCTAGGAGACCTGACTGACTCTCCACCCCCTGGGAAGTCAGTTACAAAGATGATGTTGCCAAACTTTCATAACTACGGACAGCCCTCAGAAGATGCAGAATTTGAGAGGTTCAGGTTGAACATGAAAGAAAACTTCTTCTCTAAGAGGGTGGGACAGGGCACCAGAGAGGTGGAGGATCTCCATGCTTCAGGGTTTCAAGACCTGTGTAGACAAAGCTATGTCTGCCCCGGTAGTGCCTCTTTAAGTAGGAGGTTGGAGAAGACTCGATGAGGTCCTTGCCAACCAGCGCGAGCCTAGGATCAGTAACAGAGGTGCCTGGTCATCACAGACCAACCACTTCAGTTTCTCCATTAGAGTTTTTACACCCAAAGCATGGCAGCCTTCAACTGCCTCCCTAACTCACCTAAGTTTTCCTGACAGCTACACATTTGGACCATCCCACACAATGGGAACTGGGAGCTGTCACCTGCAGCATAAACAAAAGGTGGCCTTACACATACCAATGCTCTCCATGTTGACAGTATGCATCATTTCCAGTAGGTTTCAGTATCTGGCATACAGTAAACTAACTATCTCCTGCCAGGAACAGCTAATGCTGTGTAATCCCTACCATTAAATATAACCAACTTCCCGCATTGCGCTTTTAGACGGGGAAAATCAGGACTGCCCAGCACCCAATGTCCCTGGGGGAGCACCTGCTATTTTAGCCAACAGATTCTGTCATACAAGAGCAACTGCAGAGCAATTCTGCCTGATCAAAACATGGAGGAGGAAAAAGCTCCCTTTAGGATGACAATACAGCAAAGCTAATGGTTTGTGATGGTGCAATGATCTCTGCGCATCACACACGCAAAACCAGCGCTCAAGGTGCAACGAAAACAGGGCACTGAATTGTTGCTCTGTGAGCTGCTTAGAACAAGGGATTAGAATTAACTTTAATAGATCAAGTACTTGAATATCTTTATCCTTTCAAAATACCTTTAAGACCTGATTTATTATCCTTTCTTATTACTATGCACTTTTCTGGATGCCCATGAGTCATCCTGGCTATGGATGTGGCCAGCCCATTGATGTTTTGCAGCAGCTGGTGGCAATTTATGGGCCTATGGACCAAAAACGTCCCATAGACATCAAGGCTATAAAAGGTCCGTTCTGCTTATCTCTCTCAGTGAAAGGAGAATAATCAGCTTCCTCCTCTATATCAGAATGAGGTGAGATTTTATTATTTTGCATTATGGTGCTGGCTGAGGATCCTGGTGAAAATGGTGGCCATGTGTGCACATCTATTTTATATAGAAATATATATACACATATGTATACATGAGTGTGTGCATATATACAACATAACAGACTTCAGGCAAAATCTGCTTTGCCCTCTGAGGGCTGAGCAAATACATGGAGGACTTAAAGTGCCTGAGTGGGCAGAGAGGGATAAGCGAGCAGTACCAATTTCCTGAATTTGTATCTGTGGTTGGAGAAGCAGCCAAAGGCAAAACAATTCTCATCCCTCACCTTAATAGCCAAAATGAAGTGCAGCACAGCTAGCCATAAGAAGAGGTAACTAGAAATAAAACCTGAAAACTGGTTACCTACTAGGGATTGAGTTTCCCCGCTTCTCCTTCCTTTGCAGACCTGAATTTCTGGCTCACAAAGAGACCTACACACAAAGACATGCTGGAAGGTGGCTGTGGACAGAGGGATAGAGAGAGATCACACAACTCCACCATCATCACAGAAGCAAGAAGTGTATCATTTACCGAGCAAACCACTCTGAAGTAAAGCAGACAGAAGTGGGACCACGATTTCACCTAATGTTTCTCTCCCAGCAAAAAGCATCCTTCTGCAATTCCTATCAGGCTATAATTACTGTGTCGGGATGTGGGGTGGAAGAAGCGTGTGTGTGGCCTGTGAGTGATGCTGCACATCCTTAAAACTGCAATCACTGGTGGCACCAAAACAATCTGCTGCGGCTCCTGCTCAACACCCATAACACTACCAGTGTTCATACATCTGCTGGGGCATGAGGAGATGCGACAGGCTTTGATATCAACTCCTGTTTGAGATCTGTGAGCAGGGATGTTATAAAAACACAGAACAAAGCAAACTTTCTCTTTCACAGAGTATAGCTGACAACAATAAATCTATATTTGGGATCTCTTGTAGTGACTGTGAAAAGAATCAGAGAAGTGCATGAAAATGATGAAGGACTGTAATAAAAGCACGGGGAGAAATGCAGAGAAGAAATTCAAAGGAAAAAGGGGCTCTTAAGTGCTTCAAGATACTCACTGAACAGAGAATACAGGACCTAATCAGATACTAGACTGTTTAAGTGAAGAATGTGTCTTAACAAGGAGGAGAGCGCCACATTCCATCACTGTCTCTGCTGCCAACACTCAGAGGTGTACCTGGGCAAGCACTGAACCCTTCTGAAATGGGGCTGGTAACATTGACCTACCTACCACAAGGTGTTTTCACATCCAACAATCAGGAGCTCAGCCTATTTAGGCTGCCTCCCTCCTGGCCCCTACTCCAATTCTGCACCTCACAAGTATTCTTCCCTCCAGCTTGCTCCCATCTCCTCTAAGGACAAGCCCAATCACAAAAATCTCGGCATCCCACTATGTTCCCGGCACAAGTACTTTGAGAACTCGCTGTCATTTGCTCTTAACTCACTGGATTTTCTTCTTGTCTTCTGGCAGAAGCTGTTAGGAACATGGTCCTCTTCCACCATCCTTCATAAACACATTTTTTTACACAAATCCCCCAACTGCTGGAGTTTCTCTACATGACTTTTTCGCTGGTGCCAAAGCTATGCCTATAAGAGCACTTGGTTTCACAAGGGTTGTTTTCATGCCTACACATCACAGATGTCATTTCTAGAGACCTTCACCCAGGAGATCTCTTTCCTTCCTTGACATTAAGGAAATAACACTTTGTTTTGAGGGGCTCCATGTCTGATGGTGTTAAAGCATTGCAGCTCAATGGCCTGGCATGCCAGAAAGGACCTAGGCTCTCATTTTGGTAAGCTGCCTTCTTCAATTCCCATACTTCGCCACAGAGCAATTCTTCCCTTTGCCTTGCCCATAAAAGAAAAATCTAAGTTTAAAGAGACAGGCTCTGAGCTGGGCACGTGGTAAGAATTGAATCATTACTCCTGCCTTCTACTACAGGTCCCATCTCCTTTCAGGGAGTTGTAGAAAGTGAGGTCTTCCCTAAGCCTCCTTTTCTCCAGGCTAAACAACCCCAGTTCCCTCAGCCACTCATCACAAGACTTGAGCTCTAGATCCTTCACCAGCTTCATTGCTCTTCTTCGTTCAGGGTCTGTACAGGAGAGCACTGACCCTGCTTGAAGGAATCCATAATTCCTAAAGGTAAATCTGTGATCACAGATGGTGGAAAGTAGGAAAAAACACCTACTAGCAAAGCCAGCAGCGTTTGCTTCCCTCACTGTTTTGTTTTTTCCCTATATTAAATATAACCTCAAACACTATATAATCCAGCACATGGTGTATCCATCTGCTACACCAACACCTCTTACTCTGAAAATATCCATGCCACAAAAATGAGAGTGGGAAATGCTTACAGAAAGAGCCACCTACCTCCCATCAGCAACTTCCAGCAGCTCTGCCAGTCACAACAAACTCTGCAGTCCTCCCTGATTTCCCATAGACACAACTCTCCATCCCCCTTCTGTGTAATTCCATCCCGTTGTCTGCTCTTCTCCCCTGTATCCCCATTCCTGCTACTGAGAACTCTGCTCATCTAGGGGCATCCACAAATACAACAGGAAGATGATTTCTGCTTGTACAACCCAGAGCGGCAGCATGGGGTGATTTCACCTCATCAAGTACCTTCTAATGTGGCTTTAAAGAACAAAAGGAGACAGTTGCTATTGGGCCAACACAAATTGGGCAGTTTTGTCTGTCTCTAGTACCAAGCAGCTTTTTGTTCCCCAATTAATACCATGAAGTTGTCTAGAAGAGACTTTTTATATACTGGTGATTCAAAACCAAGACCCTGTGAAGTCCACTGCATTTTCATCTGAAGACAGACCAGATATCGTTGAGCCCATCTGTTTATATAAATGGCAATAGTACTGCTGCATTCTCATGGTCAAAGACACAAATAAAAGTGGATGAAAAAGAAGCTCTGGTGAAGTAAAAATTTTACAGCTGCTATTAATAATAATGACTTACGCAAGAACTGTATGGAGAAAACGTGTTTAACTGCCACAGTGTCTCGGATTACCCAACTCCGCAATTAAAACATGATAAATATTGGGGGGAAAAATCTTTTGTGGAGATTTAAAAACAACTCAAGTGCTTAATTTTTCCTTCACAATAATCATACTACTTCTGTGGCAGATACAACAAATACATCATTCAGAGCTCCAGTCTATATAGTTTTTAAAACGTGGACTTACACTGAAACTTCTTCCTATGATTTCATAGTGTTGAGTCTGAAATATTGTATGTCTGAAGGAGAGGAAAGTGATTCTCTGCAGCAGGAATATGATTGCAGACATCATCCAGGTACAAGCAGATACAGCTCAGGATCCACACAGCTTTCCAGAGAGCAGTCAGGGTACTGTGCACTACCCACACCTCCATTTGGACTGAATCTCTCCCTCTACTCCAGCTTTACCACAGAGCAGACTCGTCTTAAAATCACACGTGATGCCTCAACCTCAGGTGTTACATGCTCTTGCCAGCATGTCTGATGAACACTCTACAAGAATTTCACTGGGCTGAATAGTTTTTACAGACATATTTCTCCAGGTATTCACCCTCATTACAAAGTAAAACTAGGATTCAAGATTTCTCTGTGCTCTATCTTCAAGTTCAGCTGCCACAAGTTCTCAAGTCCCATTCCTATGAGTGTCAAAATGATTTTTAAGTTTTCCAGGCTCTGTCACAATACCTTGTCTAAAGCTTGAAGTAGGTGCTGAAGAAAGAGTTACAGAAAATGAGTAATCCAAGACTAGAATCTTTGAGTTACTGTACAATTAACAAGGAAATAATATAAATGAGAGGAAAACTAACAGATTCATGGGCTGCTGCTGCTAATTAAGTTTCCTGCCTTCTCTCCAAAATGTTGGCATGCACACCCAAACACTGTCCTGAAGAACTGTGTCTCTGATTTTGCAAGAATGTTACATTTCAAAGACTCCCTATACAAGGCATCAACCACACTTTAGCATCTTTCTTCCTTTCTTGCCTCCAAGACTGCTTGTAGAGTCTCCAAAGAGCAAACCCACTCAGCCGGCTCCAAGAGTCATCACTCCTGTCTGTCTGATCTAACCAGCACTAGAAAAAACAACTCACACTGATGCCTCTCCTCCAATGCATCTGCAGGTGAGCCAATAAAGGTAACAGTAATGTTTAACAACAAGGATCAAGGAGAAGACTCCAGGTGCTTGGTAAGCACTGTGACAAAGCTAGTACAGAATAAGTTTAATAGGATAAAAAAAGATAACCATTCTGTTAAAAAAAAACACATTCCAGTCAAATGAGCCACAGAAAAACTGAGCCCCTACACTGCAACACTTTCCAACCTGAGCCTAAGATGCCAAAGGCAGGCAAACTAAACAAATCATATAGTAGTAACAAACCAAACAAAACCAAGGAAAAGCGGAAAAAAGTTTGTTTTCATTAAAAACACTAAATTAAAGGCCTTGAGAGACAAGGCAGATTTTCACAAGACCAAAGGCAACACAAATAGTCCAACTACAGGAGCATTTAAAGAGGCAGCAAGCCAAGTGCTAGGGATTTCACGTTTTTAGTAACACCTCAACTCAAGAAGAAAAATCCACACTGACACTTCCTGGAGGCAAGGTTGGTCCTTATAACGCAGCCAAGCCATGCAGCAGCAGCATCCATCCCTCACTTCCATACTGAAGAAACTCCTTTCTACTGAACAGAGGAGGAGGGGGAAAGTTCTGCTATGTCTTGTCCCTTGTCCTCTACATCATTTTCTCTTGTTGTACTTCCCTTGGAGGAATAATCCAATTCCACTTTGTCACATTACCTTGCAAAAACCATAAAGGTCAAAGGAAAATACTGACAACGCAAGGGAGGGTTTAAATTACTTTCTCCAAGGGTGTATCCATTTATCTCCTGCCAGGCCCATTAGACTCAACTGTGACCTGATCATCTCTGGCTTGACCAATCTGGGTTTCATGTGTCTAAGCAACATCAGAAGGTTTTTAATCAAATGGCTGAATATCTAACATCAACTTCTTTCGAACATATGTGATTGTTTTAAGAAACATCTGAGCAAACTTTACACTAGCTCCTTTAATTGTTAGAACATATGAAGGCAACATCCTTCTTAAAGGCTTTTAATGAATCTCTGCAGTTTTAATTGGCAACTAACTGTTGCCTTATTTTTCCTTGCAAATTATCCCTGTAACCAAACTCCTTGTAAAGTGAAGGAAGTTTCAGAGGCTGCGGTTAGCAAGCTAGGGAAGTATTTCTCCAGGACTCCATTAAAAACAACCAATGGAAAATTCAAACTCAGCAAAGCTTGGAAACAAATTGATAAACTAGTGCCTTAATCATGCTGTGCACTACCCAGTTTTGTGCAATTAGCTGAGAAGCAGGGAAGCCTGAGAAACTCTTATGCTGGCTTCTGAAGAGACACCTTCTCAACAGAAAAAATTACCTCATTTATAGTTTAACAACTGCAGCTTGTACTTGTGGTTTGTTTTCACTAATACTGTTTTCCTACAAACATGGACTGGTGTTGAGTGTAACTCCACTGAACCTGACAGCCTTGCATTGAGATGGTTTTTTGGCAAGTTTTCATTTGTGTTTTGCCCTCAAGAAAATATAATTTTGGATGCTAAGGCAAAGGTGAGCCTCACACTGCCATAATGCATCCCTCACTCGGGAAGTTGCAGCAGAGCCTTTCTCAAGAACAAATACTTAACCTCCTTGTAATGAAGTACTGGCAGGCACATCAAAACCCACTTCTGATGCTCTGCAGGTAATGGAAATCTATCTCCTTCAAATTGGGAAGCCCTGACTTAAAGTGTTTCTCTAAACGAAAGCTGGATGATGCCCCTTGACTAACATCAATGTTACTGGGTGTCTATTCTCCTTACAATCATCAATTGTTCATTTCTCCTGAAATAAACCTTGTAATGATCAAAGCTATCATCAGACTTAATGGAGTATTTACTAGTCTCAGTCTCTGTCTTTAAGGGATTGATGAGATTTATTTATCGTTTAACCAAAAGATTAAGCAGGCCACTCCTGAATCCTGGGTTCAGTGTTGGGTTCCTCAATACAAGACACTCAAGTGCTAGAGCATGTCCAAAGAAGGACAATGAAGCTGATGAAGAGTCTAGAGCACAAGTCTTATGAGGAGCAGCTCAGGGAACTGGGGCTGTTTAGCCTGGAGAAAAGGAGGCTCAGGGGAGACCTTCTCACTCTCTACAACTCCCTGAAAAGAGGCTGTAGCAAAGTAGTAAGAATTAAGATGAGAAGAAATGGCCTCAAGCTGTAGCAGGGAAGGTTTAGGTTGGATAGCAGGAAAAATTTCTTCACTGAAAGAGTGGTTAAGCATTGGAACAGGATGCCTAGGGCAGCGCTGGAGTCTCCGTTCTGGAGGTGTTCAGAAAACATGTATATGTGGCACTGAGGGACATGGTTTAGTGGTGACCTGGCAGTGCTAGGTTAACAGTTGGACTCGCTGATTTTAGAGGTCTTTTCCAACCTTAATGATTCCATGATTCTAATACCTCTTGTCAATTAGGTCTAGCTGAAACAGTGCCTCAAAGTCAAGCTGTGACTTTGTGTGCCACCATAACTGGAAGGATGCAAAGCCAATTACAATCACAACTGCTGCTTACTAGTGCAATCATGAGAGAGAAAACAGCTGAAAGTCACTTGTAAACAGGATTAGGTGCCCAACAGCTGCTGGCACAAAAAGGGCCATAATTACCATAATGTTACAACGCCAGTGGGAAAGGAAGCACCTAGAACAACAAATGCAGGCACGTCTTTCTTTAAAAATGGTCTCTCTGAAGACAGTTGTAGTAGTGACCTTGCTACTGCTCCCAGTTTACCCGGGAAAAAAAGGTTTGGGTAAAACAATTGCAAAGTAGCAATCTGGAAAAAGCTCGAGAAAGGAGACTTATTACACTGAAAAAGCAAGTAATAGTAAAACTGGTAGTAAGAACTGCTGCCTTTACTTGGACAGAAAAAGAGGCTGTATACAGATAACGCACTTACAGAGCAGGAAGATAAGGGAAAGAGTGGATCAATACCAGCTTCCTGCTCATACCCATGTTCCCATTGATTCCTTGGTGGACCGGAGGAAGGAAATAAAGCATCTCATAAAAGAGCAGCCCAACACACTGTCTGAAGCAGCCTGGAGGTCCTCATTGAGCTAAGCATGACTTGTGAAATTTTTTCCATCATTTGGGATTACTCCAAAGCATTTGCTAATCACATGGATTACTGTGAAGTATAAACTATACCACTGATGAACTGACTATATTGTAGCCAAGAACTTACCTGCAATACACAGGACTTGTAAAAAGGCCAAAGTTTGGGCAGGTGGAAATACAGTACCTAAGTCAAGTTCTTTAGAGAACAGCATGTTTTTCACAAAAATAAAGTCTAGTTAACTTTTCCTCTTTTGTCATTTCTGCCCATTTGTTCTCTTTCTCTCCCCTCTTGAAGCAAAATTTGGTATTTCTAAAAGGCCTTCTTTTAAACAGACTCACATGCTTCATTATTTTGGTACCATTTGTTTGTATTATTCTATCCCATCTGTACCCTTCTAATTTCTCCCCTCAAACATCTTTTAAAAACAGAACAATTTATCATCTCCCATAAAACTGCTATTTAAGATGTCACTATAAACTTAAGATGTCACTTAAGATGTCACTAGATCAAGGAGTACTGTGATATATATCCCAAATCTCAACTACTAATCTGAATTTAAATGAAAAGATATTTATGTTGTGCACAGCAATGTGATTTTTTCCCAACTTACTGTGCAACCCAGACTTTTGCCAGGAACATTCATAAAAGAAACCAGATTACAGTACATGCACTGGAGACTTACAGCAGGGGATCAGTGCCATCCCTTTTATTTTTTTCCTGATTGTAATTAGTTTAGGGGGAAAATAATGACTTGTCCTGAACAAATATGTTAGCTTAACTTACTGAGTTTTCCTTAAAGACATACAAGGATCAGATATGCTCTTCTAAGCACCAGCCATATAGATCAGGAGATTCAACAGGTAATCATAAGGAAAGCCACAATATTAGCTACAAGCTCCTCTGCATAGTAAGAGTATCACTTGTGTCATTTTAACATAGGCGGTTCCCTACATGAACAAACCTGAGTGAAA
Organism: Bucco capensis; assembly: GCA_013396975.1. Lineage (NCBI taxonomy): Eukaryota > Metazoa > Chordata > Aves > Piciformes > Bucconidae > Bucco > Bucco capensis. Next base: position 38,299 of record VWZO01017547.1, read on the forward strand.
GAATCCAAAGAAGCACTTTTTGTACCTGCTTCCCACTCACAGTGCCTCAATTCAGTACTATAATCCACACCCTAAAGAGTTTAAGAAAGTATAATGTCTAACAGAGGCTGCAACTCCAAAGCAGAGATGACAGAACTCTACTTCTCAATGAAATACAAAGTCACTCAACATCAACATTCAAAAATGATCTCACTTTTGACAGTTGCTGTTCGGGTGCAATTGTAGAGGATGGCTAACTCCCCAAATACTTTGCCAGGTCCCATGGTGCACAGCTTCACACCTTCTTTTGTCACTTCAACTTTCCCATCTGTGAGAGAAAGAGAAAGAAAAAAGACCATTTTAAAAGGGAAATTAAGTTCAGACTTAAATTTTAAAATGTATTCAATTATACTGTGATTAAAAACACCAGAGCACTATAACTTGAAAAGCAATTACATGTGTTATGAAGGAGAGCACATAAACTCAGAAAAAGATTAAAACCAACTGCTACACATAGAAGATTTCAAGACTTAAGGGGTTTTAGTGAAATATCTGTACAGTCAGGAAATACTACTACACTGAGCTCAATGGGGACATTGGAACATGTATTACACTTTCAGGTGAAATTCTCTCCAATTTTTGTGGTAAAAAAGGAAAATATTTAGGTCTTCAGTACCACGCTTGAAAACCACAGAGTAATTTTGCTCATCTTCACCGAAAAATTAATCCACGAGCACACTCATCCGTGAATAACACAGCTATTATCGTGAGGAAAATGACTCTGACCTGTGGCCATTATTTAATTCTCATCTCACCACACTTTCTCTTTATGAACAGTTCATCTTATGAGAGCAACTCTGCTCTAGCTGCTCACCAATACCATGCCAAGATGAGACATGAGAGGGGAAGTGGAAAGCAAAGGTTGAACGGAAAGAAAACAGCTCAGGGCCACTCTAGGGGTTTCAAAGGACATCTGAGGAACAAGAGCCAAGAGATGGGAAGGAGCTGAAGACAGCTCCACCACTTCGTCCATACACAAGTGACACCAGGATGAGAAGCACACTGCACACATAGGCAGAACACAAAGGTTATGATACCTACAACCACCATTTAGGCTGTAACAAGAAGTGTAACAGAACTGAGTTTCAGTGGAGCTGAAATGGGGATATTTCTGCAAAAAGCTTTACAACTGATACCCACAAAGGGAAGGAGTTCACCTCACTCATGGAGTTGTGACCAGTTCCAGACAGAGGACAGCCAAATCTGAGCAGTAATGCACAAATAGAGTACTTTATTCAAAAGTGTTTTGAGAACTGTGCTACTGCTCAAGATGTCAGCTGCTGCTTCCCAAAGCAATCCATGCTGATCATTCATCTTTGTAAGAAAGCTACATATATTCCCATTGCCCATTTATTTTCTTGTAAGGTCATAAAAATAAGAATGGTGTACTTTACACCTTTCCCTACCACCCCTCCTGGTTTCTAGCAGGGTGCCATAGGGTCATCTTCCTGGGATTGCCCACAACGATGAGCTGCTCCTTGCTCTCAGGCTTTGCAATCTCTGGACAGAGACAGCCTCCAAGAGATCTTTAGGAATGAACTGACCTGTCTGAGACGAGATCAAAGCAGAAGCAGCAACTTTGGTGTACTTCTGCCTTGGTCTACCACCCCCTGCTACAAGGCTGATGGTGTTTTCTAGCTCTGAGCCTATCTCTGCTGCTCCTTCTCTCCCCAAAACTCTGTCATGCTTCTGAAGCCAGAGCAAAACAGCTCCCTGGTCCTCCTTGACAGCTGTATTCTTCTACCAAGCCACAAAACAGTCCATGAGAGACTTCATTAGGCAAACTCAGCTGCTAGAGAAAATGGATCTATTTTTCTCCAAGTACATAAGAGAAAAATTGAAGAGGACAGTAGCCTAAGGAAGGCTGGAATTGGGAGGCAAAGGTACTTGATCTTTGACACCATGGCAAGAGAAGTGGATAGGCTGCTTCTCTTTCACTATGATGTAGTAATAAATGTAGTATTTAATTACATTCTATCACACTGGAAGAATCTCCCATTCTCCTGTTGTGTAATTAAGCAATTGGGAACATCAAACACCTAACAATAAACTCCCCAGACTATGAGCCAAATTCATCTCTCCTGGAAACAGTCAAACACACAGCTATCAACAGAAGGGATTTTAACCATTTTCTTTCCCTAGCTGGAAGCATACGCAGTGCAGTTTTCCACGTAAGAAATAAACTGCTTCCTTTGATCTATCAACCAAATAAAGAAATCCAATGCAATAAAACATTGATCAATTAACAGAGAGAAATTTGCAACTTCCTTTGACATCTCTGTAAAGCAAACACTAAATAATTCAAGTGATGTTTTTACTGAAGGCAAGAATAGAAGATTGGAAAATGCTGCATTTCTGCTGAAATATTGAGCATTATTGACTTCAACATTGGTATTTAATTTACAGATGAGCTGATTTTGTGGAGCTTTAGCTTGCATCCAAACTATGCATTTTTATGCCAGCTGTAAGCAACTATTCCATGCTGATAGAGGACAATATAGGATATTTTTCCTTTACACAGAGCATGAAATAAAATAAACTCTGTCTTTGCTAGCATGGAGGACACACTAAGAGTAAAGGCTGGCAGCTGTACTTTGGTGGCTAATCTTTGGATTCCCCCCAAGTCCTATTCTTCTCCATTGCACATGAACAAAATATGCCCTGGTATCATCTGACCAATGAGTCACCCCATCAGTGGTCCTGCAAGCAGTGAACTGGGCCTTTGCCACACCACGTCGGTGGTGCTGACGCACGCTTTCAGCCATGCAAGTTTTATGAATCAATTCTCCAGCTCAAGGGGTGCCATCCGTTTGGCTTTCTCACAATGCTCAGGAAGAAGGTGACCGGAGTGACGATACAGAAAAGAACAGTGCCTCCAGAAGCCACCAGCCTGCTCCCAACAGAAACAGCTGCCAGAAAGCAGTTTAATCATGCATAACCCAAAGTATTGTGGGGTTGGCAGACGCTCAGAAGTTTTAACTACATGGGAGGCTCTTTGGTTCTTTTACCAAGCTCTGTTATTTGAATCACATCCCACCTTTGGCAAAAGATATTTTTATGCTGGAAATTTGCTACCCTTATTCCTCAGATTCAAAGACCATTAACTTTCCTCTTTTATCCTCCTTTATTTTTTTCCCCAGTGATCCTCCTGGAAGACAAGAGCTAAAGGCTTATTCTCATTCCTTTGCACAGGTTTTTATGTAAATTTCATTCACCTAGGCATAACATCTCCACATTTCCATCAAGTACACCCAGACCCCTGGGGGTCTCAGTGAGAGCAATGCTTTTGCAAATTAAACTCTATGTACTAATGTAATGTAGTTGAAAATTCAATTGTTGAGCAATTAAAACTTTAATTACTAAGTTTTAATCACAGTGAGTCCAATTAAGATCTGTTAATATTTTTGTTTCAAAACACAGACTGATAACAGTCTGCATTATTCACAAGGCTGTACCCAAGTTACTGTATGTCATAACTGTGGTGTTTGCAGAGTAATAGAATTCCTAATCCCAGAATCCCAGCATGACGGGGGTTGAAAGTGACCCCTACGGATCACCTAGTCTAAACCCCATGGCTAAAGCAGGGTCACAAGAAGCAGGTTGCCCAGGATCACCTCCAGGTGGTTTTGGAATCTCTCCAGACAAGAGAAGTCCACAACCTCTCTGGGCAGCCTGGGCCAGGGCTCTGGCACCTTCACGGTGAACTAGTTTTTCCTAGTGTTGAGGTGGAACCTCCCGGGTTCCAATTTGTGCTTATTGCCCCTTATCCTGTCACTAGGCAGCACTTACGAATAAAGAAGGATCTATTTTTGCCTGTATAACAACAAAGCAAAACACATAGGCCATTTTTTCTTTGATGAGGACATTTGGTGCTTTGTCACTTTGAGGCCATCCAATTAAACATTAAATAACATCTTCGGCTGAACTGCATCCATGTTCCTCAAATAAATCGAACGATAAACTCAATTGCACTAATGTGACTCTCTCAATTAGTAAGATCATTTTTTCTCTCAATAATTAAATGGTCATTTTCTCTTTCCGGGCGCAGAAGAAAACACATTAAGTTGACTTGAGGAGTTTGTCAGCCTGCATGTAATTTATATAATGGGAAAAATTCCTGTGCTGTTACCAGCTCTGCTTTTCCCCTCTCAGTTTAGAGGCAGTAAGTGGAAAGTCACTTGCTATTTCAAGTCAAAGTCCTCCATGACTCACAAGCCCAAAACAGCCTCTCAGTTTCTTAAAGATACAATAATATCTGAGAGGATATCTAAGAATCCAAAGTGCATTTCTATCCAGCACAAGGTTTCAATAACATACACTTTCTTCTGTCATTCAGCTAAGCCTTCAAAGTCAGGAGGAGGACATGGACATTTCTTGCTTGTATTTCTTTTTCCTCCTGTGTCTAGAATGACTGATTCCTTATTTCAGTTGTATATCCTACCAATGCCTTTAAGACATGGGTAAGAGAAACAAGAGGTCACCCAGCTAACCCATGGGCTCCTACCAACAGCAGGCTGCTTCCAGAAGTGTCCCAGTTTCTATCGCTTTCCCAGCAAACTGCTAAGACCAGTTTTGGTCCCTGTGCTGCTCCATGTCTCACCCCATTCTACTAGCTCTTCCCCAGTACACTCTGCCCAATCCAACTCCATGCTGCTTCTCAGCCCATGCACACATGGGGATCTCCGAGAAGTCCACAAGATACATCCAATTGATAATTACCTACCAAGCCATGCTGCCTCACCTCACCTTGCTGGCTGCGATCATTCAGCAACATGAGGTAAAATTTGTTGTGCTTTCTCAGAAATGATATGCTATGACTATTTTTTTAATGATTGCTTTTAAGAAATCAGTTTGAAACTGGGCTTCAAACCATGACTCAATGTGTACAATCTCAGTGGCCCAAAGTAGTGAATAACAGCAACACTCCTTGGATTTAAATCAAGGCTTACTCTAGGGAAAGCATTACTGGAGATAAGAACAGATCTCCATCTGAGCGTCTACCCTGTCTACAGAAATGTTCTGAAAAAGAGAGAATGGAAATAAAGGTGATTGCCAAAATCTGTAACAGCAGCCTAGGGGCAGAGAGGCGCTTGGAGGATTGAGAACATCTGAAAATAGGATAAAGAAACTTCCTCTGGGCTTTAAAAGTAGGAATTAAATCTAGATGAGAAGGGAGGAAAGTGAAGCAGAGCATAAAAAGCACATGGTATACCCCCAGCAGAATGGGGAATAGGTATGCAGAGCAAGCAAAGACATAAAAGCACGGCAGGGCCAAAACAAAATAACCCAGGTAAAGGCATACTGAGTTAGCTGGTAGAAGAGAACACGGGAAGCAATCAAAGCTGTCCTAAAGGTCAGCCCATGTTGTACCACACCTCAGGGCAAAGTGGCCCGTGGCCGTGCACAAACTAGGCTGCTGGGCAGAAAAGCCATACTGGAAATTGCCTAACAGCTTTTAACCTAGAACTGTGACTGTGACGCCACAAGTACAAACTGCCCCTTTTTGGTACTCAGGGGCTCTTCTGAGCACAAGCGGCGCATCCATACGCTGAACGACATAACATACAGGACCCTGCTGCAATGGGAGGGTTGTAGCAACTAGATTGCACTTAAAAAACAACTCAGCTCCTGAGTAATTTATTATTCTGGCTCCCAGCAAAGCCATACGGTGCAATAACACATCGGGAGCCAGCTTGCCCTCAGGTACAGGAGCTTTCAGATCAGGGTATTCAGAGATCCCTTTGGATAAATCCACACTGGAGTATTTCTATACAAGATCTTGTTTCTTCGAGCTGTGCACATGGTCTTTAGTAAATGGGCCACGGTAGCCCCTCAGGCAACCTTGAGTGACAGTGGCAAGTGTGAACAGGCTCCAGCTGCATTTTGGAACTCTGATGAACGACACACCAGCTTTCACAGAACCAGAGAATTATCTTGGTTAGAAGAGACTTTTAGGATTATTGAGTCAAACCATTAACCTCATACTGCCAAGTCCACCACTAAACCACGTCCTCAGCACCACACCTATGTGTGTTTTAAAATCCCTCGAGGGAGCAAGACTCCTCCACTGCCCTGGGTAGACTGTGCCAGGCCTTGATGACCATTTCAGGAAAGAAATTTTTCCTCATGTCCAACCTAAACCTCTCCTTGCACAATTTGAGGCTGTTTCCTCTTGTCCTATCGCCAGTTACCTAGAAGAAGAGACAGACCCTCACCTTGCTGCAACTTCCTTTCAGGCATGGGGTTGCAGAGGGTAAGAAGGTCTCCCCTGAGCTTCCTTTTCTCCAGGCTAAACAAACAACCCCAGTTCCCTTAGCCACTCCTCAGAAGACTTGTGCTCTAGGACCCTTCACCACCTTTGTGACAACAAAGGATACCCTTCAGCACCTCAATCTCCCTCTTGGAGTGAGGGGTCCAAAACTGAAACCAGTATCTCAGGTGTACTCCTCACTCCTCTCGTAGTCCATGTTTTACTGGTAAATAAGTAGCTGGGATGAGATTGAACTATGGCATCCTTCATGGGCCTGGCAGCTGGAAGGAAAGCTCGGACCACAGGCTGAGCCAACAGGGTAAGTTCTCCACTGAGTGACTCACATGAAGCAGGAAAAGGTCTTGAGTAACTCAGTGTTTTCAGCTGCCATCTGCAATGAGCCCAAGTTTCTGAGCTACGCAGAACAAGTGACATTTTGGTGGTTTTGTTTCTGGTCCAGAAACAAACAACAGGTTTGGAATAGTTGGCCAATAAAACTTCGTAGCATTTCTGACAGCAAAGTGTAACTGATGAAACAGGCACTTCAAAATTTTGCTCTGTTTTTTGCCCCTAAGGCAAAAACTGAACAATTTCTTCTGAAAACAAATCCTTTTCCATCTAACAAAAACAATTCTCTGCTAAGCCAAGCACTGCTAGATTCCCAACCACTTTCAAAAACTGAAGAACTTTCATTAGTTACTTCAGGCTTTTAAACTGGGAAGCCAGTTGACAGGGACACTGGGGTCATTCCTTTTTTAAACCAGTTGCTGACTCTTCCCAATTACCAGATACGTGCTCAGCCTTCCCCAAGTCATGCTCTGCAGCAAGACCCACTGCGACAAGGAGATTAGGTGGTTAATGCCACAAACTAATCTATTCTCATCTGCCATACGCTTGCCCTGGTTCAGTTTTAATGAGGTTTCTCTCCAGCCTGTCCAGGTCTCACTGAATGGCAGCACAGTCTGACAGGGTATCAACCACTCCTCCCAGTTTGAGATCATCAGCAAACTTGCTTAGGGTACACTCCATCCCCTGCATCCAGGTCACTGATGAAGATACTGAACAAGACTGGTCCCAGTCCTGACCCCTGCAGAACACTGCAAGCTACAGGCCTCCAATGAGACTCTGCACTACTGATCACAACCCTTTTGAGCTCTGTCCTTCAGCCAGTTCTCAATCCACTTTACTAAACACTATACTGTCGACTCACCTAACCCACACTTCCTAAGCTTACCTATGAGGATATTATGGGAAACAGTGTCTAAAGCCTTGCTGAAGTCCAGAGGGACAAAAGAAGAGGCAGGTACAGCAGCAATGCTGCTCTCTTCAAGCTCCTCTACCAGGAGGTACAAGTGAGTATGGTAATGAATAGAGCTGCTTTAAATCTTGGCAGGTGAAAACATCCTTGCTACACCTCCAGCTGGTATTCAATCACTTTACAGAAAGGACTGAAATGATCTAGAGACTCTCCACTGATCTGAGGCAGAAACATCTGGTGAAAACAAACCCATCTGATTCACTGAGCTAAGGAAGGTTAGCAGAAGAGAGACACAGCCAGTCACGCATTGAAGGAGAAGCCTATCATCGGTAACGCAATGCAGAGAAATAGGTTAAAGGAGCAAACCAAGGTGGCAGAGGGGGCTCTGCTATGAGCCTGAACACCCTTAAGCTTTGTAAACAGGAAAAGAAATGTGCAGTTAGAGAACCTGGCAGCTGCTCCCCTTCCAGATTCTATACTGCAGCCTCACATGGAGATGAATGCCTGTTATTTAGTTATTTCAGCCAGTTATTTAGTCTACTTTGCACTGTGACTCCTAGTTCTGATTTAAGACCTCCAAAGCACCCTACAGGCGAAAGAAGGGCAGTTCATAGCTTTTTGTCTGCTAGGAAGCAGGGGAGAATAGCATCACTGTCTCAGCATAGATTTTATATAAAATGTCAAGTGAGTCACAAACCAACCAGAATCATCCAGAGGAGAACCTGGAATGCAACACGACTGTCAGTAGCAATCAAACCACTGGCTCCTCCCATACCTGGAGGATTCAGTTTCCAAACTAAACTTGGGGAGGAGTCATACCAAAGAATGATTTCCATTTGTTTAACAGGTTTTTGCTCTTGTATTGCTCAAATTGCTCAAATTTACTCTCCCTTCACACCACAAAGGAGCATAACTCTCAGATCTCCATAGCTATCCAGAGCTTTTCCGCTGACACTAGCTATGCACAGCTCTAAAAATTAGGAATTCAATAAAATAGGGTAAGGATATAAAGCATATAGGATGGATTCAACAGTCGTTCTGCCTTGCCTATACCTAAAAAGACATGATAATAAGCAAAGCAGGGATGCTTTGGGAAAGAGAGATAGTTTAGGCTGTACTTTCTTCCTTTCAGCTAAATTCAATCCTCTCCCTGTTTTCTCCAAAGGCATATGAAATGACTACAGAAAAATCAGGAGAGCAGCAAGCAGAAATGGTTTGCACACAACTCAAAAAGAAACAAAGGCTGAGCTTAACGTATTCTCTGCCAGACAAAAAGAACAATCTGCATTTCCTTGCTGCAGATCAGGCATTCTCACCACCAGCACAAGGATTATAAGGCTGAAAATAATCAGCTAAAATACAGAGCTGTGTTTCTCTGAAGACCACATATGGATGCCTCGCCCCAGATAGCAGCTGACACCTGAGAAAGGGAATGAGAGCGCTGTTCTGGAAAACATTAAGTAGTTAATAATTTGGAAAAAACACAGGCTATGAACTCTAGGGGGTCATTTGAATGAAAAGCAGGAACAAAGTGAAAGAAACTAAATATGTAAAATAGAGTTATTATTCTGAGACAGAGAAAAGGCAAATTTATCATCCAGGAGCTACTTCTCCAGATGATCAAATGTCATCATCACCTAAGAAACAAGATGGCAGGTCTGAGTCAAGAAATCAGGACTTAGTCTAGGCTAAGTGTTTCACTCTTCTCCTCGTCCTCTTCCAGCCCTGTATATTTACACTATATAGCACTTATTCCTACAGCAGCGCATACAGCCACACTGCTAAAGGTTATCATGAGAGCTGTATAATTGTAGTTATGTTTAGTAGGCTCAGGCAAGAGCATGAGAGTCCAAAAAGACACCTTCTGTATACAGAAACGAGAGCACAGGTAACATGCAACAGGATTAGAGGAGACAGCCTCAAGTTATGCCAGGGGAAGTTTAAGTTGAATATTAGGAACAATGTCTTCCAATGAAAGAATAGTCAAGCACTGGACAAGGCTGCCCAGGGCACTGGATGAGTTGCCATCCCTGGAGGGATTTAAAAGACATGTTGATGATGTGCTGAGACACACAGTTGTGTGGTCACTTGGCAGTGTTAGGTTAACAGTTGGACTTGATGATCTTTTAGGTCTTTTCCAACCTCAATTATTTTATATCCCAGGGGCTGGAAATCACAAATTGTTGCACAAATGGGGGTAATGTTCCCCCTTTTCCATGAACAAGAGAACCTGAAATGGCTGTGAGGATGTTTGGAGATATTCTCTATAACACTGGGTACCATCCACTTGAAATAAAAGGCAACAATAATTGTTTTTTCTTATGAGGCTTGCCAGGCAACTATTGCTAGAAAAAGATTCATTTGTGGTAGGAGCTCTTTTAAAAATCAAAGTTGACAAATGGGAAAATTACAAGATTGGAAACACCCTGTAATATAGGGGGATGTGTTTTCTCAGTCAAATGGGTTTGAAGTCACTTCTGAAAACATGAGCAAATTGAGTTTTAATTAGTTTTGCATACCTAAAGTATACGCTGAACTTTAAAGTAGCAAAGCTTCAGTTCATTCACTGCAGCTGCAATCTGCACTACTCCAGGTTAACCCAGTGTCTTACTCTCAAAAAAAAACTGAAATGCATACATTTATTGGATGCTATTTTGTGTTTGCAAATCAGCACATTGACTCAGCTCGGTCAAATGTGATTTATTACTGCCTGTAGACATCAGAGAGAAGCAAGAATCAGCACACTGACAGAAACTGATGGAAGTAATATAGACTGGCAAGTCCCAGTCTGCTCCTGTGTTATGTCACCAGTCTCTTGACTGTGGAAGAGGGAAAAAAATCTGATAGCATTCTCTGAGCAAAGAATTTCAGAAAACAGAGCAGACAGATCTGATGACCTGCCTACAAACAATTTATCAGCTTACAGTCACCAGCTTCGTGCTCTGTCGTGCAATGAAGCAGGTTTTTCTCAGCAAGCCAGAAGGAAGTTTTACTATTCCTATTCAAATGAACAGGATATGAAAAGCGTAAGGGCCAAACATTAAACACTGAGGTTCAACAAGGTCAAGTGCTAGGACCTGCATTTGGGTAACAACAATCAGGCTTGGAAAAGAGTGGCTGGAAAGCTACCCCACATTATTGGACCTGGGTGGGGGGAGTTGGTTCAAAGCAGCTGAATATAAGCTGGCAGTGCACCCAGGTCGCCAAGGCAGCCAACACCATCCCGACCTCTATCCCCAGTAGTGTGGCCAGCAGGACTAAGACAGTGATCACCCCCCCCTGGATTTAGCCCTGCTGAGGCCACACCTTGAATCCTGAGTTCAGTTTTGGGTCCCTCACTCCAGGAAGAAGTGAGGTGCTGGAGTTTGTCCAGAGAAGGGCAACAAAGCTGGTCAAGGGTGTAGAGTACAAATCTGGTGAGAAGCAGCGGCGGAAAATGGAGTTATTTAGTGTGGAAAACACAAGGCTGAGGGGAAACCTTCTCTCTCTAAAACTCCCTGAAAGGAGGCTGGAGTAAGGTGGAGGGTTTGTCTCTTCTCGCAGGTAATAAGCAACAGGATGAGAGGAAACGGCCTCAAGTTGTGCCAGTGGAGCTTTAGGTTGGACACTAGGAACAAACTCTTCATTGAAAGAGTTGGACCATGACTCCACTACTGCCCTGGGCAGCACCATCCCTGGAAGGATTTAAACGATGTGGAGATGCGGTGCTGAAGGACATGGTTTAGTGGTGTCTTGGCAGTGTCAGGTTAACAGTTGGACCTAATGATGTTTGAGGTCTTTTCCAACTTAAATACCTAATTGATTCTATGATTCTAAAGCCAAGTTTGCAGAGTACTTAGCACACAGACCAACAAAATCAGGCTAGGAGTTTTGATTTTGGATAGAAAACAGCCTTGGCACATAGACATTATTTTCACACAGTAAATGCTTTGATGTCCACACCCCAGGGCAGCAACCTGCAGATGCTAACAGGTATTTCAATATGCTGAAGCCCAAAGCATGAGCACATGATGCTAAACACTGGCAATTCACTTCTCTTTCAGTACTGCCACAGGGAAGACAATTATAATCCTTTTTCTCTGCTTGGCCTCTCACTTCTTCCTGACTATAAGCTTCCTAACTTTACATATCCACAATCGATGCTTCCCCACATCACAATGCAAAGCTGTATGCTTGTCTGAAATATTGCAGCATTCACTGTAAGAATGCACACCAAAGAGTCAGCCTGTATTTCACTAAAACGCAGAACAATGCACAACTTCTCTCCCCATGAAGCCTTCTGTTGGAAAAAAGCCCCTTCCCCTGGAGTCATTCCTGTAGCAAAACCCAAGACCTCTCCTGGGTAATTATCAACAGAAGATATTTTGTCTCACTGTCTCACAAAGGCAAACACACACTAAGGCTTTCTTTCCCTTCCCCATTCAAAATGCCCAACATATGCCAGCTGAAGTCAGGGGATGGTATTTCTAGAACCCCAGAATGGTGGGGGTTGGCAGGAACCTCTGGGGATTATATAGTCCAACCCCCCTGCTAAAGCAGGGTCTGGAATCTCTCCAGAGAAGGAGACTCCACAACCTCTCCGGGCAGCCTGGACCATGACTCTGGCACCCTCACAGGAAAATGAGTTCCTCATGTTAGGGTGAAACCCACCTGCGTTCCATTTTGTGCCTGTTGGCCCTTGTCCTATCGCTCAGATACTACTGAAAAGAGTCTGGCCCCATCCTCTTGCCCCTGCCCTTTAGCTATTGATCAGCATTGAGAAGATTCCCTCTCAGTCTGCTCATCCCCAGGGCTCTCAGCCTTTCCTCCTCCTCACAGAGATGCTCCAGTTCCCTCAGCATCTTTGTAGCTTCCACTGGGCTCTTTCTAGTTTTTTCCTTGTTTCTCTTGAACATGGGAGCCTAGCAACTGGGCTCAACACTCCAGATGTAGCCTCACTAAGGCAGTGTAGAGGGGAAGGACAACCTTCCTTGAGCTGGAAAGGTTATGGACAAAAGCTTCTGAAAAGCAGAAAAAGGAACACAGAACCACCCCCAAAACTCATTTGCTCTGCTTTATTCCTCTACGAGTGAAGAGGGAGATGAGGGAAAGAGGGGAAAAAAGCCAGAGGGTCTTACCACTAAGCTCTTACATTGATTTTTCCTCTGAGAGAGGTTATTTACTCCTATTCATAAGAACTTACTGTATTTTCAAGAACTAACTCCCATCTATTTCCCAAGAGGATATACTAATTTCTCTTGCACTGAGCAATTTGAATAACACTTTTTTCTACTTCTCCAAGTAGCTGCCTTCTTCCTACAACCTATAATTGCCCTGACACTTCTCCAGGCTTTTAATAACAAGTATATAATGTTATACTCATCACTAGTGGATAGAAAACTGTATCCTGCACATCACTGCGGAGCCATAAATACAGATGATTATATGTTTCTCAAGTGCATTGTATTTGTCAAAGTGGTGCAAACTATCTCATAGAGAAGGATAGTGAGGATATTCCACACTCATCCCCGGGAAGAAGCTGTGCTCCCTAAAAATCAATCTATTAAACTCCAGATAGCCAAGTACTTTCCACCTCATGATTGAGCACTATCTCCACTAGCATGATTTACCCTTTGGAAACAGAAAACAACACTATTGTTGATAAATGTGTTGATCTATCTGTGAGCTTCAGCCTTTGCAAATTTGATTGTGTAAAATGAAGCATATAAAACTGCCTCAAAGCAACTACAGCTAAGAACTTCTGCTGGGTAAAGCCAGTTGTAACCAACAGTAACTAGAAACATAGCTCACCTTCTGCAATATGAATTATAGCAAAGGATTTATCTCTTTAGCACAGATGTCACTGTCTCCTAAAGCCAGGTAAGCCCTCCCTGCTCTGCATCCTACAGGAAGAGCCTATCACTGGACATAGCAATATTCAGCATCCACACCGCCATGCTAGAGACTACCAAAGTCCAGAGACAACAACCTAAAGGGAGGAGAGAAAAGGATACTCATGTAGGCAATACACTACCAAAGTTACTTGCTGCAAACTCTGGGCAACACCTGAATCCAGCACACCCAACCAAATCACACTGCTCTATACTAACGTGCCACTTCAGACACAGAAAGTGGTACTCCAACCACAGAGGAAACCCTCTACAGGGGCAGAAAGGTGCAGAAATAAGATGTGAACATCTTCAGGGAGGAGATAAGTTCCACTCAACTGATGAGGCAGCCCACTGCAAAAAAATGTGCAGATGAGGACACACCTCACAATATGCAAAGATGAAGATGCTGCTCTGATGGCTGCACAACCGTGCACCAGCAAAGCATGCCGACATTTCTCTCCACTGCCAAGGCATCCTCAGACCTACTGCTGTCTGTCCAGGAGAGGTGAAGGTGTGCATTAGGTATCTTTCTGATGTTTTCCACAGAGAAATGGTGACAATGACTCTGCACCCAGTGCAGGGAAGAAGCCTAAATGGTTCCTAGTTACACAATCTGGCTGTCAGTAAGGATGGGATCATCGCCAACTGAATTGCTGGGAAGTAGTTCATTGTGCTGCCAGCTGAAACATGAGGTCTGAAACCCAGTAAGCGATGTCATGCTGAGCCATTAATAAGGAGAGAGAGTTGGCTGACAAAAGCAAAACCACTTGGAGTTACTCTTAAAAGACTCTCTCCTTCATCCTCCCTCCTACCTTCTTTCCCCACTGCCAAGAGCGACACAACCATGACTGGGAAACACGTGGCACAAGCAGTTCAAAGATTCAGGAGAGTTTTACACCTTTTAAATAACCCATTTAATCCCACTTGTGAGACTACCACTTCTCAGATGACTTAACTGTGCTGGAACTACCTGAAGGTCCATCAGCTCCCCAGGCCAAAAAACACCTCTTCGAAGGATGCTGGCTGCCCACCTGCTTAATTATGCTTTGGCATGTAATCCATCTTAATGATTTGGATTAATGGAAGGGTCACCTAGAAAACACACTCACAAGGCACAGACCCCAACAGCTTGTTGATCCAAGTGCTCCTGCTGTACAGCACAGAGAACACTAATTATGTTGCTCAATGGCCACTTGGCAACAGTGGAAAACAAAAGTATTGGCCTCGCTCATCCCTTACAGAAAAGCCTGAGAACAATTAATGATGGCTATGGCAGCAGATACATAAAACCCCATTAATGTACCAAAGGTCTGGGACTAAACATCAAAGATTTAGGTCCAAATCTTTGCCTATCCTAAATCAGGTTCTTTCATTCCTGATCCCCTTCCCACCTTTTTCCCCCCTCCATACTCCTCAAGTCTTCCTCCTGGTGCTCTAAAAACAGAAAATGCCAAAGTGCACTTAGTTTTTGCAATGCTAGTGCAGAACATTGATTTAGTAGCTTCCTCTCTAGACCCTTCACCATCTTTGCGGCCTCCTCTGGACACTCTGTAGTAGTTTTAGGTTTTTTTTTTTACATTGTGTTGCCCAAAACTGCACCCAGTGCTTGAGGTGAGCCTGCACCCATGCAGTGCAGAGTTCAGCATCATTAGCAAACCGGCTTAGAAATCAACTGCTATCTGTTCTGTGCAATTACAGCCATTAACAGCCACATGCTGGTATACCCAATTCTACTTAAGGGAAGGACAGTCAACAGGTAAGAGAGCAAAAGGCAAATCAAGAAATTGTCTAGAAAGTTTAATAATAAAAAGTTTGCACTGCAAGTTTAATCCTGCTGTGTACCAAACGCAAAGATTTTGTTACAAGTCCTCCTATTTGCTCTTTTTCAGAGCAATTTAGTAATGAAAGGAAGTCCTGGAAGATTTACTGCTCTTGCTTCATCCACTATTATCTCCCCCATCCAGACTTACAGAAGCAGCACTGCCCTGCAATTCAGAAGATAATTAAAGCTGTATTACAAAACAAGAGCTACAAAGCCACGATCAGCATCAAAAAACATGTACTCCCATTGGTGGTGAAAAATGGCAAGTGTTTTCAGACCAGCAGGCTCTTTTGAAGTGATTCACTTCTCTTAAAAGCTTAGCTCCTGGTCACAGAGCTGCTCAGACAGTTGTTTTAGTATCAGTGCACTTACAGAAGCTAAATTTAATCACATACCACTCAAATTTTTCTAACTTTAATTGGTGTCCAACATGTAGCTCCATGGACACATTATGGGTTACAGAATCAAGCTCTGTACCACCACTGCACTCCTAACTCATGACTTAAAATATTCAGCGAGAGCTGATGATTTCCAATTATGAGCAATTTATTAAGAACCATTTCTGAGGACTGCCACAAAGCTACTCACAGAGCTGCAAATTAACCTAGGGGCCATATTTGCATACTATTTACAAACAGTCCCTGTATATCCTCTCTAAAAATAGTTATTCAGTGCACCTGAATTTGTTGGAACAACATACCACATGACTTTATCCTACAATTGATTCTTTTTGCTTAACTCGTTTCTTATTGGAATAGTTGCCTTGGAAAACACATCTGCTTTTTCTCATGAAAACTCAGAATGGGATTTTTGTGGTTCATTTCTCAGTAGTTAGGGGTTTCTACAGTTCATCTAAAAGATAACACTCACAGATTGGATGTATAACTGTTAAAAATACGTATTATCTCAGTTTTGAGGACATCTTAGGTTTTGGGCACAATTTCTAGGAAAAAAAGAGAAGAACTGGAACTCATAGAAGGACCAGAACAATTTGGTTCACAGAGGCTGAGGAACCACTGGAAACCAAGTCCCACGTTCAGGAAGGTCAGATCCACAAGGAAAGGAGGGTGATGAATCTGCTCAGGAACAGGTACGAGTTAAAGCACTATTCAGCCCTGCTGAGAATACTTCTCGCCCCTGCCACAGGAAAGGGTGAGAAGCTGTAGATGTACACAGCAAGTCCTAGTGGACTCAGACTGAGCAGGCACAGATGAACAGGGAAATTTGGGAAGTTAAGCCTGGGAGCTGGGTAGACTTACCAGACCTACCTCAGACCACATCTCTCCCACTGTGGCTGGTGGTGTGATGGGAACTGCCTTTCTGGGAAGCCACAAGACTTGCATCCTAACACGTAAGCCAAACTCAAACCTGAACCTTTTGGGTTAGGCAGAACAATCCTAGGACTTGGTGTTGGCCAAAGGCAACAACATGGCAGAGGGTGTTTGCACTGAAGGTGAGGACACCCAGAACTAAGAACCACTGACATTTGTATGTTTGACTGCAACTTTAATAGTGCTTTTTTTAACAGTTTGCTATGCTAATTTAATTGAGCACAGTATTTACTTTTCAGAGGCAACTGAGAAAGTAAACATCAGTCCTACATTCAAACTCAGAAGACAGAAGTACAACCAGCCAAGCATGGTTTAAGGGTAACAACTACAAATCAGACAGGGCCATTCCACCATCCAGGAACAAGGAGAGTCCTTGCTCAAAAGCATAGGAGAGAACACAGGACAGTCCTCATAGCATGTTACACAGTTGTATGTTCTCACAGAATGCAGTACTGTCAGCAAAACCTTTGGTTCATCCCAAAGCAGTGTTATTCTTAAGTCACCTCCACAAGCTTAGAACATGCAACAGCAAACACCAAGACCAGGTCCCATCTCCCAGACCAACTCTGCCCAGTCAACAAGGAGCAGCTACTATATTAGTCTTCTACTGAAGATAAAGTTTGGGGGAAATAAAGTCAGTAGCAGACATTTTGGAGCTCTAGATCCCTCCTGCAGTTTCAGGGTCAGCAGCAGTGCTGTCTGTTTCAAGCCCAGGACAGAATCACTTAGGCGAACCAAGCGCACGCTATCCTGTCACACTGCATTTCAGCCTTTCTACACCATGACCAAGTACCATCCTGGGACTGATTTTTTTTTTCCTTGCATCTTATTGGCAGTTCTTCCTGAAGCACCATGCTCTAGTAATGAGACATCTGTTCCAAACATCCACTTCAAACTGATGGTGATTCCTGAGCCAGCATCGCCCTTTTGCTTATTTAGCTTTTACTGCATCTTACTCTTAACACAATGGGTCTAATCGCATCAACTCTTATTTTTAAGGTTAATAGTGCCAAACCCTTAAATTCCCATCCGAATACAAGCTCTCTGTTTCCTTGGTTATCCTGAGATCCATTCCCAACTCTCAGAACAAATCTGAGGTAGAAAAGAATTAAGGAAACTAGAAAAAAAAACCATGTGGCTGCACAGGCACCTGCTTTCCCAGACCACTACAAATCACCTACCGGGCAGCAGGTTAATGCAGCACTTTATAACAGCCTGCTCTGAGGTAGCCCTGTATTAGCACTGATATAATGTGGTCATTAGGGCACATACTCTAATTTGACATGACTTAGCTGACACAAAGTAACTGATCCCCAGTGCTGTACTACAGACCTGCAAGGGAGGAATATGCTGCTTTTCACCAGTAGTTAGTGCTGATACAAAAATCGAAGCATAATTGTATGACCATTAATGTTAACCTAACACTGCCAGGTCACCACTAAACCTTGTCTCTCAGCACCACAGCTACATATCTTTTAAATCCTTCCAGGGACAGTGACTCCATCACTGTCCAGGGCAGTCTGGTCCAATACAACTCTTTTGGGGAAGAAATTCTTCCTAGTGTCCAACCTAGACCTCTCCAGACATAACTTGAAGCTGTTTCCTCTTACCCCTATTAACAAGCTTGTTAACTAAGAGGAGACGAACCTCCACCTCACTCCAGCCTCCTTTCAGAGTTGTAGAGAGTAAGGACTCACCTCAGCCTCCCTTTCTCCAGACTAAACAGAGCTAGTTAAAAGCCAAAGTTACTGCTACAGTGGGTACATCGACACAGAATTCCTGTGAGTATACACCAGTGTCAGGCACAATAGGGATTCCTCAGTTCAAGAGGGACAAGGAACTACTGGAGAGAGTCCAGTGGAGGCTAGAAACGTTATGGGGAATAGAGCATCTCTGTGAGGAGGAAAGGCTTAGAGTCCTGGAGCTGCTGAGCCTGGTAAAGAGCAGACCCAGAGGGGATCTGCTGAATGCTGAGCAAGACCCTAAAGGGTGGGGACAAGAGGATGGGGCCAGACCCTTTTCAGTGGTGCTCAGTGACAGGACAAAGGGCAAAAACTGGAACCCTGGAAGTTGACCTAAACTTAAGGAAAAATATCTTTGTTGCGAGAGTGCAGAGCCCTGGCCCAGGCTTCTCAGAGAGGTTGTGGAGTCTCCTCCTCTGGAGAGATTCCAAACCCACCTGGAGGTGATCCTGGGCAACCTGCTGTGGGTGACCCTACTTTAGCAGGGCATTTGGACTGGACAATCCCCAAAAGTCCATTCCAACTCCTATCGTCCTGGGCTTCTGTGACAATGTAACAGGTCTCACATCACTTGCTGAGATCCATTTAAAGTATTTCTGAAAGTTGACATTCTGCCTCCCAAGAAGTTTGCGCTGTTGCTAAAATAAAACTGCATATTGCATAAAAGGAGCTCTTACGTTGGCAGAAAGCAATAAACTTTATAGATGGGGATGTTTTTCTTTGGCAAATACTATTTCTGCATGCCAATCAAGTGTGTTTCACTTAACATGAAAGCCAAGAGAGATTTTTCATTTTTGTTGTTTTCTCATTTAGACAATCTTCCAAGGACCAATTTGGAGAAACTGCCAGTTAGGTAAATATTTTCTGTTCAGAGCATATGTTAGAATATGCACAAACAAATATACATTAAAATACAAACTGACATTAATAGGTGGTTAGTTATTTTGCTGCCTGAAGTGGTATTTAATCAAATATAATGTTAACATTTCTGCACGTATCGCAGTGGTGCAAGGTTTTGGATGCCATCTTAAGAGTGCAGAAGAGAGCAACAGATACCTCTACAGAGCACTACTGATCTGGTTGCTCAGAGCCCCAAACAATCTCACCTGGAATGGTTCCAAGGATAAGGCATCTCCCACCTCTCTGGGCAAATTGTGCCACTGCTGTCTCACCACCCTCAGCATAAAACAAACTCTAATCTAATTCTCCCTTCTTTTAGTTTAAAACCATTACCCCTTGTCCTGTCACAATAGGCCCTGCTAAAAAGCCTCTCCTCGTTATTCTAACAGGCCCCTTTAAGTACTGAAAAGGTGCAATGTGGTCTCCCGTAGATGGTGGTCTGCCCAAAACAGGACATAGTACTCTTATGTGGCCTCACTAGGGCAGAATAGAGGGGGTAGAGAACCTTCCCACTACCTGCTGGTCACATGCTTCTTAACGCATTGCAGGAGACCAGTGGCCTTCTTGGTCACAAGAGCACATTGAAGGATCATGGTGAACTCACCCACCAGTACTCTCAGGTCCTTTTCCATGGAGCTACTTTCCAGCAGGTCATCCCCTAAACTGTACTGTTTCAAACAAGTTTTTCTATGAACCATTGTTGCCTTTGCTGCACTAGGCTCTCTCTAGTGACTTGTTTCCATGCTGTCCCATACACAGTTCTTCCTGAGCCTCAGTACGGCCACCCAGATATTATGGCCATGGCAAAGGATCCTGTGAAAGTGGGTGAAATGAAGGTGGGTCTCACCTGCATCAAAAACACACTGATGGTCTAGATTTCTTCCCAGGGGAAAAAATAAAAAATAGATTTTAAACAGAGGGACCATGTCTTCTGGGCTAAAATGGATGATTATACTTCCAGAGATCGATGAGACTTGCAAAGAGAGAAGGCTCAGTGTATGAGACAGGTGCCATAAATAAAGGGACAGATAAAAATTTCCTCTGACAGCAAAACAATATAGAAATGAATACAATTTTGTAGCTCCACAGTCCACAGCTCCTCAGGGAATCACTCATTGGAAGGTGACCAAGAATAGCAAGCTGCCTATCAGCAGACTAGGGTCAGAGTAAAAGGTCTGCACCTGTAATAGAAAACATTTCAGTGTCTGCAAACCAAAGACATTTGAAAGCAGTGACTGTAGCTAGCATAGCTCCAGGTCTGCTGCACATGGGCCTGCCACAACCAGCCAGATTTCTTGTCAAAGTCAGGTTTGTCAGTATCTTGGAAAGCATTTGTGCAAAGTGAAAAGCAGAGGAGGGAGTATGGAAAATCCCAGCTCTGACCGGGGAAGGGAGGTGGTGTCAGTCACATTCAATAGCTCAGCCTCAGCTTCACGACAACAGAAGGACAGCCCAGCTTAAATTAAGAGGCAGAAGCTAACCCAGATGCTGCAAAGAATAACAAAGGGTTTTATTTCTAAGAATATCCTTTCTGATGCATTTCTCAAGCTTATCTTTTTGCAGCCATATTCTTTTTTTATACAAATAAGCAATAAAGCCAACTTGGAGCAACCTGTTATAAAGCAAGGACTTCATTCAGAGCAACCCTATCTCCTTTCCTTGTTCTTTGAAGAGGAGTGGAAAATAAAAACGCTAAACGTTCAAATGGATTTCACTTCATGGCTCTGTTGATATGTTGATCTAAAAGGATACGGGTTGGTTGTTTTTTTTGTAATAAAACCTGCTTTAACTCAGCACATCATTAGCAATTCCTTGATTTATTTTCTTCATCTTTCACAAACATTCTTACTGCTGGTGATGATGATGACTGGTATCTTTCCAAAACACTCAAACACAAGACATAAGGAAGTAATTTTCAAAATAAAATCAATCTAAACATGTCTTACAATAATGCCCCCAATAAAGACATCTGAAACACGGATATGCAAACTGCAGAGGCTTCCTGCTGGAGATGGCATGAACTTTCTTGCATGGAGAATTTATGTGCACCGAGTACACAAACTCACTGGGTTTTGCAAATTCATTTCTGCAGACTATAAAGGCTACGAAGTCACCGCCACCACAAAGCACATCAAACAAGCCTAAAAGGGAATTCCACAATAATGTGTTGATAAAATCACTTTGTGCTTTACAACACCATAACCTAACTGTTTCAGTAACAAGATGATGCTTTGATAGCCTCCTCTGGACTCACTCCCAACACATCCATGTCTCTCCTGTGCCAAGGACTCCAGAGCTGGACCCAGCACTGTAGGTGAGGTCTCGCCCGTGCAGAGAGAGGGACAGAATCCCCTCCCTCGACCTGCTGGCTGCACTGCTTTGAATGCGGCCCAGACTATCATTGGCTTCTGGGTTGTTGAGCACATGTGGCCAGCTCATGGCCAGCTTTTCACCCAGCAGTACCCCTAACTCCTTTTCTGCAGGGCTGCTCTCCATCCTTTCATTCCCCAGCCTGGATTGACACCAGAGAATGTCATTTGGTATTACTACCACCAGCTTCCAATTCTCAACCAAACTAAAGCCTAACAGTAGACAGTAAGCTTCTCACATTAGGCTTCATCAGTTTATTAATTCAATGCCAACACTTTTGAACCTCCAAGGTAGCTGGGGAAAACCCTTTCACTTACAGCTCTTCCATTACTGCTGTCATGACTTATTCATCACCTGTTTAACATCTCCTTTTTTAAAATATAGAATTTAGATCAACAAGGATTGTTGATCACTGTCCTGCAGAGACTTCAAATAAGAGCAAACCCAGAGCACTCCAGCATGACACAAGTACTCTGCAGCTAGGCCAAATGCTGTCTTTTAACAGACACAGTGTACTCAAGAGTTCCACAGGGCCATGGGCCAGCAGCGGCAGACAGGTTAAACTACAGCAAAAGCAGCAACAGAAATGCAGTATATTGACCATCTTCTCTTCTGTATCCCAAGCTTCACTCCAGACCATGCTAGAGAATTTCTTGCCATTTTGACAAGGGCTCTCAAGTCACCACATTGATAATCCATTTGCATTTTTAATATCCATCTAAGTTTATAATTTAGTATTACATTTTCGTTTATTGTCATCTATACCACAAGTGTTGCACTCAATACACTTACAACTTAAGCAAAAAAGGTTACCAAGAAAGCAGTGAAGTTCCTTTTGAACATATGGAGTAAGTTGTCAAAACACTCCTCAATAAATGTATGCATCCTGCTATCTTTACAAGACTACAGTACATACAACCCAACTTACTGCTTGAGCCAGTCTCCCTCATATTAAACCTCTGGTTTTTGCATGGCTCAGAATAGCAGCATTCAGATTCCAGTCCAAATCCCTAAGGTTATGTTGCCTCTCCAATTTCTGACTGGGTGCAAGAACAAGATTAGAGGTTTTCCAGTCCCAGATCTACCTACCTTGTCAGCTTCTCAACTTAAAAAAACACCAGCACAAAAAAACACATATCCCACTAAAATACCTAATCAAGGCAGCAGGAACTAAAGATGCTATGGGCATGCAGTACACACAAATCCCTCACTGCTAAGCCCATTCCTTTACAATGATGTTATAGAACAAAGAAAACTCAAAACTTTGAATGACTGGACAAAAATTAAGAGATTAGATCTCCATGGTATTACCCAACTCCTGTCTTGATCTCTAGTGATCCTTGGTACAACAACAAACAGAATGTGTTTCAGCGTATAAAGCTCATGCTCATTCCTAGCTGTGTTCTACATGAATGACTCATCTCTCCAAATTATAATGGACCCAACTGCTTCAAAAGTATTCTGCAGCATGTAATATCAGTAGGTAAGTATGGGAAAAACTACCCACTGTTTCAAACTAACCCTTTTGCACTCTTATGCTGGAAGACATCCAAAAATCCCTACTGTTGCTTGCAGCAGAAAGGTCTCCTAAGGCAAGTCTCGACAGTTGGCAGGTTACAAGCTTTGGTATGTGCAGGATCCTCTTCTCCTGAATGTGTGGGGCTTAAAAGGAAGAGACACACGGGGGGGTGGGGGGGGCGAGGTGTT
The DNA here is from genome assembly GCA_013396975.1 of Bucco capensis. Classification (NCBI taxonomy): domain Eukaryota; kingdom Metazoa; phylum Chordata; class Aves; order Piciformes; family Bucconidae; genus Bucco; species Bucco capensis. The sequence continues at coordinate 61,588 of VWZO01017547.1, forward strand.
TAGGGGGTGCATGTCAAACATCCCTTTCACTGGCTGCTGTATGACAAACAGCTGAGGAGCCATTGCAGAAGAGGGTAACAGGGAAGGCACAAACTAGGCTGATTTGGAAAGCAATTTAAAACTCTTTACAATTTGCAATTCTCACCCACTATGCCACTTATCTGCCTACTCTATTGTAAGGTTAATTGCCTGCCAAATAGCCACTGTGAAGACTTAGGGAGCAGAAATAATTTACCTAGAAACTGATGTTTGCGTTAGTCAGCTGGCACCACTGTCCTTTGCATTTATAAAAACCATTCTTAAACCACAATAGCTACCCTTCAGCTTCAAGAAAATAAACATGCCAATCTTGCCGTTAAACCAAACCAACTTTCAAGGGCATAAGCAAGAAAAGACCTCATGCTCTGAAATAAGCACAGGATTTGGTGGGACACTGACTTCAGCTTTCTAAAGGAAAGCCTGTCCTACCAACTGCCAGATAATGCAGGGAAGGATGGCAAAAGCCAGGCAGAGATTTGTGCAACTGAATCTGAAAGCCAGTGAAGCTTGAGGAAAACACCAATGAATTTTTAAAGCAAAATTGGAAACAAAACAGGTTAAACTAAGCAAACAAAAAAGCTGGTGTCTGTGTTCCCCTCCTTGATTCAATGGAAGGCCACTTTAATTTTGTTTCTTGAGTTCCTCCGGTCATTTTTCCACCTGAATTTGTCCCTCAAGTCACATATCTGCTACTTAAAACTTGTCCCGAGGCTATTCTACCACTAGGTGAGACCGATGTCAGATCTCTGCAAGACAGAGTTCCTGTATGACCTCATGTCTCCTCTGCTTAGCCAGGCAGAGTTCAAACACAGCCCTCCCACTGCCAAAAGGCTGCTGGGTCCTCCTGTGCTTGAGGAAACCAAAGGGATGGGCACATCTGAACAGCAAGAGACTCAGCCTCAGAATATCATCACTCTGAGATGGCATCTTCCCTGATGGGGACAAAGAACATCACACTACAGATCTAACCTAAAGCAGACATTCACGATTTATGAATATCTACAGCAAATATGTACACACTATTCCATAGTCTTACCTGGAAAGAGGAGGGGAAAAACCAAAAAGTCAAAATTGAGTCTTGCCCAAGAATAAAACAACTTCTGTTCTTGACTGGATAAGGTCTGAAGGAAACCAGCTCTGATGTCCACAGCCCTTCTGCTGCATTTATCCCACCCCTCTTCACAGCTGGACAGCACCTCATAGACAGAAATCTCCATCCCTCCACCTTCCCACCCGTGCTGACAATCTCATGAGCACATAGCTATAGCCAAGAACTTTATGACCCTCTTAAGTGATCTAACAGGAAATCTGGGGGAAAATAATGGAAACAGACTACACACTCATTAACACAGGAGAGCAGGCTAAAAAAATATCAGAGATGCTAACAGGTACTAGACCACCACTCACCAATCGACCATAGAAAGGATTATTATTTGCCTTTTAAAACAAAAAACACCCAAGAAATTTTCTAAGAGAGGAGCTATGAGTAAAGATTTTTCAAAACCACTTGCTATTCTTTTTAATAACAGAGTATGATGTGACTGACAAAAAAATAACGAAGGCACTGTCAAGGAGGCTACTTAAGTTGATTGATCATCTGTTTTAAAAGCAATCCACCCCCTGCTGCCAAGCAGAAAGCTCAGGCACACAAGAAGTAGCAGTTACAAAGCCCAAAGTCTCACTGATTGTCTTCATTAATGCTTTGGGTAAGCATTATCCTCAGCAGATTTTGTTGGATCTCTTAATGAGAAAAACACAGATAAAAACCTTACTTGGTACAAGCCCTCACATGATCCACCTCCTCTGGGAACTCTTCTACAGTACTGCTCCTCCCAGGTGGATCTGAGCAAGCCTCTTCACCAGGGAAACAGAAAACTTGGCAATATAAGACAAGACAGTGGTCCTGTGAAAAGCTGGACTACCCAGGTGCCTATCATCCTGAACTGATCTGAGTTGCAGCACAAGGAGAAACACTTTTTTGTCTCTGTCACACTCACAGGTCCAGCACATACAAATTCCCCATGCTGTAATCAATCTGAGCTGCAGTACATTTTCTGCTACTGCCACCACTGTCCTCCTTGTCACTTCATTAACCGCACAGCGGCCTGCAAAATCCACATAGGAGCAGGGGGCACACAGGTTTCTGGCTGTCGGTGGCTGCAGAAAAATGAATGTTACATTCCCTATGGCAGAAGTGGAGGGGTTCAGCACACATGCACTAACACCCCTTAGCTACTGCTCAAACTGAAATGATTCATCTATCACCCTTACTGGGCAGGTCATCAAGACAGGACCTTGCCCTGTGACAAAGATAAAGAGCCTATGAGATGAGGTTTAATTTGCTCATGGAAAAAATGTTGCCTTGAAAACAAGTGAGTTATTTCCAATATCCAATGCTATGATAGAAATAAACCCCAAAAGCAAGCAAGCAAGAGTTTGCTTGATCTTACCCATAAGGGTATGGTAACATGACCCCGATGGACCAAACCAGATATACCACTATTGGACCCACACTTGACATCCCAAACTCGCGCAAGTCAGCTCAACAAGAGAAAGGAAGCTAAGGCGAAATATCCCCTTCCAAGTTGTGGTCATGGCAACAACACTCCTACATGAAAATGCCCTCAATATAAGCTGGTGGTAAGGGTTTCTATTAGCCATTTTACAGAATCCATAAAATAAGATCCAAAAAAGCTACTACCATCTGTTGTACCTCCAACTTCTACACTGTTTAAGACTATTTTTTCTTTCCCTTCAATGTATATCAATTTTCACACACAAACACGCTCTCCTTATCTAGTGAAAACAACTCAGTAAAAACCAAACATGCCCACAACAATAGTGATCAGGGCACTCACTCTCCCACCCCCTGTACAAACAGCAAAAGGACATCAGCCACAGGAACACCGCAACTCCTCCCCATGGGATGAGTCAGAGAAGTCCATCTGCTTAATAAACCATTTATGCTATAGCATTTCTCACATTTTATAATCTCTTCAGTTCAAGGAGAGATAGGGTGCAGGTATTTTGCCAGTTATTGCTATAGCCATGTGCAGGTTGCCTGGGAAACGGCCGGAGCAGGGAATTACATCGGCTACATCGGCCGGAGTTTACAGAGGAGAAAACAATCTTCTCACTCTATTTAATATAGCCGAATATTAAAAGACCATTGTATGCAGGAAGACAGTGTGAGATCATACATGTCACATCACCCATTGCTGTCAGAGTTGGATTGACTCCCAAACTCCCTCCCTGAAAGGGGGCTGGAGCAAGGTTGGCAGCTTCTCCCAAGTAACAAGTGACAGGATGAGAGGAAACGGCCGCAAGTTGTGCCAGGGGTGGTTTAAGTCAGATATAAGGAATAATTTCTTCACTGAAAGAGTGGTTAAGCATTGGAAGAGGCTGCCTAAGGATGGTGGAGTCACCATCCCTGGAGGGATTCTAAAAAATGTGAAGATGTGGTGCCAAGGGACATGGTTTAGTGGTGACCTGGCAGTGCTAGGTTAACAGTTGAACATGATGATCTTAAGAGGTTTTTTTCCATCCATAATGATTCTATTGCTCCTGCTGGCTCTACCCTTGCCCTGACAAAGGATGTCTGGCCAAAAATAATAAAATCTGTAGCATTTACAAAATTTGATGCCAAATCCTCCAGCACAAAAAGTTCTATATTCGTTCTCTCACCTTACTGCTGCCTTGCTGCAAGGTGCTCGGCATTGAACTGCCTGCAGACAAACAACAGGGCATCTTCTCTACTGGTTTTGACTTAATAGATGTGATTAATAACAATAAAAGCCACTGATCTTTTCAGTTATTGCCTCTTTCTTTTAAGGGAAATCAGAGCAAAACATAGCGACAGATGGCAGATATTAAAACCCAGAGGTGAAGAACACGCTGCATCAGCAATGAAATTCAAGAGACTCATTTGTTAGAACCATTACACTCCCAAAAGGAGACAAGTTGGAGATGGTTCGTGAGGACTGAGGAATCCTGGTGGATATTAAAAACCAAAACAGGTGAAGAACTCCATGCAAAACTCCAAACAGACTCTTTACTTAAGAACAATGTGCTCCCTCACACCATCATACTGAAAAAATGTCCATGCAATTCTACTCCATTAAAGCAAATAAAAATATTATTCACTGAAACCCAGCAATCTCTTTCCCCCAGATCTTTATAAGCTTTACAGTGCAACTCCAAGTACACCTCTCAGTGTGTATCTACCTAGTTCCTTAAAACCCTATGATTCAATAAAGTCCAAAATTTGATTATAGCGATTTACTGAGGGACAGTGGGAAAAGGGAAAAAATAAGGAAAGAAAAGTGTATTAGCCCCCTCTGAGCAGAAAATGGGAGAAAATACTAAAGCCTTGCAGTCTCTTTCTTATCTTATTTATCACATGCTGGTAAGAAACTGTTTTTAAAAGGAAACATAGTGGCCGAAATTTGAACAAATAGTAGCATCCCAGCATGTTACAGCAAAAATTGCTTGACTGTTAAAGCCAGAGCAATCAAAACTGAACCTACACAGGCTGGACAGACAGGGAAAGGGGAACCTCATGAAGTTCAACAAGGGCAAGTGTAGGGTCCTGCACCTAGGGAAGAAAAAACTTCATGCACCAGGACAGGTTAGGGGATGACCTGCTGGAAGGCAACTCTGCAGAGAAGGACCTGGGAGCACTGATGGACAAGTTCACCAGGAACCAGCAGTGCACCCTCACGGCCAAGAAGGCCAATGTTGTCCTGGTGTGCAGGACGAGCACTGCCAGTAAGTCAAGGGAGGTTCTCCTCTCCCTCTACTGTTTCTTTTAGCTATCAAATCTTGGACTTCCTCCATGATTTTAGATGCTGCAGCATGTGCCAAAAGCACCAGAGATTGCACTTCATCTATGACAAGCTCCTCCTCAGCTCTACAAGTCAGAGGGAAAATCTCTCATCTGCTCTGCCCTATCCACCAATAGAGAAAATTATGATGAAGGCAAAGAGTGACAGAAAAGGAGAAAAGAAAGATGGCACCTGTAACATATCTCCCAGAGCTGAAGTACCATTAGCAATTCATTTTTCCTTTGTATCTCTCCTGATACCCTACAGCAGTGCTGGAAAGGCATTAAATCCGTCATGCTGGAGGCTTAGGAACGGAAGATATCCAAACCCATTCCTGTGAGTAAGAAATGGGCAGTCTCTCTCATGCTTCAGTATCATATTTTAGATAGACTGTGAGAAGTCTGGATTTACCATAAAAACCTCCAGCTAAGGCTGATGCCTGCAAGAAGCAGCAAGTCTGCCTGACTTTCATATCAAGTGCTGCTTGAAAGCATGATGATGACGCTGCTAAGATTAACATAACTTGATGCTGCACCTAAAACCCATCAAGTTCAAACAGCACAGCTTTTCCTGCTGAAATGGGGTACCTAGAAAACATTTTGGTAACGCAACAAATAACCCAAACAGCCTATTATTATACTTTTTTGCAGAGGGACTATTGGTGCTTCCCACTGCCAATTTAACTTTTACATATACTAACCATTGTAAACTCAAGATTTAATACAGTTTACCACAGAAGCTAAGGAGATGTGTCTTCCAAACTTCTCATGCTTTGCATGGCATGGCATCTGTAAATCAGCAAATTGGATTTGTCCCTTAGAATTTTCCCCAGAAGCAGCTGGGAACCAGCAGCACTGCTAGTAAGAACTGTTCACAGGATGAGAAGAGTCTAATGTCTCATTAAAAGTCCCTTGGTGTTTTTTTGAAATATAGATGGTGTTAATTCTCATTTCTTGGCCCATTTGGACTGTTAATTGCTAAAGCTGTTCAGCATTTGCTACTCCATTTCTGCCAGGGGCTGTTAGGGACTAAGTACTGTCCCCAGCAGTAGGTAACATCTCTAAGAAAGAAATATTCTCCTCAGCCAAAAGGTGTCCAAGAAAGTTGGAGAAAGTGTTGCATAGGAATTAAATCTTCCTCAGTTTCTTTTAAAGAGCCCTCCTGGAGTAGCACTACTGCGTAACTGAAGTTGCAGACTGCAGACAGCTGTTCTCCCCAACTCCTCAACATCCACACATGTGAATACTGCACTTCTCCTTAGCAAGGAAAGGGTGACAGCCCTGGGGCTGATTAGCCCGGAGAAGAGCAGACCCAGAGGGGATCTGCTCAATGCTGAGCAAGAGCTCAAGAGAGCAGGCAAGACTCTTTTCAGTGGTGCCCAGTGACAGTACAAGGGGCAATGGGCACAAAGTGGAACCCATGTTCCATCAGAACATGAGGTAGAACTTTCGTTGTAAGGGTGCCAGAGCCCTGGCCCAGTGGAGTCTCCTCCTCTGGGGAGATTCCAAACCCACCTGGAGGGAATCCTGGGCAACCTGCTGTGGGTGACCCTGCTTTAGGAGGGGGACTGGACTGGATGATCCCCAGAGGTCCCTTCCAACTCCGACTATGCCTGAAATCTGCAGGATTTCTCAGTTTCCATCTGTGCATTCCTCACACCTTACAGCCAGTGTTGTTCAGGTTGAGTATCTCAAAGATGTTCACCCCATTACTTGCTACCTGGCTCATGCACAAGGGTCTGGGAGTGGATTCCTAAATTTAATTGTGGGGGAAAGACATCCATCAGATAAGGGACCTCTACAATATGCAGGGAGCACTGCAAGCTTCAGATGAATTTAAGTGGCAGTTGTAAAGCCACTGGATCCACTGCAAAATAGAAGCAGAGCACAAGCTGTGGAGGTGGCATCACTCCCCAACAACTGCTCTGGACTACTACAAACAGGGAGAGCGGAAAGGAAGATCAAAGCAAGTTTTTCTCATTGGTAGGGTTTTTTTCTCCTCACTAGTGTGTTACCACCTTTTTATTCCTAAAAGAGAGAAGAAAAGTAGTCTCAGTGCAGCTGAGAAGACAGAAGAGCCTTTATTTTTCCTTTCAAAGAGCTGTGTGTGATTTACCTCCACAGTTCCCATGAGCACCCACACAGTTTAATTCCAGGAGATGCCAGAAAAATGCAGGCAACACAGCAGGATACCACAGGGAAATCTCCATGCGCCCTAAGAGGACATGGAAAGGGGCATTCTGCTCTCAAAATCATTCCCTATCATCCTCATTAAAATACAAGCAGTTTAGACTTAAGTGTGGTCTGCAAGCAAATCATGGAAGAATCGTCAGCCACATGGAAATGGAATCTTTAAGAGTATGCATGGATATAAAACAGATTCCATAGGAGAGCAGAAAGAATATCTTTTCTAATACCTCTGAGAGATTATATTGCATTAGATAGTCATCATTTCCAGTATCAACTATGACAGGAAGAAATTGTAGGGGGGGGGGGGTTGAAGGAAGAGCATTTTAAGCAAATTAAGTCCACACTTTTGGGAAATAAGATGCCTAACATATCTTTAACCAGCAGCTTGGTGTGTGAGGTCACAAGACAGGCTCGGATACATTTAGAAACCACATTAGTTTTATTCACAGCAAATGCAAAGTGTTTTCAAGCATCATGCAGCCTCTCACAGAAGGGGAAATAAGGGAACCATTAACACAACTCCATTTTATACAAGTTATTCAAGCTCTAAGAAATCTAGGGAAGATGTTAAGATGGAGCAGTGCCTGTCACAAAGTAACCCCCCCAATAACACTGAAAGGTCTGCCTCAGACCATACCTGCTCTCTTTCAAAGAGTGGCTGGAAGAAATAAAAACCCACAAACATTTCCAACAAAATTTATCATTTCATTTACTCCAAAGAACTAAAAATAGCATCACTATTTTCTCAAGAGAAAGGTACCTTGAAATAAGAAGCTTGTTGTATACCTCTTGCCAGAAATAATCATATCGTCTTTAAGTAATTACATATGTAAGTCCAGACTTTTTTCCACCTACACTGAAACAGACGCATAACCACAAAAGCTCTGTCAGATGTTTGTGTTGTGGTTTTTATCCAAGGAACTGTATACGCTCTGCTATGTACATAGCTAAAATAACGTCTATAATAAGAACAAATAGGGCTAACAGGCATTTCTGAAATTCACTGTGTTATTTTACAGTAAATCAATAAGTTTTTTATTCAGGTTCTTCAGGAGACTGCTGCAACCTTTCCTGAGCAAGGGTCAGGGCCAGCTGATTCAGCAGAGAGAGACATATTTTAACACTGAAACTGTTATAGGACTCTGCAAGCAAAAACCTTTTCAGTTTCTCGGGTGCTGTGGTTATTCGATACAGTGCAAACAAATAGGACTTCCTGCAGATGGATGTTCATGTGGCATACACCCAAAACACACCAGTCATCTTTGGGAAAAATAAGTATTCCCACGGCAAAGTAAGCATCAAGTTGCTAGCTCCAGCAATTCCTGACCACAGAAGGAATACGCGGTTTGCATCGACAGTTGCCAAAGATGTAGGAAAAGAAAACTATCTGATTTCTTTTTCTTATGTGTGTCAAGTAGTATATTAGCAGTGACGGGTACCAAAAGCCTACAGTGTTCTTGTACAAACAAGGCAAAGCTATGGCCAAACGGCAGGTTTAATAAGGCCAAGTACCACACCCTGCACTTGGGTCACTACAATCCCATGAACACTACAAGCTTGGAGCAGCACGCCTGGAAAGCTGCCCCACAGGAAAGGGCCTCAAGGTGTTGGTAGCAAGCAACAGGACAAGAGGAAACAGCCCCAAGGGGAGGTTTAGGTTGGATGTTAGAACAATTTTTTCACTGAAGAAGTAGTTAAGCATTGGACCAGGCTTCCCAGGGAAGTGATGGAGTTACTATCCCTGGAAGTGTTCAAAAACCATATAAATGTGGTGCTTAGGGACATGGTTTAGTAGTGACTTAGTATTTGGTTAACAGTTGGACTTGATCTTAGTGTTCTTTTTCAACCTTAATTATTGTATGACTGAACACACTAGAAGTCATTAGAGGATTCCAGACCTGTATATTAGTGACACAGTCACCATAGAGAACTGAATTTATCTGATTTTAAAAAGGAAGAAAGTGTCTTCATCTGTGCCTAATTTCTGCAAAGCAAACAGCAACATAATATCCAGCTCACCATGGCATCTGGACTGACATTTAGCTGTAATGACAGTAGCTTGTCACTGTGCAAAGCTCTGAGGTCTTATGTAAACCTTCACATCAGTTTTGTTTAGTGGAATGTCACAGTATTTGATTGTAAGTGACATTTTAAGGGTAAAAATCAGATCAATTCTTATGTGCTCACACTCTGTGAAGAGGTAACCCAAAAATGTGGGTATTTTAGTGTGTTTTCAGGACTCAGCAGGATTAAAAACTCCTCCCTGGGTTTGACCAACTGAAAAAGTGCCACGGTAGGATCTAGTATTGAGCTCCACTCCCTGATTTTAAAACAATGTTCAATCCTGAGTTCAATCACAGCAGCTGAAATCAGAATGATTCCATTATGCAAAACCAGCAAGTGATTTTGCTGTGTAGCTTTACCTTCGAGACACAATTTAAAACTCTTACTCTGCAATAAACTAACACTTTCCATGCTCCTTAATGGAAAAAGAGGTGTTTAACAAGGAACATACTTGGACTAAAATTAACAGCAGTGCTTTGGTGGTATCAAACCATCTGGACACAGTTGCTATGTGCTACTACCTACGAAGATACAATCAACACTAGCATGAAGACGTCCAAGAAAAATCAGAAGGAAGAGCAGAGGAAATACATGAGCATAAGTGAAAGGTTTTAAAAAGGCCAGGGAAACACAAAATGCTTCAAGATGATGATTAAGAATCAGATTTAGGGTTGCCAAGGGCACGAAAGGTTGGATGTCCATTTTCACTGGGTTATGAAAGCAAACCACAGAAGCAGCACCTCACTTCACCTCACCTGCAATTATTCTTTCACTGTGTTAGTCCAACTCCTACTAACATGTTCATTGCAAAAAGAACAAATGCAAGTTGTCAGAGACTCTATTCTCACAGGGTAGAGACAGGAGCTAAAACCAGTTTCCACCTTGCTGACACCAGGCAGGTGTAAGAAGCGTCTCACTGGGTATCCAACTTCCAAGGCAGATTTAGCCCCTGCTCTCTACACAAGTCTCAAATGACTTTAGAAAAGGAACAGAGGAGAATAGTTGTATGCCTGTTTTCCATCACACAATGGTGACAGAAGAACCAGCAAGAGCGATGTTAGAAAAACATAGCTGTAATCCAATTCATGGCCACAAAATTATAGCTGCTAAAAATAAATCACACACACCTTAGAGCAAAATGATGTGTCTCTGTAAATGAAGGTGGAAAAGACATCTTCAAACCCACTTAACAGTAATGTGTAAAAGCAGTGAGGGCCATTAAATAGCAAAACGAAGGGGGAAAAAGAACTCATAATTAAGAACCAAACCATGTTTTAGCTCTCAGCAAAAACTCTGACTTGCAATTAATTACTAAACGTCCTCTTTGAGGAAAGAGGAAAAAGAACAAGTGAAACTCCGCGGAATCTGTTGCTTGCACAAGATTTCACCTCTCATGCAGAAAGGCAAATTTGGGTTTTCTTTTTCTGTTTAATGCAGATGGCAAATGATAGATTGGCATCAGGCAACTTTCCTGTAACGCTCCATCAAACACCAGCTTTGAAGAACACAGATAAAGAACGTTTTGGTTCAAAAGAAATATTATTTGTGCTTCTTGCTCTGCTGCTCTATTTTATTAAGAAAGGATGCTGCCTTGATAACATGGCATGCTTGGACTCACCACAGGTTTGACACACTTTGGATTCAGCACCATGTGAAATTATGCTCTGCTTAATCACAGAGGGATGCAGGAAAACATTACTAAATGTTTTGGGGTTGTTCTGGGTTTTTTTCCCCATAAGGAGAGATGCCAAGCCCCTCCTTACAGGTTACAGAATCTGCCTTGCCGTCTGGATTTGTAGAGCACAAGTCTTGTGAGGAGCAGCTGAAGGAACTGGATTGTTTAGCCTGGAGAAAAGAAGGCTCATGGGAGGCCTTCTCACACTGGAGAACTACCTGAGGAGGCTGGAGCAAGATGGGGGTTGTCTCTTCTCCCAGGTAAGAAACAACAGGACAAGAGAAAGCACCCTCAAGTTGTTTCAGGGGAGATTTACGATATTAGGAACAATTTCTTCACAGAACGGGTAGCTAAGCATTGTGCGGCTCCACACTGAAATAAAGCATCTAATTGCAATAGATCATCCGTAAGAATCCAAACAAACTTTGGGAGTGATGGATGTTTTAGTAATGTTTACAAGGGGCCACTGAAAATTCATTTTATTTTCCTCTCAAGTTCACAGAATATTCATATATATTGGTCCTAATATAGTCCAGTTAAAAAGCATCTAGGGAGTATTGATTGCCAAGGTACAGCCATGAAAACCAAAACTCACATTTCAGTGCCCATTATTTACACAACTGTAAAGGAAAATACTCTCTTTCACGGTCACGTAGATCAATTTTCCAAAACAATGCTCTCATGTTCTCCTTGAGAAACTGGTTATTCACACTGTCAGGGTTGATCTGGAAGTCATAATTAGTTTCCTTCAGAAACTTCTACATGAAATTCTAAAATACAAAGCAAAAACTCTACAAACATATTTCCTATTGGATTCTAGCTTCTATGCTTCCACAAGCCCTTTTTTACACCCACCCTTTCATACATACACTTAGATCATTCAATTTATATCACCACAACACTTAGATAGGTATTTATACCAAGGCATTTTAAAAAAATCATATGAACTACCAGAAGAGTTATGGTACTTTTACAATTAAATCCATTTTGGGGTCTTGACCAATGGTTTGCGAACTATTAACCAAGGAGACACTACAGCCACATAAGGGAAGAGCAGTCTTGAGCACTCTGCAGGACTGAAGGTACCTGCCAAGTCATCCTTGTGCACTGACTGGATATTTATGTGGTTTGTTTTAGTAACACCAATTAACGCACATCTATTAAACATCAACAGAGATTAAGACAATAAGTCAAGATGACAGAAGGCAAAATACTGAAAGCTAGTTTCTGTAGGCAGCAAATTCACTCCAGTGACTCTTTCTCTCTCCAGTGTCACCAAAGGGTAAATGGGATCTACGTGATCTGGACAGAGCTACAGTAGGACACATCTGGCTTATACACCGAACATTCAGCAGAAGCTGTTTTTTGCATTAATTGAACATTTTTGTACTAGTAGCTTAGCACTGAATAAAAAGAGACCCCAAACAATCAAAGGCAGAACACAGAGCCTCCATGGAGAAGGGCACATAATTTACCAGGCTGAAAATACTACATGGTGCAAGTTTTCAACTGGAGAACATCTGTGAAGTCTGACCAAAGGAGCCACAAGAGCAGCATTTCTTCACTATCAACAGCCAACTACAACCTTCCTAGGTGTTTCCTCCCCAGATACAACTGGATCAACTTCCTCCGCACGGTATCTAGAGAATATTCCTGGCCTTCTGATTGTTACTATTTCAACCAGCTCTTATTCAAAAACATGTTTCATTCCATCGAGTGCCAACACTGAGAACACCATGAATTTCTCACCTTTGCCTAATTATCTTACAATTATACAATTAGAAGTGAGATGAGTGTGTATATTGTGCAATGTATTTACTAAAAAAGCTTTAACCCTCACTGTATATTAACTGAATCAAAAATGTGAGTTAGCTTGGAAGTCTCTACCAGAAATACATGTTCAATGGAATTTGTTCCCTCATATCACATGAAGTAAGAACCCACAAACAAAGCTATGATCACGTTTCTCTTCACATTTCTGTACAGTTTTGATTCTAAACTCACTAATATACAAGTAGAAAGTACTTCATTTATACCTAGAAAAAAATGCATTCTATTAGAAAAAACTTGCCAGGCTCCTTCCTACAGATACTTAAGGATCCTACGGAAACATCTCTTTTTCCAGGTTGTTTATTATTTATAGGTATGAGGGTTTGATCTCAGAACAATTCGTGTATTGTAGCTATTTTTTGATTGAATTCTTACATATGTCTGGCCTTGTCTTGGCTCTTTGTCTACAAGTGCAAGGAAAGAAATTCAGATTGTTTCGGAAAAAAAAGGTGTTACTGATTTGCAGACAAGCAGAAAAGACAAAGGTTTAGCTACCACAGATTTTTCAAGTGAACAGATAAAAAGAAGAAAAGAAAAAAATCTTAGCTCTGACACTTGAGGAAATCAGCACTGTGAAATGAAAGGATCTGAGTTGACTGGGCTTGTTTATTCCCAAGCTACAGAGCACCTCAATGTCCTTCTTGGAGGGAAAGACCCAAAGCTGAGTCTGGGATTCAAGATTCAGCCTCACCAGTGTCATGTACAGGGTGATGATCCCTGCCCGAGTCCTGCTGGACACACTAGTGCTGACTGAAGCCAGGGTGCTGTTAGCCTTCTCAGCCACCTGGGCACACTGCTGGCTCATCTTCAGCCACTGTCAACCAGCACTCCCAGGTTCTTCTCTGCCTAGCAGCTTTCCAAGCCACTTTTCCAAGCCTGCAGCATTGCTACGGGTTGATGTGACCTAGCTGAACGTCATTCCACTTGCCTCACCCCATTAATGTATAAATAACTGTAATAATTTCACATCGCCAGGTACTTATCTTGAGTATATTATAGACATATCTATGGGTTTACACTAATCTATAGTCAAAGTACTACTTAAGAGTATACTTCATACAGACACTGCAGATTCAGCTCATTAATAAATTAAGATACTCCTGATTCATTTTTAATCCAGCCTTTCATTTCTTTCTATGCCTATCATAGCTGAATTCATCTATAGCCTACTTCTTGTAAAAACACAACTGCCAGACAGGTGTCGGCATGTATTTGAAGTTTAAAACAGGATATTTAAAGTAAAGAATCTGAACACTGAGCACAGAAATAATCCATCAAGCTAAATGCAAAGAGAGGAAGGTGGAAAAAATAGCACACGAATCTTAACTTCAAGACTACTTTACTCAAGTGCTCAGCTCCTACTTTTCACTTGATTTTGTTTGCTTTGAAAAACATCTTAGGCATGTGATAAAGCAACCCTCAAAAAGGAGGCAGTCTTTCTGCTAGCTTGCAGCAATATCTGCACAGCCTTCATCTGATATAGTCAGATACAATTCCTTAGATTTCAGGGGAGCCATAGCAATGCTCCCAGAAACTAGTCCACAATCTCCTACACCTTCAGCATATACTCAACTCCCATATCCCCTGGACAAAAGCAGTGATTTCTCCTGCTTCTGCTGCAGGCTCTGTCTGAATAGCCATTATCAGTCCCAGACACATCACCTATTCAGTTTTCAAATAGGAATGGCAGAGCTACAAAAATATTTTGCAGTACAGAATGTATATTTTTCTCACACTCCTCTTCAGTTTTATTTTTCTTACCTTCAGACAGAAGCTAAGGATGTAATATTCCTGCCTAAAATACTTAAAAACAAAAGTAAAAAAGCAGAAAGAGAACTCTTTCTCTACTGGATCTAGGAGCTCAGTGATGTCCCAACAGGGTTCTGCCACTACTGGCACCCATGTACTCAGGACTTCTTGAAAAGGAGGGCAGTTGGAGTAAAAGCTGGAATTTGTTACAGAAACTGCACTTAATAAAACTACAGAAGAGAAATCTGTTCATTTTATAGCTTGTTTTATGCTGAATTCACACACCCAAAGCAAGTACCTTCTCAGTATGTCCCTGTAAGCACAGGGGATGGAGAGAACCAAGAGCACAGAACACTAGACATTTTGGTCACTCTTGACAACGCTCACACTTTTTAAGCAAAAGGGAGAAATCATGAGATGTAGACAGAGATACACAGAAGCATACAGCCAGGAAGACATCCCTAGTCCAAAGTAACATATTGTGAGAACCTATCAAGTAAAGATGACGTCCAAATCTTCTGGAGGACTCTCACATCCAACACAAATTCACAACCTGCCTCAGGGTGATGGTACATCTTCTCAGGCAGTTCACAGCAGCCAAAACTGAGCCACATTCAGCTTTAAAGGTGATTCTCCAAAACCTGCACACTTGCCCAACTAATTAAAACAGAATAGAGATAAACCAGTAGAAACTAACAAAGATTTTTATCCCTGGGCTTTTTTGCTGACAAAAAGGAAACAATGGAAAAACTCTTTAGAGAACAGTTTAAGAGTGATCAACAAACATCAGTTGCTAATGAAGTGTGTCACTTTAGCTATCTCATTGTCTGCCTTCTGCTCAAGGACCAGGATGACTGCAAACATCTCCTGCATACAGACTGAGAGGAACATTATTGACAGTGGTAGGACAGACAGAGTGAGATGACAGCAGCTTCCCTGAGCATAGGCACAACAAAGACATTACTAAAAACAAAACAAAGATGACTTAAACGTAAGTATGTTTATGCAGATTAAACATCACAAGGAAATGGCTGTGATAGCCTCTCTTAGAAAGAGTAAAGAAAGAACAAAGCCTGCTGCCTCCAGTTCTTCAAATTTAAAGGATCAAGCTGACAGGTCTGAAACGGGATGGCAAATCCAGCAGGGGGAAAAATTAGTTTCATGTCATGTTTCTCATGTTATGTCACATAATCAGTTACTTAAATGGACAAAAGTAGTATTAAGAGTCACAGAATAATTAAGGTTGAAAAATACTGCTGAGATCAAGTCCAACCCTTAACCTAACACTGTCAAGTTACTAAACCACGTCCCTAAGCACGACATCTACAAGTTTTTTTGAACAATTCTAGGGACTATGATTCCAGCACTTCCCTGTGCAGCCTGTTCCAAGGCTGAACAAACCTCTTGGGAGAAAGCTGTTTCTAATCTCCAACCTAAACCTCCTCCAACACAACTTCAGGCCATTTCCTCTCATCCTGTTTCTTACTACCTGGGAGAAGAGACCAACCCCCACCTCACTCCAACCTCCTTTCTGGGAGTTGTAGAGAGCAAGAAGGTCTCCCCTCAGCCTCCTTTTCTCCAGGCTAAATCACCCAGTTCCCTGAGCTGCTCCTCCCAAGGCTTGCACTCTAGACCCTTCACCACCTCCACTGCCCTTCCTCAATGTCCTTTTTGGAGCCAAAATTACAGGATCATGTGCAAAGATGCAAAAATGATTATTACTTTCTGGTTTGTTTGGGGGTTTTTAATCAACTTTTTACTAGAGGGTTTTGTTTTCTTATGTAACAAAAAAGCTATTGTTTCTATTCAAGACTGGAAAATTTGGTGCCAAAGTAAGATCAACATTTCTGAGGGTTTTCTCTGGATTTCCATGGAATAAACACTTCATCTAGTTCACATAAAGAGCTTATTTTTTTTTCTTTTTTAATCTGCCTCAAACACGCATTCCTGTGCTACTTCTCAGCACAAGGCAGACAGGCTTGCTGAAATGATATATTTCTGTGCAAACACTTGATTATTGTGCAGACAGGAGATTTAATTACTTTCTCCCTGGGGATGCATTGTATATTTAGATACTTTTCTACATCTAAGGATTGGCTTATTTAATTTCTTTGATGCATGCATGTATTTAATACAGGTGGAAATAAACACCCTAAAACCAGAGTCCTACTGTCACTTGCCCACAGACCTCCCTTGGGAAACAGGGAAAGGGATGGCAAAGAACTATATACAGTCTCTGCTGCAAAACAAATAGGAAAGCATTAGCAAAGATAGACTTTGCAACCATGTTAGCTTATTCAAAAGTTAAGCAGGCAGCCTGCTCTAGACCCTACATTTCATGCAAATACACCATCCAGGATCCAGAATGTTTTATGCAGCTTCTTTGTTTCTCTAAAGCTTTTTTCAAGCAACTCCACAGCAGCAGAGCTAATCAAAATCCATTACAATATCTGTATTTCATGCCAGAGCTCACCCAACAGGTGCTTCCAGCAAAGAGGGCTGCAGAGAAGCAGTTGCATGGCTAAGGAGGAGTTTGGCAGTGGGCCTTGACACATCACTGAATAGGGACACTGCTATAGGAGGCTCTGGTCCTACAAGGTAGTTTTGTCTGCTCCCTGTACCAACAACTACACTCAATATGCCCCTTGCTAGAGCAAATCCCAGGCAGATGAAGCTACTTGTCTGTCCCAGGGCCTACCAGAACAAAGGGAGATGGCAAGAGGTATAGGAGCCCCTGCTGAGTTTCTGTAGGAACAGATCTATGTCAATGCACATAAACATGTAAACTTACACAGATAGACTGTAGCCAAATACCAAACCAGGACTGTCCTCGCCAGTAAGCTTCCCAGAGTATAACATTTTTTATAGGCTACCCCAGTAAAGGCCTGCCCCAGGACACATTTATACAGCACAACAATGTCACCTTAGGATGGACACGCAGTCCACAGTAAAATTAAGGTCTGCCAGCCTGTGACTTTGCAGCACTAATGTCAGTTCCCTCAGCTGCTCCTCGCAAGACTTGTGCTCTAGACCCTTCATGAGCTTTGGTACCCTTTCTTTGGACATGCTCGAGCACCTCAATGTCCTCCTTGCAGCAAGAGGCCCAACACTGAACCCAGGATTCAAGGTGTGGCCTCACCAGTGTCAAGTACAGGGGGATGATCTCTGCCCTAGTCCTGCTGGCCACAGCCTCCTGAGGAGTATCAAAGCTCCTCCACTGATCAAGACTTCCATCACTCAAAAAAAAAAAAAAAGAATCTCCCCAGCCTCTGATCCTACAAAGGCATTATGGTTTCAAATACTTCACTCAGTAAATTAAAAAGAGTTCTGGCTGCATGAGACAGACAAGTTAAAGGGCAAAAGTAAAAAGCAACATATCAGTGATGTAGCTAAGCTTTTTTTTCTAGCATACTCTTATCTCAGTAATCACACTGCACAAGTACACAGTCTACAGGGTTTTAAACCCTTCAGCTCAAACCCAGCTAACATTCCCTACAGGGGAACACTTGGAAAAATTAATCCAGATTAATATTGAACAGTTATTTATCCTCAAGCTTCTGCAAAGACTCTTCTTCAGCACAGCACAGCTTTCATGTGCTTTGCTTCACTGGCACTGCAGGTGAGTCACGCTAAACCCAGCCAGGGAGACTTCAAATCCAGACATGACTACCCCTGCAGGGGTCTAACTCATTCTTCACCACTTTTCCACAGCGATTAGCTCTCCTGGACACTCCCATATACCACACGTATGGCTTTGGACACTATGCCTGCTGTTACAAAACACTTGGTGCGTCATTTGATCACATCATCTGAAACAACGGTGCTGAGATTTAAAATTACATCAGCCTCTGTATTTTGTCCTCACCAAGTGCCATATCCTAGCTCAGCTAGAAGTTTTGCGCTCTGGACTTAAAATCATCCCTTCAGCTCTGTCTCAAAGGGGGAAGGGTTGAAATGTTACTATGGATGGAAGGAGAGGGGTTTTGCCCAGACTATTACAGTTTTAGTACATAAGACATTAGTAAAACTTCAGTCAACTAAGCACTGTCTTCCCCTTGCACTTCAGAAAAGAGGTAAAAGCAGTAACAGTTACTGTCAGGCCTCTCTTCCTTCACCAAGGAGAGGGCAGAAGAGAGCAGCAAGGCTAGAGGAAGGAACTTTGTGTTTAGACAACACAAATTAAACACACAAAAGAGATAACCATACCTGTATGCATTAATCTTATTCAACAGTCTTAAATTAAGTAAACCTGAAACAAGTATTCCAAGCCATAGGTAGCCCTACCTATAACACCTTGTCAAAATACATTGCTCTCGCTGGCCAACAGTGAAACCTGGATATTGGCACTGTAAAAAGGAATCACTGCTCTTCTACAGCTCTATGGTTTTCTGTTTGCCCTTTCTTGCACAATATCCTTTCAGAATTATTAGTATTATTTTCCTTAGCATTAGGAAAACGGTTAGGTCCTTCTGCAAAAGAAAACAGCAGGGGGAAGTGCCCTTCAGTGGTTATTTCCAAAGGAAGGTTTGTATTTACATCAAAAGAGAGGCTAAAGGCATGCAACACCCCTGCAACAAGCCTCCAGCGGGTGTTAAGCACAGTGTGAAGAACTCTCAACACAAGCAACCTTCACTGCCCAAAGCCAGCGTGCAATTTTCTATGCTGCTGTTTTTCATCTTCCCTAAAGCAAATCACTGTTTCTAGGCAGTAACATTATCTTTTAGCATCTTGCCATTTACTGTTTCCTTATTAGCATTCAAGTCCATATGAGCATGATAAAATTTTCAACACTGCAATGCTCTTTGGTCAAACTTCTGCATAGTCAAGGCCAAAATACCAATAAGAGTCAAAATTTCCCCCCTGTGCTCTAGTCCCAGACTAGCAGAACTGCTCCATTATTTTCATTATGAAAAGAAATAAAATACTCTACAGACATACTGATCACAAACTGTTTCAACTATGCTGCAGAACCAGTATTATAATTCACTCACATGTCAAAGTATCCTTATAATGCATTCAAATAGAGAAATGGTCAGACTTTTGACAAAGCAAGGCAGCATCTAAAGTCAAAATACTCAATATTAAAAAAATAATCATCATAGTAAAGGACACCAAGGCTTTCAGTATATCAAAGACTAATGAAACCAAAGACATTTGGAAGTGAAATTATACAACAGATGACCACACAACACTAGAGAAATCATAAATGTTGCTTCAGTAAAGTGAATGTTGCAATCCACACACAGGTCAAATTAAGTGGTAAATGAAGAAAAGATGATGCAATCTGGGTGGAAGTACAAGATCCACCTATACACATTTTCCTTTATTTCAATAGAGTCACATAATTATTCTGGTTGGAAGGTATCTTAAAGATCAAGTCGAACCATCAATCCAGCACTGCCATGTCACCACTAAACCATATCCCTCAGCACCACATCTACACTTTTTTTGAGCAGCTCCAGGGATGGTGATTCCACCACTTCCCTGGACAGTCTGTTCCAGGACTCAACCAGTCTTTTCAGGGAAGACATTGTCCCATGTCTAACTCGAGAGAAAGAAGTGGCATAGGGAGGAGAGCAGGACTGCAGCCAAGGTGGGGGAGGAGAGGTATAGCAGCCAGACCACCTTCAGCAGCCAGGGAAACACAGCCTGAGACCACAGATGGGAAAGATATGCAGCCCATGTCCTTTCTGCTCACTCCCCTCACTGTATTTAAGCAGTGCAGATCATCAGTGAAACAAAGAGATAGGGGTGGATTCCTTAAAAAAAAAAAATTGCTATTATTAGCCATACCAGCTTGATTTTATCTACTTTTATTGCAACTAAAAAGCTGTCAGCTGCTCTCCTTGAACACACAAATCACCAGCTCTCCATTGTTTAAACTGGAAATGTCTTTCTTACATTCCCCACCAAAGAAAGTTTTCTGAATATGAGAGCTCTCAGAAGCTGAATAAAATTTTACACTACATTAAATTAATTCAACAAATCAGAAATCAGAGCTTCCTCCAGTTAAATGGTTAGCTTTAATTCATGGGCTTGTCATAATTCTTTTCTCTACTATAATACAATTATGTATGACAATTAACCTGAGATTTTCTTTGCAGTATCCTTTCTTTAAAACCACCCAAATGAAAAAAAGGTTTGTGTGTATCTTGCAATACATTCATGACTGTTCTACCTTGTTTTTTACTTTAGATACAACATGATGCTTTGAAACCCTATGTGAGAAGAGAGCTCTACAGACTATAGCAGCTAAAGCTGTGCTTTAAGATCTCTTTCACCAGCTCTTGACAGGATACTCACAGGAGCATTTCAAAATGTTGATATACCTAACATACAGACGAGCCTTTCACTCCTACTTCTACTGTTAATGGCAAAAAAATTTCTGGCAAAGGATGTCCACAGATGCCATTTATTCCTCCTGAAAACTAAAACCAAACCTGAGGATCCTTGCTTCTCAACTGTTGTGATGGAAATTCAGAGCCAGGAAGCTGGAGCACTGAGCCTACCCCTAATAATCCCAGCGAAACACATCTTGATCCTGCAAACACTGAGTCAAGGGGGTAAAATGGAACAATGAAGCTGTTCTGTTAGCCTTTGTGGGCAAAAATGTTACAGCGCAAAATCCTGTGCTAGATTTGTGTGTGCTTATTTTTTAAGGTGAGCCTGCACACGAGAGAGAGAGAGAGGTTAGGGCTGCTGCTAAGGAAGGGGAAATGGAGCCTGCAGAGAGCAAAACAAGAGTATATGAAACAGGTAAATTGTTCTTCATTTTAATGAGCTGTTAACATCAAAACCTGTTGCACCTCTACTTGCTGGCTTTTAAACAGCCACATGCAGCATTTGTCTGCAGGGTACGGGAGACAACAACAAGCCTGCAAGTTGCAAAGAACCAAGCCAAACACTTTTTAGAGGATTCACATAATTACTGTGTTTTCCACTGTCCCCCTTAATTGGTGTTTGGAAAGCTGGATTCCTCCAGTGCAGTCTGTGGAAACACAAGACCAGAGCCAGCAGCAGCAAAATGGATTCAATTTAATTAACTAAAACACTGCTGCAACAGCCTTGATTAGCAAACCAGGGAACTAAGCTCAAGTACCTCCACAAGGAGAAAAATGCACTCAGAAATCACAGAATGGTTTGGGTTGGAAGGGACCTCTGGAGGTCATCTAGTCCAACCCCCCTGGCAGTGGGCAGGGACATCCCCAACTAGATCAGGTTACTCAAGAGCCCTGTCAATCTTCACCTTGAATGCCTCCAGGGACAGGGTTCAACTACCTCCCTAGGCAACCTGTTCCAGTATTCCACCACCCTCGCGGTGAAATCAGCAACTATTCCCATACAGGCAGGCACAACCTGGAATATGAAGACCCACAGAAGCTTGCCCAGGATCACATCCAGGTGGGTTTGGAATCTCTCCAGAGAAGGAGCATTGAGTCAGGGCATGCTGAGAGCTCAGTGATGCAGCTGGAGCCAGGTAAATGTGATTTATGACAGCATTGCCGAAGCACCTGGAGCTTTGAATACTGAACCAGATAGTGCCCAACTGTCTGCAACAGTCTAGTGATTGCAGGTCCCTGCAGACATCATGTATCTAAAGGGATGGTTTTTCTGGAGCACTGTTCTTGGTCTTTGGCAGATCGTATTTACTAACAAGTTACAGATTTTATGTTCTCGGTGAAGCTTTTCAATGGATTTCCTGTTTGTTTTCTATTTTACTGAAACCTACTATTTTATAACAGCACCTCTAAGACTATTTTGTTAAACATCTACTGATGACTAATGAAAAACTAGTTGGTTTATCCTCAATGGAGTGCACAGTGTGAGTTTTAGGTCATAGGAAAGTGAAAAGGCTTTCTGCAGCTTGAAACATGTACTGTTACCCAAATCAGCCATTTTGGAATTTCCTTTTCAAAACAAGACATTTTCTGGGACCTAAACCATCAGTATGTCCTTTTATCTTTTATCTTGCGGTGTCAAGATGATGGGGACAAATCCTTTTCAGTGATTTCCAGCAAATGGACAAGGGGCAACGGGTACAAATTGGAACACTAAGTTCGACCTAAACATAATTCCTGGGAGGGTGCCAGAGCCCTGGCCCAGGCTACCCAGAGAGGTTCTGGCGTCTCCTCTGTAGAGATTCCAAACCCACATGGATGTGATCCTGGGCACGCTGCTGTGGGTACCTCTGCTTTAACAAGGGAATTGGACTAGATGATCGCCAGAGATCCCTTCCAACACCCACCATTTTGGGATTCTGAGATATCCCTGGAAATTCATCTTGGTATCTTTCTGAAATGCCACTATGCTCCAGCTGACCCAAATTCTTCAGTCTTGTGTGAAAACCTATCAATTCAATAAACACATAATGCAAGCAGAAAAGCACCCAAGCAATGTTCATCTGTGCTTTGTAACACAAACTCATTTTCACACAAAATTTCTATACATCAATACTTTAAAGAGAGGAAGTATTTCAGAAAAAGCAGGTTCCACTACCACTGCAAAGTTCAACAGTCCCACATCACTCTCATGAGGTGTCTTGCTGATACAGTGAGTCACACTTGGCCTTGCCAGCGGCCAAAAAACACTGGTCAGTCTCATTCAGGCAGATGAGCTGTGGTAGCTCTGGCACTAGAACATGCCTTGGGAGGTCAGTTAGCTAAATACTAGCAGTTTCAGCAATTACATCTAATACTGCTTACAACTGACAGCACCTTTCTATAGGTCACCTCAGAATCCAGGCATCTCCACTAATACTGTTGGGAGGTTCCACAGTATCTTGAATTAACCTGGTTTTATCAGTCCGCAGATACAGATCTGCCCTGATCCAAAGCAGTTTGGGCTTTGCTTATTCCTGCCCTTATCCATAGAAAAACCATTAAAGATAGATTTTGGTGCATCCTACACTTCTTGTAGTTGAAGTAAAGGCTCTTGATAGGAAATGAGAAGTAAAACAATTCCACATATTCAGGTACAGCCTGTGTTGAGTTGTTTTGTGGTTTGGATTTTTAATACTTTTTCTGGAACTCCAGGTACAACTATCTTGCTCTCTGGAAAAAATTCATTGTTCAAAATGGTATAAAATGTTTTGAGGGCTTTTTTCCAAACAAATACTTTAATACACATTAAAGCTGGATTATATGCTAATTATAATGTGATGTACTGTAAATCTTGAATCCTCACTGATACAAGTCTGCATACCAAAAGAGATGCTACTACATTGTCTGACACATAAGAATAGCTAATTAGTAGGCTTTTTATCAACAATTAAAATGCATTAATAGAAAATTGATTTGATTACAATCCAGTCAACTGGAAATTACAAATGCACATAAAGAGGCTCCTTAACGAAAAGCGTTAGCACTTCTAATGCATGATAAGTAAGAAGGTGTATAACACAGAATCACTAAAAGTTGAAAAAGACATTTAAGATACTTGAGTCCAACTGTTAATCTAACATGACCAAGTCACCACTAAACCCTGTCCCACAGCTCCACATCTATGTGTCTTTTAATCCCTTCCAGGGATGGTAACTCCACCACTGCCCTGGGCAGCATGGTACAATGCTTTATCACTCTTTCAGGGAAGAAATTGTTCCTAATAACCAACCTGAACCTCCCCTGGAGTAACTTGAGGCCATTTCCTCTAGTTCTACTGCTTGTTAGATGGGAGAAGAGACCAACACCCACTTTGCTACAGCCTCTTTTCAGGGACTTGTAGAGAATGAGGAGGTCTCCCCTGAGCCTCCCTTTCTCCAGACTAAACAACCCCAGTCCCCTAAGCTGCTCCTCACAAAACTTGTGCTCTAGACGCTTCACCAGGGTTTGTTGCCCTTCTTTGGGCACACTCCAGCACCTCAGTGTCCTTTTTGGAGGGGGCCAAAAATGAACCCAGTACTTAAGATGTGGCCTCACCAGTGCTGAGCCCAGAGGGACAATCCCTGACCTAGTCCTGCTGGCCACACAAGTGCTGATCCAAGCCAGAATGCCACCGGCCTTCTTAACCACCTGGGCACACTGCTGCCTCATATTCAGCTGGCTGTTGACCAAAAGGTCCAGGTTCTTGTCCACCAGACAGCTTCAGACTCTGCTCCAAGCCTGTAGCATTACAGGTAGTTTTTGTGACTCAAGTGCAGGAGGTGGCACTTGGCCTCGTTGAACCTTATACAGCTGATCTCAACCCATTGATCCAATATGTCTTGATCCTTCTGTAGAGCCTTCCTATCCTATCTCAGTAATAGAGCTCTGGTCTCAATTTTGCTAGGATTTTCTCAGGTTTTTAACCTTTAATGCTGGATGTGCATTAGAGACTGGTAGAATATCAAAATTCCCTCCAGAAACTGATCTGGCTGAGAATCAATTGAAAGGCAATTTGCATTGCAATAAACTATTTCCTACAGAGAAAGCGCACCTCTGAGAAATGTGAAACACAATTCCCTGCTATCACCATTACAGGGCCTGTGTATGCATATACCTGCATTTCCATACAGATGCTAATGGCAGCATGATAAATATTCATATTGTCATCTCCTGTTCATCCCACAAGTTGTATTGCAGGAGTATTTTGCTCTAATCAACACCAACACAATCAGTTGATATCATGCTCCAATGTGATGCTTGGAGAGCAGTGCCGGTGGATTAGCTTCTTCAGAGACACATTAACAGATACAGATACAATAATTATTCTATTTTGCTGAACTGAGAAGTAACAACTACATGCAAAGACGTGGAAACTACACTCACACAGACTGTTCTCTTTTACATGCAATTAGCAGGCACAGTCTTAAGAGCCACTGAACTTCTGTACGGTCACAGATGAGAGAAAAAAACTGCTCTGCCTTGCTGCAGTTCTTCCAAGTAGTTACATGTCAACAGACATCTAGCTCTACCTTTCATAAAAAGGCATATAAAACAAAAAAAAAAAACCAACAACAGTAATTTGGCAATGATGACACTGTGCCTGGTGACCAGGTGGAGCACCTCTGGAGCTGTCATCACCATTGCTGCACCAAGCCACACCTGCACAGGCTGTTACTGCAGTTACCAGTGGCTAGCAACACTTCCATACTCATCTGACACACATTTCTGCTACACTGCTGGTAAGGTTTCAGAGTGTAAAAACAAAGCCTTTTGGCACACTACATTTGGGTAGACTTAGTTATTAGAATTGCTTTCATGAAGGTAGGAAATGACAACATGTGGTAAACTGGAAGGCCATTATGCAATTTGTGGTGCACATCTTCACATATTGAAGAACTAAACTGAATCCAGGCAGAAATAGCACTGCAAACCTTGGCTTGAACCAACCCTGTTAGTTCCTGGTGCACAAAGCAATACTATAGCAACATTTTACCACCACCCCCCACCCCCCCTGACTAACACAGTAGCTATGCCACAGAAAAGTCATGGCAAAAATGGACTAGGAAAGCACAACAGAACAGAAAAATTCTTTACCCTTTCAGCAGCAACCTGCTCTGTTCTCTTTCCCATGCAAAGATCTGGGCAAGAGAGTGCTCCTGTACTCAAGAACTCCACAAAACAGACAGAAAGGCATCATTCAAGCAAACAGACTGTGATCTCTTGGGAGCTGCCTACAGGTAGACCTCATGACAAAGCTGACTTCTTGACAATACATATTCATGCAACAGAAAGCTGAATCCACATAAACAGGCTCCTCCTCAGACACTCTTACCCAGCGTGCATTAATAAGCCTTCAAAAGTTTATGCTAAGAAAGCCAGATCTGCTCCAAGGGACACTGCTCCCCACCTAGCTTTCCAATACTTGTTCAATTATACATGCTTGTGTTAAGCTTATTCAAAAGAAAGGTTACTTAAACACTCTCTGCTCACTTCATGTCCTACCATTCTTACAGCATTTTCAGATACTTCTTAGAGATGCTTATTTGACAATATTATTCTTCTACAAGCAAGTAAGAGATGGACCTGTCTAGGTCAACCTAGAGTATCTATCTTTAAGAAATGCCATGTATATTCATGCAGGTATACTTCATGTAAATCCTGTTGCACTACTAGAACACTTACACTAATTCTCAGCTCGGTGTTACCTCACAGAACTTTAAGAGCAGAAAACCCAGTAAGGATAAAACATTAAGCTCTACAGTTTCAGAAGGACCTACTGCTCACATTAATAGTGAGGCTCATCCAACAAGTGGTTTGAGCCTGAAAGTTTCATCAATAACTTCACTGCTAGCTGAATCTTAAAAGACAAACCCAACCAAATCATACATGTTAGGTCGCTGTACTGAAAGACTTGAGTTATCCCAAGATCGTAATCCAAGATCTCACAAGGCAGCCAACTTCAAATATTTTAAAACAAATCAGCTTGCCTTTTGCTGACCATTGAAAAGTCTTCATCACATAAAAAAATCCAATCAGCACTAGCAACAAAAGCAAATCTGTGGACTCTAGCAAGAAAGGATTCATTTGCTTTCTAGGCTTTAGCAGCTGAGACAAACCCCACAGGTGGATACCATTTACCAACCTAAATGCCCTTGAAGAGGACAGGCACACACAATCACTTCTGAAAAAAGTCCCACACACCCCCAAACCATTTGTACATTTTTAAGACACTGACCTCAGATCTTCATCTCAAATAAACAGAAAAAACGTGTTTCTAAAGACTAATTTTAAACCCAAAGCAGAGTTTGCCAAACAGAGCTGAGCTATAGCATTTAATACTCCTGTTTCCACCAGCTTCCTGCAAACTGCCTGCATGAAATTCATATCCTGTTTAATATCTTCAAATCCCTAAGCAGCCCAACGCCCGGTCTTTCCTTCTGGGTTGGTTTGGGGGTTTTTATTTTGAGGGGGGTGGGGGGGGAGGAGAAGGGAAA
>VWZO01017547.1:91331-195681 GCA_013396975.1 Bucco capensis
ACCACCTCATTCTTCACAACGATCACCTACAACCCAAACCATTCTTTTTGGTACCTCCCTTCCAGCAGCAATTTCATTTTAACACACTAAGCACACCCCAGGCCCGACGTGCACACCCAAAACTCACCCAGCGCTCAGGAGAACAGAAAAACAGTAGAGGTACGTTTCACCCCACAGACGGTAGCCCTTCATCCAGCACACCTCGACTCCAAATGCCAGTAGAAATGCGCAGCTGAAGGCTTTTACAAGCGACGGCATGATGACTGCGGCCTCTGCAGCTGGGAAACACTTAGAAGGAGCAGCAGGTGAGCGACCAGAAAATGGCGGCCCGCCTCACAAAACAGCGCTGAGGGGGGACGGGGAGGGGTTGGGAGTGGCGGGAGCGGCAGGCTTCCCGCGCTTTTTCCTCAGCTTCCAACCCCGCCCCGGGCGCCATCTTGTGGAGCAGGCAGCGCTGAGTTCCAATAATCTTCAAGGCCTTCTGGAGAAGCCTTTAGGCTTTTATTTTTAATAAAATGGCTCTGTCTAAATTAATAAGGGATGTATAAACACTGTTCCTGCAGAAGGCCAGGGATTTAACTGACCTCTCACTGCTTTGAAATGTCCTTTTTATTCCACTGAGAAGGCTGGGGTTTATCTCATCTGTGGTGAGGTAATTTACTCTGTGACTGAACTGTATTTCCAGGTTCTGGTTGGATCATATAGAATCATATCATAGATTCTAATTCACCTTATTTTCCCTCAGTATTGGTGTGTCTGAGGCTGACACAGGCATCAGTACTTGCAACACAGAGCAGAGAAAGAGCACCATTTCTCTCACTCAATTTCAAGCTCTTCCTTCAAACCTCCTTATTCACAGATGAAAGCTCCTGTTGTCCCAAATTCCCTTAGGCCTGAAGCACTCCAGTGAGCCTAGAAATATTTACGGCCAGCCAGAATGTTTAATTAGAAAGGGGCAGAAAGCTGTGGCAATCACCTCTGGGAGCCTATAAAACCATGACAATGACCAGGATAAACCTTCTCCCACCTGAGGGTTTTGTGTCCTCCATTGTAATCAATGGAGCACAACAGTAAAAGCAAACAGTTCTCTAACTGTATTTTAATGGCTTGAGCTTTAAGATCCATGTCCAGTCATTAAATAATGCAGTTTGGGATTGAGATCTTGAGGCAAAGAGGAGCAGTGCAAAATCCAGTCCTTGGAGGAAGATGCAACCCCTTCAGTTACACCTTAGTGCTCCAAATTCCCCTCCAGTGCTCCCAACCCAGAAATGTGTGGAGCAGAGCTGGTAAGGCTGCACTGCCTCCATCAAGGCTGAATGCCTTTGTATTAAATGTGTGCCCTATGCTCACAAAATGCACTTGTGGGAATAATTTAGTAAGCTTTCAACTTCAAAAAGTGAATGTTTTTTCAAGTCCAGAATAAGAAAGCCCCACAAATTCTGTAATCCACCGATACTGCATGTCTTATCTTCAGAAAAGACTCACTACCAGAGAAAAATGTTGTATATCGTCACAGCAGGTGACCCTGCAAAGGTCAAGAGGAGTTACACCACTGCTGTTTCCACCACAGTAATGATAGACAGAAGACCTCAACAGAACACACTGTCTAAAAACTTACTATAATGGACTGGATGCATTTCAGTGTCAAGTTTTGGTTCTATGATATCCCTTTGGATAATTCTTATTTTATTTTGGTCAATACACATACGATTTCTATTCTTTAAAGTATACAGTAATTTATCACGAGTAATAAAAATACGTATGTCCTACACTAATCATTTCACTGAATCATGACATGCCTTAAATCAGTTTTGCAATAGTCTGCCTTGGGTATCTAACAAATGGCATTCAGGAAGTTGAAAATTAAAGGGGAAGCTGCATTTGATTTTCATTAAGAGTTATCAGCGCTCTCCACACTTTTTTCTGACTACTTGATCTATTGTTTATATCATAGACTCACAGAATTGATATGGTTGAAAAAGACCTCTGAGACCATCAGAGTACAACCACTTAACACTCCCATGCTCACCACTAAACCATGTCCCCAAGTACCCAGCCACATGTTTTTTGAACACTAGTTCACACTAGAGACCTCTGAGACCATCAGAGTACAACCACTTAACACTACCATGCCAACCACTAAACCATGTCCCCAAGCACCCAACCATGTATTTTTGGAACACTAGTTCACACTAGCGAACTCTGCAGTAACTCAAGGGCTACCTTACTACTCCCAGTAGAATGGCAACGTCTCATCTAATACTTAAAAAATGCTCACATTTTTCTGTGTAAAATGGGAAAAAGCTTTGGACTGCACTTTTGTTCTCTGGAATACTAAATACCACTGTGAGACATTCTGCTGTAGCTGTAATTCAGTACAGCTACCCCAATTCTGGACCACACCCAAAACCTCATCTAATTAACTTAAGTCATTTTATTAACTTAAGCTCTTAAGATGCTTATTATTATATTTTAAGTAGGACTAGTGGTATGAAATGGCATGTTTTGAATAAAAAAGTTTTGTTCTCGACAGAAATTCTTTTTTACAGATCAGATTACCTCTTCCTGTCTCAGCAAGCACGTGCTGAGGGCAGGACACTGCAGCAGCAGCACTGCCTTATCTGACTTGGTGCACAGATGCCCAAATCTCAGCTTTCTCCATCTGTAGTTTCATTAGGCATATGGCAGATTAGCACCAATGTCAAGTCCAAAGCAAAACCAGCCCTTTTGTCCCAACTCTAACAGCCTTCAAACAGCCTCCTCCAAACAACATAACCAAATCCCTCCTCCTGCCCCTAAAACATCCATCCTACAAGGAGCAATGGAAACATTTCAGGTCTTGAGGAACAAGAGGGGCAGCACAGGAAGCAGCCTCCTTTGACCCCCTAATCCTCACCTTTCTGGGGGCTTTCTTGAATGACACTGTGCTGGGGAGGCATTGCTGCAGGAGGAGGTGGCACAGCTCTGCAAAAATCATTTGAAGTCTCTTAGATTTGGAGCCTGTCAGACAGGAGTGCTGCAGGAAAAAAAGAGAAGTCTAATACAGCATTTGAAAATTCGGCTTTAATAGGTTAAATAGATGCCAGCCTTGCCTAAAAATGCAAATGAAACATGTCTGCAGATTTCACAGAGAGCTGCTTCAGCTCTATTAAAAGAGTTACATGTCAAGTCAACTTTCTTTATTAGCTAGTGCTCCCCAAAGGTGGCTGGTGTGTGGCTGATACTGCAGGAACAATGGGAGAACAAAACACCAGCATTTATAAATCCAAAGATGTACCTGGCCCACAGTGAAGGCATTGCTCTGTTAAATATTGCACCCTTGCTGGATTTTACAATCCAGTGGGGTCACACTGTCTGGAATGCTACAAAAACATATTTAATCTTCTGGGAGCTGATGAACACAGAATATAAAGTGCCTCTGTAGATTTTTCAGTTCAAAAATAGGCAGAGTTGGAACCCTGTAAATTGCTCTGGACAAAGCATCCACTGCTTCAATCTTTCTAAGCCAGAAGCTGATCTGTAGCTAGCTCTCAACACACAGAAAGGATTTTTTCTTGCATAAAATCATCTTGGGCCAAATCCTGTCTTGGTTGTGGTGATATAGTCCCCACTGACACATCAGTGGTGAGAGTGCCTCCAGCTCTCACAATCTAAAAGTCCAGATTAGAGAGAGCAGCCCACCCATTTTTTACAATGACCCTCAAATGCATTTTCAGACAGATGAAAAGATATATATATATATACACACACACACCATCTCCTGCAGGCCATGCTCCTGAGAAATATAACCATATGGTAAACGCAACCGCAATGAGCATCACAACAAATAAACAAGGCACTAATTAAGATAGTCTTACAGAAACACTGAGTAATCACAACCAGTCCTCCCACCTCCAGAAGCAGCAGTAGGAAACCAGCAGGGGAATCTCATCCAAAGAAACAGGAAATCTGGACAGAAACTATGACTGTGGCCAATAAAAGAACAGGAGTCTCAGGAACACGAGTTGAGGAGGGAACCAGCAATGGATCAGATCCTAGAAAAATCCCCATTATACATTGAAGGCATCATGCACATTCACACCCCAAAAGTCTCAAAAGAATGGCTGCAGGCAGCCAGGAACATAGAAGACTACAAATCCTATATTGAAATTCAGTTGCTGGTTTTAAGAAAGTGTTTTGCATCTTTTTTATTTAAAAAGTGTCTTTTCTTTACTCAGAATGCAAAGCGCCACAAAAATACCAAGACAGTCTTCTAGGAAAGAAAAGTAGGTAACCCCGACTCTCCCCAAAAGGCATACATGTTTAATCAGACGTTTTTAAATCAGAATTTTAAAGATGAACTTCATTTAGCTGATTTAAAAACAAAATTTGAAGTTAATCGTTATGGGCAACTAACCTCTGCCACATGAAAAAAATCAGAAATTGACTTTTTATACCTCCAGAAAAGCAGTTAATTGCTTAAAATATGTAGACTGGTGTTCAGGAACAGCTTGGGTTTTTTCCATCTGCAGTGAAAACCATCTGTTCTGCATGGCAGATTTCATGACTTTTCAGGTCCATTTCTAAATTGGAATGGATGTTTTAATGATGAAAAATGGGGAGAAGAGTTGAATACTTCATTAAAGCACATTATTTCCCTGTCAAATTTCTATTCTCCTGGCTGTAAGCAAAAATAATGTCTGAGCAGAGTTAACATCTTGGGTTATCATGACCACAGATGCCTCTTGGTATTGGGTTGAATAAATAAGCTATTTCATAACCTGCAAACAAAAATGATTCCATAAATTGGTATTTCTTTTCCTTCTAATGAAAACCAATGTTTTCAGGCTCTTGAAATTACCTACATGCAAGGCAAAAGACACTAAAGAGATGGTATTTCTACCTATTTCCTTTCTTAGGGCCAGCATAGTAAATAAAACCCATCAATAGGTGCACAGTTTAGACTCCATCAGCAGTTCCTTTGGCAAACTGTAT
Source organism: Bucco capensis (assembly GCA_013396975.1). Classification (NCBI taxonomy): domain Eukaryota; kingdom Metazoa; phylum Chordata; class Aves; order Piciformes; family Bucconidae; genus Bucco; species Bucco capensis. Next base: position 96,306 of record VWZO01017547.1, read on the forward strand.
TTAATTATTTTAATAAGATGAGAGGATATCATTTCCTACCAACGTAAGCATGTGATGAGGAACCAGCAAACTGTAGCAAGCATTCATATCTATCACACAAATAAACATGCCCTGTTTTTCTATAACATTTCCCACTATATTTGCCAATTACCACATATTTTTGGACTGAAGCAAGTGTTTGCTCAAGCACAGAGAAATGATAATATAAATATCCAAATAGGGGTTTCTCTTGCACTTAGGCAATTTATTAAACCAACAAGACATTGCAGCATGGCATGAAATTGGAAAAAAAATGGGCTAGAAGAGGGTGGTTGTATTAGAATTCAGAATGAAACACCAAAAGCCTTCAAAACCATCAAGCATCAGAAAAACAACATGCATGTCCCTAGGTACTCTGCTATCCCACTGGACTGGGTTAACCATGCTCTGCTTCTGCCAGGACCTTGCCAAGACTGTCCACATTAAGATCAGATTTTCAATATGGAACTGAAGTTTTCAATATGTATTCTGAAAATGCCCAGAAGACTTCTTAAAACCATCTAGTATTCAAAGGATTACTCTGACACTTTTGATAATCAATTCCCTTTCCAGACAGCTAAAAGATCAATAGAAGTTTATGAAAACCTGAGCCTCTGCCACACAGCTTTAAATGTCTTAGTAAAACTCTTGTTTATTAGAGACTCCCAATGAAATAAAAGCCAAAACCAAAGTGTGAGCAGGATATCTCAAAGCTAACCTCTGAACAGGGCATGCCAAAACCACTTGTCCTTTACATGAGGACTTCCAGGCAGTTGAAGCCCTACCTCCTCCCTGAATGGCATCAATGGCATCAATTCACCTATGCACAGAAAAGCTTTGCTAGAAATACTTGCTTAAATCTTCCTTCCACTCAAACGAACATTAGTCATGGGGATAGTCAGGAAAATTTATTTTTAAAATACCATTTTGTCCCCCCATAAAGGGGAGGTTATGAATGGATGAGATGAAACATACTGACAATCCTTTCATCACAATCACAAATATTATGGCAAGCCCACAGGTCATTACCAAATGTGATCCGATTTCTGTGAGCTGAGCTGACTAGTCTCTTTGAAACCAGTTCTGGCACCAAAATAAAACACATTTCTGTTGGTTCAAGGAACTACAAGCAACAATGTCAAGTTAGCTTTAGAAGCAGATGCCAAAGTACTTTGGGTTAAGCATCTGTCATTAATTTCCCTCCAGTGTGGCAAATCAAAGGCTAGTCCTCCAGGTGACCCCAGGATGTGTTATGTTATTCACAGTATAGCAGTCACTTCACAAAGTCACTGCTGTGTTTCACTTGGATCCAGACCTTAACATTTTCTAACATAGTTTAAAAGGATGATTTGGAGCCAAACGGGATACAAGGATTTTCAGTTTGGGTTTATTTTACTTTTGGAAAGTATATTCCATATATAGTCCTCCTTCTAAACTCAGAATTCTTGAGTATGTAATATAAGTAAGGCAAGATTTAGAAATCCTCAGCATAGCAAATCACTTTTAACCCTAAGAACAGAAGAATGTGACAAGATGAATCTGAAGGCATAAGGATGATAAATTCTACCTTTTCTTACATAAAAAACTAAAATTGAAAGCATCAATAAAATACTGTCTGCTAAACATTTTGCAAAGGATGTATTTTTTTAAGTCAAGAAATTTGCAAGTAGAAGTTTTTATTAGACCTATTCTATCACTTTAAGTAGCTGCATACTTAGAAGATGTCTGGTAGACCAGATTTTAAAATGCCCTTTTCATAGAGATGTCTTCCAAATTGCCCTCAGTTCACTCTGCAGACTAACTGTTCGCCCCCTGGATAAGCCAGAAAAAATGTTTATGTAAAATCAGAGGAGGGAAGGATACCTGAGACACCTATCTTGAAATCCTCTTTAAATAACACCATTATTAGACTTTAATCTAGATACAAGAGATATTTAATTTCTGGTGACAAAGGGACTGGAACATCTCTGAGGAGGAAAGGCTGAGAGCCCTGGAGCTGCTGAGCCTGGGGATGAGCAGACCCAGAGGGGATCTTCTTAATGATGATCAATATCCAAAGGATGAGGGAAGAGGATGGGGACAGATTCTTTTCAGTCGTGCCCAGTGACAGGACAAGAAGCAATGAGCACAAACTGGAACCCAGGAGGTTCCACATGAACATGAGGAAAAAAATTCTTTGCTGTGAGGGTGCCAGAGCTCTAGTCCAGGCATCCCAGAGAGGTTGAGGAGTCTCCTTCTCCCACCTGGAGGTGATCCTGGGCAAGTTGCTGTGGGTGACCCTGCTTTAGCAGGAGGGCTGGACTAGGTGATCCCCAGCCTTAAACATCCTGTGATTCTAGCAAACAGATCAGTCATATATTCCAGGGCATCACACAGGGAAAGGGCTGCCTAAGGTAAACAAGCTCCATTCACAAGGTGTAATACAGTATCTTCAATGTAAATGCTATAGGTGCTTCCAGAAACCACTGGCTCAAAGTCATTTGCTCCCCTAACAGGAAATTCTCTGTAATTCCTAATTATACTCAGTTGGGGTGTAAGCTTTGGTGTGCATTCTTTCCATTTCTGTCACTTGGGGAACATACAGCCATGCCTTCATTAGCAGTGAAAAGACTATTGTGGGTTTTTTTTCTCTGCTAGGAATAACAAGTAATAGAAGAATATAGCAAATGGAGAGAGGTGATAGGGGAGAAGCAATGCCTACTGTCAGCAAGCTCCCACTGGAGAAAAGTCTTCAGTCAGGTAAAAAGGGAGAATGAACTCTTTGCTTCCCAATTGCAAGGTCAGAGACACATTTTTCAGATATAGATGGAGAAAAGGGACACCATGAGTGACTAAATATATTACAATCCATGGGGTTTGGAACCCAGCTCTCTTTCTTTTCTGTGTAAGTAAGAAACCTGAGAAGTTCAGTTCCAATCCAGCACTTATTTCTGCTAATGAGACCTTTCTAGAAAGGAGGAGTTTGATTTGCTTTTGTGTGATTTCTATTATTTCTGTGTTTCTGTTGGCTGCTAACAAAGCTCTGCAACTTTGCTCTGCTTTTTTTTCTTTCCCTAAAATTACATTTCTATTCTTTTCAAGACTGGGGTTCCTGGTGACTGATTTCTCTCCAGATGAGGCTTTTTGGCTACAAAACAAGGAGATCTTTTCTAGTAGCAATTATGTTCTATTTGTGTAACTCAGAGAGAGATTCCAAACCCACCTGGATGCGATCCTGGTCAAGCTGCTGTGGGTGACTCTGCCTTAGCAAGAGGGTTGGACTGAATGATCTCCACGGGTCCCTTCCAACTCCTCTCATGCTGGGATTCTGGAAGAAATGCCTTTCTCCAAGACTGATGTGAAATTAGTATCAAAATTCATAACCTTTGGATAAATAGAGACATGCCATACACAAAACTCTGCCTGTTTCTCTAGGGCCACTGGATGTATCTGCTCAGGTCTTTGAGACCCTGAACCTCTGCACACTTCCACAGTGAGGTGATTTTTGTGCAAGACACAGCAGGCAATATTTTCCAAAAATATCAAATTGAGATTACATAAAAGGAGTGAGAACACTGAAAAAGGTTTTGATTAAACAATTTGTGGCATTTCTGACTGTGAATGCAAATGAAATACTATCAGTGACCTTAAAACCGAACCGAAGCAAGGGTTTCTTGGAGACATGGAGGCAGAATAGAAGGCTTTTTTTTTTCTCTGAGGGCAAGAAAAGGCTTGGACTAGAGGTTTTTAATATTTTGTGCTCAGTAAATCCAATTCAGGAACAAAACTCCTGTAGAATATTTTATTTCTAGCATGAAAACTACTCTGTTGTATTAGTAAATCATTCTGCATTAAGTTATGTTTTCAAAACTTCAGAATGCTTTTTTCTGGTAGATTTATACTCACCTAATCATTTTCCTAGATGTTAAGTGAAAAATAAAGGCTGTTGTTCTGAATGATGCTTTATTTTTCTTTCTTATGCAATAGACATGTTTGGTTTTATTTTTTTCCCATAGGAAACAGCTGATATTAGCAGTACTCAAACTTTGGAAGAAATGTCAACAGATGAGACATGGAAAAAACTTCCAGCCTGCTAAACTTAATTTTTTCCTCTATCACATGAATATGTTGCTGAGAAACTCTGACATATAATACATCCACATTGACTTTTTGTACTGTTATCCAGTGTTCTGCAGTGTGGGACCTTACCAGGGATGGGTATCAAGCTTTAGCCCTTGCCTGGATCACTGCCCCTGGCTTGTGAAGCAGACCAGACCTGCAACATTTTCTCCTCACATCCAAGACACCTCCTGCACTTGCCCTACAGTATTTCAGACACCTCTGTACACCTCTCTCACACACAATTATTTCTTCTTCTCTCTTCACACAGGAGACTTCTCACGGCAGTTACTCTGCTGTGTTACCTATTAACATATCCCTCTCACAACTCATGGAATTGTGCATTGGGATTTGCTCATAAAACACTTTAAAGACTCCTCCAAAAATTGGGGCTTTACCCAGTATAAACTTCTACAGCAGGTAAACTATGGTGGAGTCACTATCCCTGAAGGGATTGAAATGCCATGTAGATATGGTGCTGAGGGACATGGTTTAGTGGTGACTTGGCAGTACTGGGTTAACAGTTGGACTTGATGATCTTAACAGTCTCCTCCAACCAAAATGATTCCATTCTATGATTCTAAACCCTGTTGGTTTTACCTTCTGAGAACTGCTAGCTGGACAGAGCTTTCCTTTCACACAGCTGGCTGCTCCACCTCCCCTTGGAAAGCGTTCCTGTGCTTTTGAGGCTTCAGTGGCTGCCCTATTTCTGTATCACTTCGGATGCCAAGTAAATAGTATTCCATCAGAATCACTAGTAAGGGTTTGACAGCTGGCACAGCAGTTCTCAGAAAGCATGCAGGAGTAGGACTAGATGACAGTTACACTGCTGCTTTCCAGCACAGAAGCAGCAAAAGTCATATGCACGCAGCAGCTAACGCAGGCAGGCAGGCTTTCAGGGCCACCTACCAACCTCTAACAATCATTTAATGCTCCTGCAGTAAGGGAGATGATTGACTTCTCATTCATAGCAGCCCTTAGAAGGTCAGCAGAAAAAAGAAATACAGAAAAGCAATGTAAATACCCAAGCCAAGATGGGCCTCTGTGCTGGATGCTCACACGCATGAGCGGGGATTAACATCACCAATATTTAAATAGAGTATCGTGCTTCACAGAAACAGCAACAAACTCCACCCCAAACACTTAGATGCAGATGATTTCTTACCTCCACAACTGTTTGAGAAGTCCTGTTGCCCAAATTAACAGCTTATTTTCTCTACTTAGGTTTTAAAACTGAATTCCTTACCTGAGAGGATTCTGTGAGGCCAGTGTTGAGCACACTGGAAGATGAGGCTCCAAGAGCTCCCCCTCAGCCACCCTCTAAGTTGGTAATGACATGGGCTTTTGGACATATAACATTTACACACGAGCTCAGGAAATATCAGTGATTATCAGGATGACCTGAAGGCTTAGACAGGAATCAAGATTAGAGGGAGGCTTGGTCTTCTGCAGTCATTTAGTAGCAGATGGTGACTTTTGTTTAGACCCTTTAAAGGAAAGCAGCCTTACAACAGACACTTTACCAACTTCATTAACATGATATTGAGAGGAATATCAAATGTCCAAAGCAGGAACCATTCCAGTAGTTTCATTGTGTGAAACCAGATCAGCTCAAGCTTGTTGATTAACAAGCTTTGCTTGTAAAGCACCAAATGTCTTACAGCTCTCAACCAATACTGAGAGCATTCAGCCCTTTACCTTTATTTGGTAAAACAAATATCCAGAAGCTCTTCCCTTCATAACGGATCTTCATGAACCAACTAGAGTAGCCTCATTTAACACAGTGGCCTAGTGATTTCAGAAGTTTAATACACAAGTAAGGGAAGACATAAAACAGGCCAAGATTTAAGAAGCCAACTGAGGAAGCAACCGAACATGACATGATGGGTCAGAAGTCAACAGCATCACACTCAGAAGGACACACAGGTCAATTTGTGGCTAACTAGTCAAGACAAACCAGACCTGCCTACAAAGCAGAGCAAGTACTGATGTATGTTGGGAAAACACTGTTCTCCTTGAAGGATTTTGCCTGAGAGAAGTATATGAGAGCCTCCCCTTGCCTAAAGAACGCACATAGGTTGGCTGTTCATCTGGGTGCTGATCAGCACAATGTGTTTATACTATGGTGACATTTCACAAACTGTCTCCATTATGCTCCCACTTACTGCTTGACAAAGACAGCATCAAGCCTGGACTGATGCATGTTAACAGGAAGAAAAAATGCTCTATTTTCAGCTAGTAAATGGAGACAGATTGAGAGAAATTCAATTACAGATAGAAAATACACATTTCTAACGTGTATATATTCAAGATATATTTAAACAACTCCTTTACATGAGCTGACATAAAGCTGAGATTTCTTCAAAGCTTTTTTATGCTGCTAAAAAAAGTCCATTTATTATGACTTCCCTCAGCACATATGGTATGCCAGGAAGCACAGGAAACAATCCTGTGAACAAACAACTACTGGTACATAAATGAAGGCGAAATCAATTCTCCCTCCACTTATTTCTGAATGAAAACCATTCAGAAACATCAAACATTACAGGGGAAAAAACAGCCCTGAGAACTAAAAAGGAAACTGAAGAATTGAATTTGCTTGTTTGACTCAAATTATGTATTTCATTTACAATAATTTTTTTGATTTCAGTGATACTCACATCGTCTTCTCCTATACTCTTTTAGGTACAGCATCATACTTGGTTCAAAGACTTTCAGACTCTGGGCAACGCATCTTCTGGAAGACTCAGCACAACAGCACTGCTGTTAAATGGTTCATGGTGTTTAGTTAAACCTGAGTGTTTTAGAAGGGCCTTAAGGCCTGAGACCTGTGCAATATGGTTATTGCATATTCACAGTGCTCCTTCACCAATTCTGCAGGCCCACTTCTGCAATGCTGTGAACTAAAATGCTCAAGTTGAATCTCCCTGATCATAAACTCTAAGAGGAAATCTACAATTGAAGGAATTAGTGACTCCAAGTGTTTTCAGCTACCAAAAGGGGTGTATAAAACACCCCAGCAAAACTTAAACTGTTTCAGATCACAAAAATACTGATTCCTGTCAAAAGCTGCCAAACCTCATTACTCATGTCCTGATGAACGAAATCCTTTTCATTGCCACGAACATAGATTTGCTCTGAAACAGCAGAAATGGTTCAGGTTAATCTTTCTGACAAAGCAGTCAATTCAGTGAAATGATTTTCTCCACAGTGCCTGGATCCTGACCTAGTCTACACTCGAGAGGCTTGGCTGGAGCTAATGAAGTTATGTTGATTTATATCAACTGTGGCCCCAGCCAAAATTTTCTCTCTGTTTCAGTGAAAATGCATTAGTCAAAATCCTCAGGGAAGCTTGGGACATACTTTCACATGTTAAGCCAATGATGTATTTCGAGAGCCTTCCAAATTCATATTAGAAGACAAGCTGAAAAATGCATGGTCATGTTACCCTCTCTAACAGTGGTGTGAGCGGCTAAAGTGACCTTTCTGGAGTGTATTTTAAGGACAGTCACTTAGGGAATACTTAATGACTTGGAATAAACATATCTGGCTGGAAATGAGACCTAAACATAAAAAAAAAAGTAAAAAAACCCTGGCTGTGTATTATTAGCACACTGTAATTTACAGTGTCAGGACAGCAAGCATAAAATGGACCATTTTGACCTTAAGTTTTCTTTAACTCTCTTATAGCTGAACATTCTGTGAAGTACAGCACCACAGCTCCAGAGCTTTTCATGTTTCGTGAGTGTTGTTGCCTAACCTTACAGAAAACCTGCTCCTCATTTCAATGGTCTCTGAAAGCCATTGTTAACATCACTTGGTGCTAAAACTCTGACATCCACAAAGAAAACCATGCATGCATTCATCTTTAGTGAAGGTTTTGCCACTGTTTTCAAAATATTTCACCACAATGCCAGTCTGCTCTTCTCCAGGCTCAGCAGCCCCAGGGCTCTCAGCCTTTCCTCCTCCTAGAGATGCTTCACTTCCCCTCAGCATCTCTGTAGCCTCCACTCAACTCTCTCCTGCAGTTCCTTGTATCTCTTGCAGTAGGGAGCCCAGAATCAGAGCCAGTACTCCAGATGTGGCCTGACCAGGGCAGATTAGAGGGAGAGGAGAATCTCCCTCAACCTGCAGGCCACTCTTTTTCACACATTCCAGGATACAACTGGCCTTCTTAGCTACAAGAGCACTCTGCTGGGTATTTAGCAACACACAACTGAAGAAAGTTCCTCTGCAATCTTTCCAATGAGCCTGGGACAAGGCAAAGCAGAGGCACTGTGAAGAAACTGCACACCTGAAGATCCCAAAGCAACAAGTTCATGTGCATTTCCTACCCAATGCAAGTGCCAAAGCAGGGCCTGTGTATTTTATCAGCGTTCTGCTCTAAAGGTAATTTTTTTGCTGTTAAAAAGTCTGATCATCTACTTTTCAGAAAGATAATCTGCAGAACTCTTCCTGAAGGGGAACCACTTGTAAAAGAAAATTCAAATTACAGACCTAGTTTCAATGGAAGTAGGAAGCAAAGGATGAGGAAAATCCTGTATCAGTGCTGCTGAGCAGGCAGAAGCAGGATTGGGCCCCTGGCATGGTGCTGGCTGAAGGTCACTCTGCACAGGCTAAGCTTTTAAACATCAGGAAAAACCAACAGGGATCACCAGCACTGGTAATGAGCTGAAGGTGACACATAGCAGTGAGACAGAGGGGTTTAGTGAGTGGAAGGGGAGGTCTGTCTCTCTCCTGCATGCCATTAACAAATATTTATACAAACTGGAAGAGATTTAGGACAGACTGAGCCAGATCATCCAAACAGGAGGCAAGGACGGGCTCACTGCCCAACAGCCTCAACTCTGCCTTTTCATGTATCCTCTGCAGATTCAGGTCTGGCTTAGGCTTTAAGACAGAGCAATAAAAATTAAGCTCCCGAAGTCTAATAATAACTCAGCAACTTAAACTATTAGAAAGATGAGGTTAATAACGAGTCTAAAACTAGAAGCAGGGTGCCTGTGCCAGAAAAAAACACACAACAAACATCCCAGACAACACTACCATTTCCACTAAACTGAGAAGCAAAGGAGTTGCACCAACTCTTGGATAGGACGTGGGGTGAATTACTCTGACCTAGAGAAGCCCAAAGGTGCCCTCACTGATGCAAACACACTTCAAGAGAGGTACAACTCCCATCCTGCAACCACTACCATCCACACTGCAACACGACTACAGGACCAAAATCAAAACACTCTGAAGTCTCTCCTCTACAGACAACTCAAACACTTCTGATCAAACAAGTCTGTCTCACTTTATCTTGGAAACAGTATGAGATCTTGCAGATGGTCCTTTGCCTCTTGTATATCCCTAAGACCCTCAAGGTCTACAGACCTCCAGACTGCTTCACTTCACCAATTTATTGGTGGCTGCTATTTTGCAGACCTTGGCATGACAAACCCTTGCTTTGTGGATAGAGGAAGAGCAAAACTTCCTACTGCTTTTAAGACTATGAAACATTTCCTGTCCCATCTCAAGTGTTCTGTGTGACAACCCCACTCAGCTCACCACAAACAGGCAAGTTCTCCAAGCCAAGCAGTAATCAAGGATAGAATTTATCCTAACAGCAATACACATTTACTGAATGAAATTTAGAGCAAAGAGAAACGCTGTGATGGTTTCTTCATTTATGGTACTAGCAGCAATCCTCCTTTATTTTTGCAATACAAAATCTATTTCTATTTTCAAGCTGATTATGAACAAGCACAGTCTCATTAAGTGCTCTCTGTAATCACTGTGATGCTAGCACAGCCTGCAGACCTATGCAGCCACAAAAAGAAGCCACTGGCACACAGGGAGATAGGAGCATAAAGTCCAGGGTGAGGTCTGTCTCTCCTCCCAAAGCAACATCTCAGCAGCCTTGTATTCTCTTATAACTACAGATAAGTTTACTCCAGATTACTACACTCAAACATGCATTTCCTAGATTTCCTAGCACACAGCAGTTGTGGGAGGAACAATAAACATTTTAATATTTATTCCTAGAAGTTCTGCACCAAATCAAGAGCAAACAACTCCACTAAGTACAAAGGTGATCTTTTATTCCGAAAGGACAACACAATGCTCCTTACATGGAAAGAGTGGGGGGAAAAAGGCACTGCACAATGCTGACATCCTCTTCTCTCTGGCTGCCTTGCTCCCAGGACAGAAAGCACACAATTTGCAGACACTGGACTCTAAGCTTTGCCCACTCACCGAAAACAAAGAAAAGATTAACAGACCTCCAACACAGAAAAAAACCCATGTAGCAAATTCCAAAGCAAAACACCACTTGCAAACCTCATCATTCTTGCACAATTTAATATTCTGAGGCAAGATGAAATAAAACTAAAACCTCCTTTTGGTGCAATCCAGGCACAATCACAACCTGAACTGCCACAATTATTTAGTGTATTTCAAACTCCTTCAAGCAGTAAGGAGATCAAACCCTGTGATTTTTTATTTTTTTTTAATAAGAGAGCTGACTCATTTTCCAAGTATTATTTTACCTGATAGCAATTTATTAGGCAGATTAATAAGAGGGTAATGAGAAGCCATGCTGCAAAAGTTACACCCAGGCTGTGGAGTAGAGAGCTACAATGTGCAGGAGGAGGGTGGGAGCAGCCTGCTTCTCCCCAGGTCCTCCTCCTCATTCTTCCCCTTTAAACTAATAGGCTGCAAATCTGCAAGCAGAGCAGAGCCCTTCCTGCCTGAGCACTGCCAGATCAATCCTATAATAAATACTTCTTGCCTGTTCAAACAAGTTTTGAGGCACTGGGAAATCTCCCTTTGGCAGGCACTTAGTCCAGGAGGAATTGCAGAGCAGCCAGTCAAGTGAAGCACTGCCTGGCTGCAGTCACCTCCCCACTGCTGCCCTCTCCTTCCTGGGCAGCAGCAAGCTCTCCTGCACCCCTTTTTCTCAGTTGCTCTTTCCCTTCCAAGCCCACTCTGCCTGCTGCTCATTTCTCTGCAGAGCAGATCACAACCCTGCAATCATTTTGGAGGGAAGTGGCTCAAGAAAGATTTGCTTTTTCATTATCTTTTCCCTTTTTATCACCTTTGAGACTTCCTAACCATGCAGGCTTCCTTTGGATGTGCAACATCCCAACACTCCCAGGTTACTGCTGAATGAAGCACAGGCATAAGAAACAGCCCTGACCATCCCAAATAAAGCCCCCAAATTGCCCCAGACTGATAAAACACTATTTCACTATTTTTTCTGTCTTGGAGGTCTGTTAATCTTTTCTTTCTCTCACACCAAGTGCCTTCTGAAGGAAGCACCCTAACAAAAAAAAAGGGGGGGGGGGCGTTGTTATCAGCCACCTCCCAATGGAAGCCAAGGCAAGGAATCACAGAATCCCAGCATGGTAGGGATTGGAAGGGACCTCTGGGGATCATCTAGGCCAATTCCCTTGCTAAAGCAGGGGCACCCACAGCAGCTTGCCTAGGATCACCTCTGGGTGGGTTTGGAATCTCTTCAGAGAAAGAGACCAAGACCAATTAAGCACCAGAACAGGACACCTGTGGTTGGTAAACCTGTCACAAGGACGTGGAATTCTGTCAGTAGCTGGGGATATGAAGATGGAGCAGGGAGGTGCCTGCTTAGGCACATCCCCCAGGTGCTGACAGGATGTTGAGGTCCTGCTGCCTGTGGATCAGAGTAAACTACATGCACTGCCATACAATTTATTTGGCTCAGCAGTCAGAAGGCATGGCATGAGGCAACCTGAGGAGGAGAGAATTAGTCCAGGGAAAAATGCAGGGAAGGAAATCTTTTTCACAAAGATTTGTCAATGAGGTGACAACAAAAGGAGTGACTGATGACCTCAGGCACCCCTGGGTGAGCAAGAGAAGAAAACAACTTGTGTACTGCTTGGAAAGGAAGGACTTCATGTGCTTAACAGAAAGATGCAAATACATTCAGGAAATTCCCTTGCAAGGAGGCTGTAGAAAAAATGGATTTCAGTAGTAGCCAATAACACTTTCCTTCCCTTTTGTTCTGATGAATGAGAATTGGAATTAATTTGCTGCAGTTAATCATTTATTGTTATGCAACATTAGGGCTCCTGGATGGACACTGCTGTGGGTAAAAACTGCTGGGGAACCTGCAGCATCTTGCAGGAACCTCTTCTGTTTTATCCAGCTGAAGAAAAAAAATACTATCTGCCAACTCCCAAAAAGGTTCATCCTCTTCAGCCATACCCTCTTGCCACTGCTGGCTGCTCTCCTTTACCAATAAAGGGCATCAAGTGCAGACTGATTTCAGAGAAAGAGAATTAAGCAGCTCCTTTCATGCAGATTACCATGAAAATGAGCTCTCAGCAAGAAAACCCAGGGGTAACCAATATTCCTCAAGCAGTCCAAGCACTGGCAAGCTGCCCTATCCTCACCTCCTCCAACAACCACCCTTGTTCCCAAGGATAGAGCATGCTGCAGGCACTCATCAATCCATCTAAGACAAAGCACGCGTAATTATGGGCCTCAGCATCCCACCCCAAATCTAACAGAGCCACTCCCTCCACCTCTGACAAAGCACTGAAAGCCTGGTTGCAGCTTTGGGGCTTGGGATGCTTGGCAGTGCTTTGCCAAAGGGTCTTCTGAGCTGGAAAATGAGAGGAAAGAGGAATGCAGCAAACACTTGAGGTCTGTGAACCCTTCTCTACTACTCCCTGGCCAAACTGCAGTAGATGAGCATGGCTCTGGTTCTTACCCTGCAAGAGGCCAAACAGTGGCTCCTTCTGTCCCAGGGAAGGAAAAACCTGAAAATTAGCAGAGTTTCTTTGCAAGGTCTTGTAACATCAATCCCAGCAAGGCAACTTCTGTATTGCCCATCTGGCCACACTCTTCTTCAAGAAAATACACCCCAGGAGACCGTTGGCCTTCTTGGCCATGAGGGCACATTGCTGGCTCATGGGGAACTTCTTGTCCACCAGGACTTCTCCACACCAGGTCCTTCTCCATGGAGCTGCTTTCCAGCAGGTCAGCCCCTAAACTGTCCTGGTGCCTGAGGTTATTCCTCCCCAGGTGCAGGACTCTACACTTGCTCTTGTTGAACTTCATGAGGTTCCTCTCCTCCAACTCTCAGCCTGCCCAGATCTCACTGAATGACAGCACAGCCTGATGGGGTGTCAGTCACACAGGAAAAGTGGCATTTCAGGAAAAGTGGGAAGCATTTCACTGTCCTTAAAACAGACAGCCAAAACAGGTTTCCACAAACTCTTATTACCATCACCACCTCTGTTGCTTCTTTGACCAAAGGCTCAAACTTGGAAGGAAAGAAGATAAAAAAACTAGGTTGGAGTAAGCACTTGGGGTTTTTTTATAAAACATTTTGTTTCTTTAAACTGAACATGTTAATGCAATTATCAGCTGCTTCAGCAGAAAGAGAGCAATTAGATTCAGGAAAGTGTAGCCTGCAGTGAATAGGCCTACAAAGTAACTCCAGAGTGTAAACAAAGCTGCTTTAAAACATCCCACTTAATTCTTTTTCATTAGTTTGCAGAGTTCAGATTCAACTATTTGCCTTTTAATCACATGTGAAAACACTAATTTTGTATCAACAGTCCTGATTCCTAGTGCAAACACTGCTTAATGAGAACGAGTAGGGAAGTGATTTGAGGTCTTGTGGAAAATAAGCCTGCTTTCCTTTCAGAAGGAAAACTGCTCCCAGTGCAAAGCGCATTCAGTTTATCCCTGGGGACAAGAAAAATCCCAAAGACGCAAACCAAAAATGCAACTATCAGTTGAGGTGAATCATAGTTGCCTCAAATTCCTGAGGACAAGGTAAATGGAAAGGTAAAAAGAGAGGAAATAGTTGCTTTTAAGTGCCATGCTCCTCTGGAGCAATAACCCCATGTCTCTGCCCAGGGAAAGGGTCCTGGGGTGATGCTGGTAGCCAGCAAGAACTAGCAGCACACAGCATGGATAAATACCGCATGAAGAGTATGTTCCTTCTGTGCTGCACACAAACACACCTTTCCAAAAGTCCAGAGCCTAGAAAAACCTAATCCTGCAGGAAAATAAACATTTACTGACCTGAAACCAATTTTAACAAAAAAAAATAGCACCAAGAAATAATAATAGGAAAAGTGGAATGTGAAGAGCTAAAAACATCAGGATAGACAGCCTCTTTGTGCCCATTCCTGTGCTTTCTTCTGGTCCTACATAAATGAAATGAAGGAAAAGAGAAGCAGAGGTAATGCTACTGCTGTAGCTCCTGGGTCACTCTGGGGGAAGCTGCTGCTGTCAGATACTCACAGCTGTGCTCCCCTCTTCAGCTAGCAGGGGCTGCTGGGAGTCACTAAGCACTGCCTGGGCAGAACAAGGCTGGGAGGAGATGCAGCCTCTAAAAAGCTTAACTTGGAAGAATAACACTAATAGGTACATTGATAATCCCAGTTCCTGAAAAGGATGGAGGTGGCTAGGAGGTTATTTAATCAATGCACACATTTACTTAAGGAAGTCAACTGGCAAGTTATTTTCAATGAAGTAATACAATACAAGAAGCAATGGGAGCATTCAGGGAGACATATCAATAAAGCTAACCCACCAAACAGCCACTCTGGTCATTTGAGACCACATTACCACTGCTTAACCAGCCCAAATTACTGACTGCTGTGCTGAATTTTCACTGATGCATTCAAGTGGCTTTCCTGTAAATTCCCAGTGCTAAGCAGCTGGCATAGCCTGGGTACAGATGCAATACAAAAGGATGGCAACACAGAGCCTCTTTTTTTCACCATGGCTTTCTTAGCCTATGTCCAGTACCCTCATTTCCTCTAATTAAACACACACATCTCCTAGAGATCACTAAAATACCTACTTGGTGCACTCAGCTACCTAATGAAGCTCTAAGGACCAGAGCAGTCTGTAGCATGTTCTTGTGTTCAGCTGTACCAAAATCTTCCCTTGGCTTTCCTCCCCCACATTTAACAGCATCAATACTCAACAACAACAACAAATATGTCATTCAAGCCCTCCAAGACATCCTAGAGAAACAGAGGCTGTTTGACTGGGACCTTTATGCAACACAACACCCCAGCTTCAGCACAACAGGCAGATATGCAGACAGAAGAGTGATCTCTGCTCCCAAATTCCTAATCTATTTGATGTCCTCCCAGCTGTCCTCAGTATTGGCCATTACCTTCTGCCTCCTCCTGTCATTTCTGGAGTCATTTGAAGAGCACAAACAAAGGTGCACAAACACAGCTCACCTTTCCTCCAAAAGTTCTCAGCAAAGGCATGAGGGTAGAAAACAGAGCAAGTTTTCCATCTTTTATTCATTTGAATGTCTCTAACGGCAAAAGAATTGTGAAATTGGAAATTAAAGTTTGGCCAGACCCAGGAAAGCAATTCAAATGCAAATAACCAGCAGCTTGGTGCAAAGACAATGAAATTCAACACATGGAGACCAAATTACAACAAAAAAAGTCATTAAAAGAGGTGTCAGAACAGCCAAATAACTGAGCAACCTGGTTCAAAACACCATGTCAGAAACTGTAATAAATCTGCTTTACAAAATAATCAGGAACTAAACACTTAAAAAGCTTCATCAGACACCTGTTGTGAAGGTGGAAAATAAGGCTCAGGCCAGGCATTTGCTCTCTTGGGGTTCACCTGAGCTAGAAAACTCTTTCTGTGCACCTCTACCTGAACCCCCTCTCCCTGTGAGCCCTTCAGACACTTAGCAAAGCAAGCCATCATTTTTCTCAAACAAAATAAGCCTGACTTGGTGAGATTTCCATCAGCATAATGCCTCTGCATTGCAGGAGTGCTCCAGCTGGTTTGTTTCCTGCTCTGCCCAGCTTTGGGGTTATCAGTACCATTGCTGAGCATCCTTCAGGACTGAGGATGCAATTTGGGACTAGCAGCTCTGTCTTTCTTCCCAATGCCTCATTCATCCTCCTGAAGCTTGATGAGGTCATTGTCTTGAGTGCTCTGAGAAGGGGAGAACATATCTATTTCCAGCCAGGGCTCCTGCACTTGCATGCTAACATCAGCCAGTGGCTGGCTGGTTTAGGGGCTGCATTAGCTTGCATCCAAAAGAACTCCTGGGGGTAGGAAGAAGGAAGGACAGACAGCTCCTTGTATGCCTTGTCCTCAAAGCTTGGAAACTTGGGAGGTTGCAAAAATACAAGATGACTTAACACAGGAGGTGTTACTCACAGCAGTGTGAAAACCAAAATCCACCAGCAAAATCCTTCAACTATGACTATTTAAGAGCAATAGACAATAGAGGGGCTCTCTATCTCACTATACAAACACTACCTCAGCTTCCTCTGTCCCTCCTTAGGGACCTACAACTGAAAAAGATCTCCAAAATTTTATACAGCCATCTTCACTACTCCTCAGACCTGCAGACAAGCTCACCAGCCTCCCTCCTTGCAGGAAAAAAACCCAATATATTTCAGTTAATATGCAAGAGAGAAGCCCTTGTTTGTTGAGAAACTGGAAATGAGCATCTTCCAGAAAAACAAACCCATAATAAACAGCCTAATAATGCCTGCATACTTTTATCTCCATCACACATAAGCCAAGCACAGATTCTCTGCTAGATTATATTCAATATACAAATTGACTTCAAAACATGAACTCATCAACATATGAGTACAGCTTGCCACAAGTTTGGGGGGTTTGGGTTGGTTTATTTGTAAAAGGGAAAAGGGCACAAACAGAGCAATCCCGAAAGGATTCCTGTCTGAACAAAACAAACCAGCCCAACGCTAGCAGCAGTGTTAGAGAGGATGGGATGAATCAGAGCAGTGACGTGGCTTTGGTGGTTGATCAGACACACTCCTGGTTAGGTGATGTTATCAGACGTCACAGAGCAATCACCCAACAATGCACCTTTGTGTGGCAGCTGCTTTGGAAAGCTTTGCAGGCGTCAGGCTACTCTGTAGCATCGTTTCTTTCCGGCTGAGAAAGCAACAGTCTCACATCATTTGCTTTACCGGCTCACTAAGTTGCAAACTCCTCTTAGAGCTTTGTTTCTTTTTCTCTAAAGTACCCTCCAAAAAAGCAAACAAAGCTACTCAAAATGTCAGAGACAGGGTTTCTGTCTTACATGGAAAAAAGGTATTTTTAAGCCTATCAATATTTTCAAAGCCAGCCTCCTATGCTGCCTTTAAATAGCTGGAAAAAAAGAAAATGCCTTTCTGGAGCTGTTTTATCCCCCTCTTAATGCATTGGTTGTTTCCTGACCCACTGAAAAAAAGATGAGGCAGATAATGAATGCCAGAAACAAAAGTGTTTTCAGAATAAGAAAATGGGACCCTGTGGGCAGACCTTATTAATCTGATGTGTGGATGGGGTGCTAAGTGACCTCACAGTTGTTGCAACAGCAATTGTGTTACACATTAGTACACCCAGAAAAACCCAGAAAAGTGAAATTGATGTTGTCATCTGCTTGTCTGCTGTAAACTTCAGTTTGGGGCCACTTATTCCAAGAAGGGCATTGATGTGCTGGAGTATGTCCAAAGAAAGGCAACAAACCTAGTGAAGGATCTAGAGCAAGAGTCTTGTGAGGAGTGGCTGAGTGAACCTCTATTGATAGAATGGAGAAGAGGCGGCTCAGGGGGACCCCCTCACTCTCTAAACCTCCCTGAAAGGAGACAGAAGTGAGATAGACATCAGTTGAAGTTGTTGGACAAGAGGAAACAGTGTGAATTTGTGCCACGGGAGGTTTAGGTTAGACATTAGGTAAAGTTTCTTCCCTGAGGGAGTGGTTAAGCTTTGGACCAGGCTTCCCAGGGCAGTGTTGGAGTCACTGTCCCTGAAAGTGTCAAAAAAACCCCATGTAGATGTGGAGCTGAGGGACACGGTTTAGTGGTGACTTGGCAGTGTTAGGTTAACAGCTGGACTCTTAGAGGTCTTTTCCAACCTTAATGATATTACGATTCTGTTTTATGAGCCTCCCATTCACATGCAAATCGAGCCCTGAGGGCTATGGCATCCCTAGAGCCACAACAGATTAGGCTAAGTAATGAAAAGAGGTAAACAGAGGTGAACGACAAGCCTGCGGCTTACTCCTGCCTATGGCTTCCATGCTCCTGCTGCAGACCTGGCTGGTTCAGGGCAGCATTCCCTGTGCTGCCTGTGCTGGGGAAGAGCTGATTTACACTGTCAGATGGGAGTACCAGCACCCAAATGTACTATCGATAAGGCTTGGCATATGGTCTGTCACACAGCTAAGGAAGCCAAGATAAGAGAGTGCAAGTCCACAGAGGAGAAATGGTATTTATTTCAGAGCAAAAGACTCTTGGAAGTGCAATAAAATCCTCAGCCACACAAGCCTGAACCATAGGGTTCAGTCCATACCAAACCAAACTGGGTGATTTTTATCAAGGTTACTGGTGAAAAGATTGTGAACTTGCCTAATAAGCATTCACTCAGGGTTATTCATCAAAGGTACCATTGACTAATTGTTGGTCTGCAGATCACTCCCAACAGATGCTTTGAATACTTATAACCAGAGCATATTAATTCAACTGTCTGCATCAAACCTGTTTGCTTCTAAAAATAAATGTCTTTTCCCAGCTGAGACAACTGGGTTTTGGGTTGTTCCTTTTTATTATAGAATCCTAGAATGGTTTGGGTTGGAAGGGACCTCTGGAGGTCATCTAGTGCAACCCCCCTGCAGTGGGCAGGGACATCCCCAACTAGATCAGGTTACCCAGAGCCCAGTCAAGCCTCACCTCGAATGCCTCCAGTGATGAAGTATAATCCCCTTGGCTCTTTAGGAAAGTGCTGGGAAGATCCCAGATTTAAAGCACATAACCCTTCACAGCTAGCCCCTCAACTAGAGCAGGTTGCTCACAGCCCCAGGCTCACCTGGAATGCTTCCAGAGATGGGGCATCTACCACTTCTGTGGGCAACCTGTGCCTGTGATTCAAACACTCTCAGTGTAAAACATTTCTTCCTTAGATATAGTCTGAATCTCCCTCTTTTAATTTAACACCATCACCCCTTGGCCTGTCAGGACAACAGGTCCTGCTAAAATCTACCCCTATCTTTCTTGTAGGTCCCTTTAAGTACTGAAAGGCTGTTATAAGGTCTTCCAGTGCTTTCTCTTCTCCAGGCTGAACAACCCCAACTCTCAGCTGTCCTCACAGCAGAGGTGTTCCACCCTCAGATCATTTTTGCAGCCCTGTTTTATATTTCCTGTTGATCCCAAGGCTGGGCTCCTACACAGTGCAGAGACTCCATACCCCAAGCTCCTCCTCCAAACTATCAGCAGCTCCAACAAGGAATTTCTGTCCCTACATGCCTTGCCTTCCTTTCAGGCTACAGCAGGTAAAATGACTTTATCACCAATACCATTCAGCCACACACTTTCTGTCCATCTTTGCCACTTTTCCTCAATTGCTTCATCCCATTTCCTGATCTTGGTTTTTCCCATTCATTCCAAAGGCACATCCCACATGATACCCACAAGATCCTCCAGGCTCCCACAGGGCAAGAATCCATCTCTTTTGAAAGAGCCTAGACTGCCTTTTCTCTGAAGGCAGCATCACCTCCCCCTCCCCTCCCTGCAAGCCCCAAAACAAACTCTTTTCTGAGGTTATTAACCTGTGCTGGGTAGCTGATGGGAAAATTCTGCCCACCTTCTAAAATGGATTCCTCTGCTTCCCAGAGCAGCCTAAGTAGTTGTTCCTTGGCATGATTAACACACTGAACCTTCTGGTGACTGTTTTAGCTCCCTTCCCCTTTTAGGGGATGGAATTGCTTTTGCTGAGGTGGTTCTTTAAATTAAGACAGTTTCAGACTGCCTTGAAATGCAAATACTTAAGGGCAGCTTAACAACCAAAGGGAAAAGTATTGCAGTTACACAAGGAATAAAAAAGGGAGGATGTAAAAAAACTCCAACAAGATCTTTTTCAAACTTGTCACTATTATCTGGCTGCTCTTGTGCTCTAAGAATTAGACTTTACTCTGGCAAATACCACTGGGTAAGGGCAAGAGAATTGGGTAGGACTCAGAAGTGCAAGATGCTGGTTTAGTGCTATGTCACAGATCCTGAAGTCCCTTCTCTCCTCTCTCCAGCTGGCTTCAGAACAACAGTAGTTTAGGACACATTGTGTCTGGAGACTCTGGGTACAGAGGAAGATGTGTACTGCCAAGATGACAAGAAGGGGTGATGGAGGGAGTCCTTGCTGTAAGCTGGGTAGCAGGGCTAGCAGTGGGAACAAGGCTGGAAAGATGCTTTGAGAATTCTACAACACTTAGGCAGATACTCAAGCACCTATATGCAAGCATTCAGATTTGAAAACTAGGGCTAAAGATTTACTTTGAAGTAAACTACAACTAAAATTATTATTGCTACAAAATACCTATCTCTTCTGGGCTGAGAGAAACCTTAACTCTGCATGAGGAGTACAAAGAGCAGGACAGACACTGGGGCAAGGAGCCTGGAGGCTCTGGCCCTTACAGTGCTGTTAACACTCTTTAATATGAAGAAAACCAACAAAGCACCAAGCTGGACATCAAGTCCAACACTGAGATTGTGTTTAGTGACATGTTCATGACAGGTATGGCTGGACTCTATCTTAAGAGGTCTCTTGCAACCTGAATGATTCTGTGATTCTGTAAATCAGAATCTTACACAAAAGAACCAATTTTATAAGGGGGGGGGAATCTATTTCTACATGCAATACTTGGGTTATGAGCAAAGTCCTTGACAAGCTCCTGCTGGAAACCTCCATCCCACTAGGAAATCCAGATTATAACAAGAGATCAAGGAAAACCACACAGCAAGAAATATGTAGCAATGTCAGGCTACATCATCACCAAAGCACAGTTTTCACATGATTTTTGTGATGGAAAGCCTTGAAGAGGAACTGGGCTGTCCATCCCTCCAGGCAGCACCAAGATATGCTGGGCAAAGGCAGCATCCCAGCCAAACTTTACACAAAACTCACCATCTGGATGAGGGAAGGTGCAATTCACAGAGCTGACATGTTAAGCACTCAATTTAAGTGAGGTTGACCTGTAAAGCAGATTAAAGACACAGACTTCTGGCAAGAAACACTCCCTTTACCAGTGTGAGACAACAGCCAAGCTCCTGAAGCTGTGACACATGGTAGCAGTGTTCAGAAATATCAGCTCAGTTCTATTTTCTTCACTCTGGTGTATTCGACTTTCATGACACAGACAACTTGAGCATCACTGGGAAAACTAGGGCATTTTCCTAGCTTTCAGTCCTGACTGCCTGACAGAATGATCTTAGCATTCAAAGTGGTCTGGAGAGATCAGCAGTAATATTTTAGCACATCAGCACTCATCTGCCATTGGGGAAGCTAATTTTTTTCTCATTATAGCCTGCTATGAAGCTATGAGGTTGAACAGCTAAATTTACACACCTGCTCCCAAGGAGTTCTGGTCAAGCTTATTCAGTAATCATTAGGCTTAACCACAGGAGGAAAAACAATAGGGGCAAAATGTTGGTAAAACAGGTATAAAAATGAAACACTGCAGTTATTCCCACCCCAAGAGCAGATCAAATGAATTGTCCTTCTGCTTCTTGAAGAGTTGCCTTTTTCACCAGCCTACATTTGGACACTTCCAAGGGACCATGAAGAAGTGATAGCACAAGCTCAGAAGCCACCAAGGCTTTCTTCTACACACCCTGCAGCACCTAATTTCAATCCAGTCCCTGTGTGCATCCACTAGAGCTGCTGCTTTGCACTTACTGACATCAAGCTTCACCTTTCCAATCATCCAATCACTTCCTATGTATCCTGGTTTGTGTCTGACATCCCCATGACACATAAAAGCATATATAATTTATAAAGCCAGGTACTCAGGGAAGCAAACAGCTCCTTTTGTCTAGGGCACTGTGCTACTGCAAGGTGTAAGCATTCCCAGATTTATTCCTGAGGACATCCTCAAACTGCTTCCCTTAATGCCAAACTAAGTAAAACTTTATCTGGGATCAGAAAAAGTGAGAACCACTGGATTTTCCCCAGCTTTAGGATCACCACTGTGTACTGAGTTTGCCTGAGATGGAGTTAATGTTCTCTACAGCAGTCCTCAGAAGTGCTGTGCCTTGGTATGGCCTAAAATACACCCTTAGTAAAAACCACTGTCTTAACCCAAAGCTCACTACTATAAACTAGCACAAAACTCTTTCAGCAGCACAGGATGTACAAAGTCAGCACACTCAGCACTCCCAAGCATTAGTTATATATGTTAGAAGAAGTGACAAGTTAGCTAGGGTTGTGCCTTTTTTAGCCTGCCCTGCTTTACAGAATAACATATTCTCTTCTGTCATCATTTTTAAGTCACTCCCAGAGCTTTGCAGAGTTATTTGCTTTCCCTTCTTGATTTGATTTGCGGAAGTGAGGGGTTTCCAGGAAGGAATCTTTCATCTTAATCTACAAAGCTCTTCATCAATTGACAACAAAACTGGAATATCCTCTATTTACCACTTTGTCACAGCAAAATGAGAAGCACAATGACCAGTTCCTGAAAACCAACTGCAAGCATGCCCCCTCCAAGCAGATGTGAGAAGTAGGAACTCCAAGAGCCAGCACTGGCAAGCAGCCTTCATTCTTCCTCTGCCATTCAGGAGATAACCTCTCTACCCACCAACACTCCCTGCTGCTTCCAAGAGGGAATGGAAGGTAATTTAGGAGTAGTCATTGGCTAATGGAATAATAGGGTGGGTTTAATTCAATTCACTGCAGCACACCTCAGAACAGTTCTGTTCTCAGACTAACAGATTACATTTTGTTGTCTTTTCTTTTTAGAGGTGAATTCATACAAGATGTAAATTCTACATACTTTCTGTCTTATTTAGATACCCTTTGATGGATTTACAATGGCACAGTCACATCTACAGAACTGAGTCTTTCAATCTTCAGAAACAACTTCAGGAATTCATTCTCAGGAAAGATTTCCTGCCCTACCCTACAGGTACACATGGAAAATCCCAGTTCCCCACCACGAGCTACCCAACTGGAACCATGAGGCAAAGTCCCCTACCTAAGGATGGAAGTGGAACTTTCTTTTCTAGGTGGATTTCTCCAGGTTTAGGAAACTATACAAGGTTTATAGCAAAGTCTCATGGCTAAAGCACACTGAGCTTACCAAGGATCAGATTTGCAAGGCTTCTTGCTGTAAAATGAAGCTAAGGGAAATAACATCCTCAATAAACATAGGACAATCCAAGCAAGTCTGTGACAAGCCTGTAAGAAAGCCTAACACTGATGTTAATGACAACCACTGGGCTGAAACAGAATTAAAATGTTTATGGTAAGCTTTTATAAATGATGAGTCTTTCTACTCCTTATGGAGCTCTTTTAAAAAATCACTAATTTGTACTTATTGGAGTGAATACTTACTGGTTTCTATTCTTGGATCAGAGTGATACTTAACTCAGCTATCCCACAGTTTGACAGCTGATCTGCATAATATTGTGAATAGAGGACATAAGAAATCTCAAGGCAGTGCCATCAGCCTTCAGTACATCTCTCTTGTGTGTGCTGCAAAACAATGCAAGATTTATGGGTAAAGCCTGCTGAGTGCCAATTCTAACTCCTAGCTAGTGGGAAATCAAAACTGTACTGTAAAACATATCATTCTTGTCCCTTCCTTAGGGTTAACCAAAGCCCAGCAGAAGTTGACCCTTCAGCTGTTTAGACATTAGCCACCCTCAGGAATGTCATTCATCTTGTTGCTTAACTTATTAAACCCTTTCTACTTAGTGATTTGGTCCTATTAGCATCAAAAACAGTCTGTGAAAGTCCACATAGAAATATACTACTCTACAATACATTTAGTGCTGTTAGCTTTCACTGCTAGCAGCACTTTTGGGTTTGCTTTGGCATAAGCTTTCATTCTCTTTTTAAGCTGTGTTATTTGAGGACAAAACAGGTAACTCCATAAAAGCAGGGATGTATCCAGCTGTTGTCATGACAGGAACAAATACTGTGGTAGGTCTGTGTTCAGAATAGACATGGAACAAAGCTGATAGTAAAAAAAAAAGAACCTATCCAACCAGGGGAAGTTTGGGTTGGATATTAGGACAAAATTTCTTCCCCAAAAGGGTTATAAAATACTGGCCCAGGCTGCTCAGGAAAAGTGGTGGAGTCACCACTCCTGGAAGAATTGAAAAGCTGTGTAGATGTGATGCTGATGGGCATGGCTTAGTGGTGAACTGGTAGTGATGGCTAACAGTTGGACTTGATGATCTTAAAGGTCTCTTCTAACCAGAATGATTTTATGATTCAGGAAATGTTTAACTTAGTGATTATCTTGCCATGATAAACAACATGAAAAGAATGGGACCAGATTCCTAGAGCATGGAGACAGCAGCTCACTGACAGATGGGACTGTGCTGGTTTATGTCACCCCAGGACCTCACTCCAAATGCTAACATGATAATCACTCAACTGCAATACCGAGAAACAAATCTATCAAGAAGTAAGAGTGATTAGTAGCTCCAGGCTGCCTTCAAAAAGATCAGTAAGACAAGGATTTCAAGAGTTTTTTGCAGATAATCCAGTGATAGAGACTGTTAAGAACCAGATCCCAGAAAGATAGGTAGCCAACTTTCAGCAGGATTTAGCTAAAAACCTTGTGGTGACAACTATCATCACCTGCAGAGCAAAGCAAGTCCTGGGGATAATCCCCCCAAACCCTCACCAGCAGCTTTAGTTACCCTGCAGCAAGTCAAAGGGCTGTGACCCATCACCTGTCCTTTTGATCTCCCTGCTCTGGCACACACATTCCTAAAGCAGAAAAGACATGACACTATCATTTCCCGCATATCAGGACAAGACACTGCCAAGTAGGTACTCTGAGATCCCAAATTCTCCAGACTTCTGAAAAATAGAAGTGACTGATAATGTATACTTGGCTTTTTGATTCCCCAACCTCCTCCCCAACACGTTTCCACCAAGAAAACCTTGTCTTGCTTATTTTGACAGTTCAGTAAGACATTTTGCAAGAGTATGATGTAAAACTGAGATTGTCCTTAAAATGTAAAGGGGCAAAGGAGCACAGGAAGCTGCTGGGACATCTCAGCACTCCCCAGCACTTCAGGCTTCCCAAACACCACCAAAAGCAGCTAAGGAAACCCAAATGCTTCAATTCCTTGACAATCAGGATCTGTTCAGGCAACAGAACCCACGATTAAGAAAAAAATTCTCCTCCAAGAAGCAGTTATGGGCAAGGTTAGTCCTGCAGTGTTAAATACTTTCAACTAAGTGGGCTCTGTGAAAAAGGCTTGTTTCTTCCAAGAAGGAAAACAACCTACTGGAGATAGCTGAGAAATGACAACAAGCAGGAGCTGCTGATGAAAAGCAGAAAATAAACTTCCTTTCTTTTCATACATCATGCCTGAGGTCCAGTTGTTCTGTCCAGACATTACCCAAGGACACCTCCTTCTCTTCTTATCTTGTACTGACTGGGAATAAACACATTCCTTGGCTAAAAGGAAAGAATCTTCCACGGATTTAGTTCAGTCCAAATTTTAACACAGTGTTTAAATGAGATCTCTGGAGATAGTTGTCATTTTAGGACATACTGACCACCTGGCTGTAAGAAAAGTCTTTACTAGGACCTAACAGTTTCTCAATCAATGTAGAGCATCTACCCCATCAACTACTACAAAACTGCAACGAATCACTGGAAAACTACCAGGTTTAGGGGCAAAAACCATCCCAGGATCATCAGGAATATTTTCTCAGGGATGCCTGCACTAAAATTCACAAGTTGTTCACTGTTTTGCACTGGTGAAGTTAGCAGGGCTTCACCACATGCCATTCTTTATTTCCCACTCAAGATCTTCTATCAGTATTATAACTTGGTTTGAGTCCTCCAGTGGAAACAAAAGGATACAGCAAAAGATGCTGGCAATGTTTTGGGCTGAAAACTCTGGAAAAAGCTAACTGAAGTACGAAGGTCCTTTCACAAGCTTCTGGACCTCTCCATCCTTCCCGAAGAGGAGTGACAGAAAAGAGGTGGAAGCAGGTGAAGAACAACAGGCAACACAAAATACAATTAACTTGAAGCAACCTGTGAAGTTAAACATCATTACCAAGGCAAAAAGAAAAAAGAAACCAAAACCACAATCCAGACAGAAAATAAGTTCAGGTTTCCTCCTGCTTCAAGATAAGGGTTTATATCATTTCAGCAGTGATAAACAGTCCCTGGTGGATCTCTGCTGGAAGGCTACAACTGCATAACCACGACAGGATTATTGCTTTTCCAGATCTGCATCATCTCAAAACTCAGCTGCTGCTTTTATTTATTATATGAGAAAGCCTCCCCAGGATTATTTCATGTTCTGGTTGTTTCACAGAATAGCTGTTTCCAGTCAGAACCAAAAAGGTTCTCAAAATATTTAGCACAAGGTTAGCAAACATCTTTTCATTAGGTTTCGAAGCTTAAATTCCTACATATTCAGATTTCATTTAATTATCATCTGTGCCTAGATGTGCTAGGAATAACAGCTGCTGGGACACACTGTCATTTCCATTATTTGAGAAGAATAGAGTGGAAACATTGATTTGACATTTTGATATCATAAAGATTTCTTTCCTAAGAGCAAAAGTCTCATTTTTCCCCAAAAACTCCTACCCAGAAGTTTGAGACCAGAACCAACATATCAAACCAAAAGGAAAACAAGAGAACTTGGCTGAAGAATGCGCTCAGAAATTCTACCCACCTCCCTGCCTTTACTCCCTCACTTTTTGACTTGTTCTCAGATTTCTCCCTTCAGACTCAGCCTTGGCCATACAAATCCATGGGGAGTTTTTCCCCACTGCTAAGAGGACAGAGATGAAACCTCACCTGAATTTCCCCTGGCAAAAAGGTGTTCAGCCACAGTGAAGTGTTTGAGGAATATGGATATATACAGCGGTTTTGCCTGTGCATCTTATCAAGAGGAATTGCTGTTGGAATTTCCCCACTGCTGCCTAAGTCACCACTCCAATCCATCCCAGAATAACTGGCATCACTGAAGAGTTCAAAGCAGCCATGTCTGCAATGCCTTTTCCTTCCCAGAAGTAGTGTTGAGCACACAGAGATCACATTGTACACGCTGAACATAAACCAGAGATGGAGTTTGAGAGGCTGAGTCAGGCCCCAGCAAGCAGAGGAACACCAACTCAACTTCTTCATCTCCATTTCAGCTGATATATGGGTGTGCTGTACTTTCTAATTAGAGCATGGGAATCCCTGGATGTCTATGGACTCAATTTCCCTGTTTCCATCTTCTCATTTTCCACTTTAGATCAAAAAAGAAAAACAAACCAAAACCTTACAAGGGAGAAGCAAGCTGACCTTCCAGTTTAAATAAGAAGCATAGAGCCTTTTCTCCTTTTTCCACAAACTGTGCATTTTGAGCTCTTTGTAGCACCTAGGGAAGTGAGAAAGGGCAAAGGACTCACCTGGTTTGATTTTTATTTATTTAGATCAGCTTTCCAAGTAAAAAAAGCAATTTCAAGCAAATCAAGCCTAACAAAAGGGAACACTCTGCCTCTAATGTTCCTTTAATAATAGTCTGTATTGCTAAGAGTATCTGCATCCATAGACTAAATTATATAGCCCTGTATTTTAATGGACAGAAACAAAGGTCAGGATCCAGGCATTTTCATATGTACTATTTGGATGAAAAGTCCTTTTATTTTACATTTCAGTTGTGGGAGTGTCAATAAAAGGGATTCAGGGAATGGTGGGAGAGACCAGAAAGACATTTGTGCCTCCCTTTTTCAGCTGCTATTAATCAAATGAACCAGGCTTTATTTCACCGATTTCTGTTGTAAATAAAACCCCCTGAATGACAAAGCAGCCTTTGCAGAACTGCTGAGAACCACAAAAATAAAGGGCACATCAGCTACGATCTTCTGTGAAGAAACAATACACATTCATCATGCTCCCTGTGCAGTGGGAATCTTTTTGAACAGGTTATGCTTATGCATTTTCATCCCTGAAGAGGGGGAGATGAATATTTGGCTGCCTGCAGATGATCCAGGTTATTTGAAAGCATTTACAGAGCAATATGTCTGTTTGATAAACTCTGAGTACTCCTCTCTAGCAAGGAGGAGCAGAGCTTCTGCTAAACCTGCTCCAGCCTTGTTCAGTACTGCACTCTCTCTTTAGCCCAAAAAGCCTTAGAAAATGATTTTGCCCTGATACTGTAATGGTCTCAGCACTGACAATGGGAGATGTGGGGAGGGAATATTGATGAGGGGTGAACATTTCCCACAGGAGCAACAACCACTTATCTCCATGGGAAAACAAAGACTCCAATGGCAAACCCATAAAGACTGCAGGATTCCAGTGAGTAGCATCTCTGAGCACAGGAAAATCCCTGATCTGCCTGCTGCCCAACTCTGCTAGAGCAAGATGAAGTAAAGAGGCAAAAAAAACAACAGCTGAAAACATTAAACAGAGGAGTGCAAAGAAACTGCTGCCACAGTACGTGTTTACCACACTAATGGAAGGTCCTCTGAAAGGCAGGTTCTTCAGTGATTTGTTGGCCTGCTGTGCAGAAAATCCCACGTTGCCAGAAATGTCTAATTGATTCCTTCCTCTGTAGTGCTCCTGAGGGAGCATCAGTAAATGCTCTCCAGTCTCAAGAGACATCTTAACACCTGTGCAATGAGATGCTAATTTCTGATATGTACTTGTGAAGGCAGATCCCAAACCCCAAGAAGAGGTTTGGAGACCCAGGGAGGGCCCATTACACTTAGACTGAAAGGCACAGTAAGTCTTGGAAGCAAAACTGCCTAAATTGTACTAGAAAAACCCTGACTGCAATGGATGCAGTCATGTCCTTGGGAGATGCAGAAAGGTGGGAGCTTAGATCAGAGGACCTACCTACATTTTCAGGAAAATATTTGAAAGGAGCACTTCAAACTGCCCAGTCCTAAACCAGTAAGGCAGGTGGTCTCAAGACTCACTGATGTGGATGATGATCACCAGCAGTGTTGGTGAATACCAACAAGAAGCTCACGCATTTGGACTTTGCAATGACAATAGTAGCAGGTTATCATCAATTAAGGGACCTCTTGCAAGCCCAGGGTACACTAATATAGAAATAAAACAAACAGGGATCTCAAAATGGCTCTTCTCCATTTCTCCTTCATTTAGAAGAATCAGTCCTACCAAATCCTTTCTCTGAGAAGGCACTGACTCAGAAGACCCTTGGGCTAGAAGAGCAATTATGTCCTATTAAATCAGATCCTTATGAGAGTACTCCATAAAAAAGAGACAAAAAGAGGTCAGAGGGAGAGTGACACAAAAACAAATTGAATGCAGCATTTGGGGATCACTGCACACAGCATCCAAGAGTCTGCAGGGATCATTGTCCCGTTAGGAGGAAAAAACCCTAAGTAACTGGAAAAAGCCAACAGGAGAGTCCTGTAACTGGAAAAAGCAAAGAGTCATTACACTCCAGGACACCTTCAGAAGTGAGAACAAGTACAAATGCAGTGGCCAAGAGGCCGATGATAAAATCTAATAGCCTGACAAAGCTTGAACAGAGGCTGGGATAAGCTACAGGAGGCAGCAAGGTGATGTCCAGTATCCATATACCTGTTTGGGTTTTGATTCAACAGCAAGAATCCCCCCCAGAGACTGAGGAATTGCTTTCAGGATTTCACCCACCTGAGACTAGACAGCTCTGCCACCTCTGGTGGGAGATCTACTGCCTCTCTGGAATTCAAATGGCTACAGAGACTTCGTCTTCCCTTATCAACACTAAGCTTGACATCCTGGCAAATCCTGCAGTTTCTAGGAATGTGTTCCTTCCCAAGACATCTCTGACTTGCAAACAAACACATTCCCATGGGAAGTCACAATTTGACCCTTCCTTTCTGTAGAGAAGCTGCCAGGAATGAAGCAAGAAATAGTCTCCTTTAAAAATCAAAGGCACATCTCCATGACTGAAGACAAAAATAACCCCAAATTGAAGAAGAGAGTACTAAAAGAAGGGCTGGAGGAAGTGTAGGCTGTTTCTCAACATGCTGCTTAACAAACTGCTTCTTATGCCTACAGAAGTAGGAGCCCAGAGGGTATTGGTGGAGCTATTTTTCTTCACTCAGGTTTTCAAGCTGTGCTGCAGAGGTACAACCTCAATCTTCATTTGCAGGACGACAAGCAGTCAGAGAGGATGTTAACAGCAGCCATTGCCAGTACAGAAGAGTTAATTCCAAGTGTTTTAACCTCCCTTTCCCCCCAGGCTCACTATTATTATTTCTTCAATACTTCATGGGAATAGCAACAAGCATAAAAGGAAGATTCTTAACATCTATTAATATAGTTTCCAGGAAAATTAGAAGGTCTGTTTAAAACACCCTGACTTATTCACAGAAGAGCTTAGAACTTGCACCTTGTCACCTGATTTATCTACAGCTCTGCTTATATATTTTCCTTTCCTAATGCAACCATCAAACTTGACATCCTGCAGCTGACAGGTTCAGACAGAGCACAAGCACAAGAGGAAACATTTGGTTTCAGATGTGGGATATCACATTTATCCTCATTTGTGTGAGGCAGCACCCACACATAACTCAAAGCTGTCACCACAGTGCAGATCTAGCTGGAGCTCTCTGGAAGATACCTTCCCAGGTTTGCTGAAAGCACTTCAAAATACAAAGATTTTAGGAATGTTAAGCCCAAAAAAGGCAGATGAAAAAGAAGTCAACCAATGTGAACCTAAACAAGTAGAACTTGGAAAATATTGGAATTTTTTTTTCCCTTAAGGAAAGCTGGAGGCGGTGGACTAATTTTAGAGGCAGAAGATGATTAAACAGCAAGCACCTTTCTGGGCTCTAAAGCACAGCTCAATTTTAAGACAAAACACCCTTAGAGCAAGAAAGGTAGCATTTCTGCTAAGTTTGTGTTCAAGTGCCAGTACAGACCAGTTCAGCTGCATAAGAACCTCTTGTAGCCCTTTTCACCACCGTTCCTGGAGGAATGCTGTTGCTGGAGGTGATCAGAGCACATGGATTAATGCTTCCAGCAGTTTCAGCCCCTATTGAATACTCACTTATAGCAGAGGTAAATTAATCTGCACCTTCAAAGCACAGCTAAAAGGAAATGTTTGGGTGTTGCTAGAGATTAAGGGCATTTCTTCACTCAGTTCACCTCATATGCAAAAGTGGTGAGGTTTTGTTGCTCCTTAATGAACAGAGAGGAATTAAGGGTTATTCCCTGCCCCAAATCATTTCAGAGGCTGAGGCAATACCAGTTCCTACCTTGATACCTCATATAAATCATTTTTCAAAGAAGGCCAGTGGTCTCTTGGAGTGCATTAAGAGTGTGACCAACAGGTCCAAGGAGCTTCTCCTCCTCCTCTACTCTGCCCTAGTAAGGATACATCTGTAGTACTAGGGCCCTTCCGTACAAGAGAGACAGGGAACTACTGGAGAGTGTCCAGTGGAAACTACAGAGATGCAGAGGGGACTGGAGCATCTCTGGGAGGAGAAAAGGCTGAGAGTCCTGGGGCTGCTCAGCCTGGAGAAGAGCAGACTGAGAAGAGATCTTCTCAGTGCTTACCACTAGCTAAATGGTGGGGGGGTCAAGAGGATGGGGCCAGACTCTCCTCAGTGGTGCCCAGCAGCAGGACAAAGGGCAGTGGGCACAAACAGGAAGACCTGCAGCTTTTATTTGATCTCTGTGAAAAGATCCTGCCTCTCAGTAATACTCACAAAGATAGTTCTCTCCATTAGAGTTTTGCAAAGAATAAACTTTAAGGTTGAGGGGCAGTGGGAGAGTGTCAGTAACAGAGGACTCAGCATAAGCAAAAATGAGCTGCTGAGCCTGTTCTCCTAACCATCATCCAACCCATCTGATAATGTCTTCTTCCATTTCCATTACTTCATCACCACTCATTGCATTATGTCTAAACATAGACTAGAAACTCTCCATAATTTTGTTTGTAAAGCATTATGCATATTTAGGAGCTATCTAAATAATCTTAAATTAAGTTACAAGACCAAGCAAAGACTAGAAGAGAGCCAAGTCATGCCCTCATACAGAGAGGGCTGCCAGGAGAGCAAGGATGAGATGAAGGGCTCAAAAGAGACACAAAAGTTGTCTGTGACATGCACTTTAGAAGAAAAGAATCGAGAATCCAGAGTAGAGTTTGGACCAACAGTTACAAGCACCTGGTCAATGAAGGAAGGGACAGCAGTAGTACCTCAAAGTGCATCAAAGAAAGGGTCATGTTCCAACATGTGCTGGGAACAGGTCTGCCCAGAAATCCTCTTCCAAGGACATTAAGAGGCTCACCAGGAAATAAATACGTGATGATTTTGACAGTGCCGAGAGGATAGATAGTTTATCAAGGGACAACATCAAAATCAGCTGTTCAGCAAAGACAGTGAGCAAGCCTCTGATGGGGTCTTGTTTTGGGAAGCAAGCACAAAGCTGTGCAGTGCTTTTACTGTGGAAAAAAAAAATCACACTATTAAAGTACTATTTTAAAGCAGTTCTTTATTTGTGCTAGAGCAGATCCTGCACCTCAAAGTTGTCTCTGTAGTCAAAAAGAAGACTGAAAAACCTAAATCTTTCTAAGTAATACTGGGGGAGGAAAGATATAATTTGATTTGGCATCCTCCACTAACAACTTCATAACAAAATACCACTTGAATGTGCAAAATTGAAAAATATTAAAAGCTGAAGGAATTAAACCTGTGCCTTGGGAAAAGGACTTCACCTTAAAAGGACAGAACATGAAAGCTGTTTTGGGAAAGTAGCAAAGAGCATTTGCAACTCTACAGGATGAAGAGTTTGGCAGGAAAACATGTTTAAAGGATGGCTTACTGCCTTGAAAATATTTTTGTTTAAAAGAACAATTTCAGAACTGGAGTTTCATCTGCACATGTACAGCTAAACACACGTTATACCTACCCTGTAGTTTTCCCTATGGGCTCAAAAGATAACAGCAAGTGAGAAAACTTCAATGCTGAACAACAACTAAAGGCTGGAGGTAAGAGGATGGGGCCAGGTCTTGTCAGGAATGCCCAGCAACAGGACAAGGGGTACTGGGCACACAATGGAACCCAGGAGGCTCCACCTAAGCATAAGGAAAAACATAGCTGTGAGGGTAGCAGAGCCCTGGCCCAGGCTGCCCACAGAAGTTGTGGAATCTGTGTCTCTGGAGAGATCCCAACCCCACCTGGGTACAAATCTGGGCAACCTGCATGGGTGACTCTGCTTTGGCAGGAGGGTTGGACTAGATGATCCCCAGAGGTCCCTTCCAAATCTGCAATTCTACTAGATGGCTCTGGGAAGGAGCAAGAGTAATTTTATAAGCATCTATCCATTCACCTTGTACCAAATCAAACTGTTCTCCCTGTTGAGTTAGCTGAATGAAAGCAGTGCCATCTGCCTCAGAAGTCATGATCAGTCACTCTCAGAAGAAGGGTGCTGTAGTAGATGGACACAAGGTTTGATCAAGCTTAGTAATTCCCATAGATAAACATACTGCATTTAAAAACAAAACATATATATATAGATATATATATATACACATACATACACACATAAAATATGCCCAATTTGGCATATGAAGAGTCAGAAAACTTGGAAAGAGTAAGTCACAAAAAGCCAATAGCTGACATTTTGGAGAAGCAAAGCACTGGCAACCCTGATCCTGTTAGAAGATTATTAGAAACCTGACAGCTCCCAACAGCAGCAGAACATCCACTGCTCTCTTGTTCCACCAGGAAAACAAAACCCTGCAACAACACACACTGTGACAAATCAAATGTACTAAACTGCAGATGCTACACTGATTTTGTGCACAGGAGAGGAAAATACCATTTTCTATTATACAGCGTATTGCTTCTACAGAGAGCTCCCTGTGCTTGATCAACATTTAAAAGCCTGTCCTCACAATGCCCTGTAAGATAGGCAGCCCTGACCATCTTCTTGTTGTAGTCATTTCCCATTTTCATGACACCATTCTTTCTGTTAAATCCCTAATTTACACAGCAAAGCACTGCTCTTGCCTCAAAGGCAAAGCACTAAATTTAGTGGAGGTTTATTCCAATGGATCTCATTGCAAGGTTAACAGCTCTCACCCTCTTTCTTTATATAGGGAGACACACAAAGCTAGTCAGATATTTTCCAGGCAAAAGTAGTCCACACAATTTTTCAACAGCCATATTTAGACAACACCTTCAGCTTCTTTCTTTGAAATGAATTTTCCCACAAAACAAACTTGTCAGCTCTAGATGTGTTTGATAAAAAGAAATAAAGACAAGCTTTTCCAACCATACCTTCCATGACATAGACCAAGGAGCCCACATCCCCTTCCTTGATGATGCAGCTGTCTTTGCCATACTCCACGGGATACATACAATCCACAATCTCCTGGATCTGAGACAGTTCCAGATTCTTCATGAAATCATTGTCAAGGATTGCTTCCTTTATTAGCTCCTTGGACCTGTGGCAAAAAAAAAGACAAGGTTTATCCACGTGTCCATCACCTGAACTCAGCAATAGCATGTGAGCTCTAACACAATCACACAGTGCCCCAGTGAGTATTTTTCCTTGGGGGAAAAGACAACAAAAATTTCCCTAAAAACCCAATGAGGTCCATCTGCAGAGATAACAATCCAGAGAAACGTTAACTTGCAATTACTTTTTGTAAATAAGTTTTATCTACAGCAAGCATTCAAATAAAAATAGATTTCATGTGATTGCAAGATCCTCTTTTAGCTCCAAATCTCACATCCATAACACCAAAGGATAACAGAGCTACTTGAAACATCTTCCATATACAGTACTGAAAGGAAAGGCAAACACCAAGAGAAAGGATTTATGACTTAGTTTATTATATTCTATTAAATAAGAAAAAAAAAGCAAGATTCTGCACTGATTCTCTGAGTATTAACCAAAGCCCAAGGGTGATTATCTGCACTAGAGGAGGCAGTGCTGGTACAGAACTAACACCACCATTAATTCAGTTCTGTGATGACTAAATGGAAAATTCCAAAGTTCTGTTACTGTGCAGTTTTAGTTTACATGTGATAAGGCTGGGAAGTCTGGAATTCTGAGTAACTCCTATGCAAAGCTGAGTGAGGAAGGAGTTGTTGAGACAGATTTCTTTGGGAGATGACCCAATGTACCTCTGCCAGCATCACATTAGGACAGAAAACATAAAACTACTGATGTGTTTTTCCTGAGATTCTTTCAATTTCTGCACCTCAAGAGCCTCCCCACAGGGTGAGTCATGCTCAGGTGAACTCTCCAATCTTCCTACAGATGGGCAAGTTCAACTTGGGCCATCTGCTAGCACAGCGTAACCACCATGGAATGACATTCTGCAACACACTCCCACAGCAACTTGTGCAAATGAACAACTGAGAAGGCTAAATCTGGATCAAAAACTAAATTGAAGTCCCCAAAACATGTACAGGGTGGACAGAAGGTCCTTGGCCTATCAGTTCTCACTGTGCAGCTTCACTTGTGGGGGCTGAATGCCCAGGCAGCTAACAGCCACCTGCAGAGCTTACATACTCAACATTTTCATATTTCTGAAATACAGACAAGGAACAGGGTTTGCAAAGAAAGAGACATTAAATGGATCATGTTCTCAGGCCAACAGCATCCCGGCTTGTGCCAGCTGGCTTGTGGCCAGCACAACTAGGACAGGGATCATCCCCCTGTACCCTAGTGAGGCCACACCTTAAATCCTGGATTCAGTTTCGGGCCCCTCACTCCAAAAAGAATATTGAGGTGCTGAAGCATGTCCAGAGAAGGGCAATGAAGCTAGGGAAGGGTCCAGAGCACAAGTCTTGTGAGGAGCAGCTGAGGGAACTGGGGTTGGTTAACCCGGATAAAAGGAGGCTGAGGGGAGACCTTCTTGCTCGCTACAGCTCCCTGAAAGGAGAGTGGAACGAGGTGGGGGTCAGTCTTTTTTCCCCAATAACAAGCAATAGGACAAAAGGAAACAGTCTCAGGTCGTGCTAAGGGACGTTTAGGTGGATATGAAGAAAAATTCCTTCCCTGAAAAGGCTGTCAAGCCCTGGAACACACTGCCCAAGGAAGCAGTGGAGTCACCATCCCTGGAGTGATTTGAAAGCTGTGTAGATGTGGTGCTTGGGGACATGGCTCAGAGGTGGACTTGACAGTGCTGGATCAACGGTTAGACTCCATGATCTCCAAAGTCTTTTCCAAGCCTAATGATTCTATGAATCTCTGATTCTTGAAAAAGCCAAATTGGGACTTCAGAATTTCTAAACCAGCCAGCCAGCCTTGGAGATACTATGCCTGTGCTAGAGTCCTTTTAAAGTATGCCTCAAGGTTATATGCAGCACAGATTCAATTTCTTAATGCTTAAGATGCTTTTTATGCTTTAGATAGTTTTAAGGTTATTTCAACACAACATGCTCCTTTCCACCAGGCTCCATCAGCACTGACCCAGCTGAAGCAGAGGAGGGGAAGCAGACCAGACTCTTCAGGTAGTCTGCAACATGACACAGACTCAGACTGCTACAAAACCTTTTTACTCTCGAGAAATTTAATTTGGCTTCACAAACTGTCACTTCAATTCCTTGTGCATGCAAATAAAAGCCTGCATCTGTGTTACTTCTTGCTTTCAGTAATGCTAAGGTCTGTAATTTGTAAGGTTTAGTAATTTGTAAGGATGATCAGATGACAGATAACCAAATTTTCCTCTTCCCTCCTCCTCTGCTAGAGCAAGGCTAGGCTTCCCATGCTGTTCCTTGACTCAGTACTGCTCTTCTGGTATTAGCCACCCCTCAGAGGTCCCCCAAATCCTCCTAGCAAAGGCACTAATGATTAGCATTACTCAAACTGCCTGCTCCAGAAGAAAACATAATAAAGGCTTTCACATTAATCATATCAACTAGCATTACAATTTCAGCCATTTATTTCATTCCAACACTCGAAATGAGGCTTTCTCCCTGATCAAATCAAACCAGTCTTTCATGGGGAGTTTTTGTAAGAATACTCACAGGAGACCAGAGAGAACTCAGGAATGGTTCAAGTCAGTGCACCCCTGTTAATAGAGAGGCTCACAAAAAACCACCAATGCTGTTCTCATTGAAATCAAGCACAGAGAAGGATCTGAAAGGGATCCAGAAGGTCTAAACCATAGCAAAGGAGCAGCACATCTACATGTCTTTTAAATACGAGCTGAGAAGGTGACTCAAGGATTTCCCTGGGCAGCCTGTTCCAATGCTTAATAACTGTCTTGGAGAAGAAATTTTTTGAAATGCCCAATCTACGCCTCTCCTGGAAGAACTTGGGATCTTTTCCTCTTGACCTACCACCATAGATCTAGATTAGATGTAAGGAAGAAGTTCTTCACTGTGAGACGGGTTGCCCAGATAGGTGGTAGATGCCTCAGCTCTGCATGTGCTCAAGGTCAGGTCTAGTGCAGGGTGTCCCTGCCCATGTCAAGGGGATTGGCACTAAATGATCTTTAAGGTCCCTTCCAAATCAAACCATTTTATGATGCTATGAACCTTAGGGAATTTATGAGCTGAACAGTATTATTACAGACTAAGAATACATCTGAACCAACTCATTCACAGCCTCTGCCCTTCAACACAGAAATATCTGACAACTTATAGCTCACATGTCCACCAAGTCATTCAAACCCTTTTAATGGCAACACAAAATACCTCCATTAAGAGGAAAAACACACTGGCCAAGACATCAAAAAACAGCTTCATCTCAGCAACATCTAAGCATCTGAAAATTAACTCTCTCCATAGAATGGTCTGGATAATAACCCAGTCATGCTTCAGTGTAACCAAAATAGATATTATTAGTTGAGGATAATTAGTTAAAATGAGAATTCAAATATAAAGAGCACAGCAGGAGAGAAAAAGCACCTTCAGCTTGCCCATAAACAGTGCTAGCTGCAATAACAAGCACCCTGTGACCCAACTGGGATGTGTTTTCAGAGTATTCACATCAGAGTAAATCACACTTCACAGCCCATAAGCTACAAACATCATGAAATATTCCACCCGTCTTTAAAAGAAATGAAATAAAAAGCTTAGTTTGAAATATTTTGAAGTTATTTTAACCTAAAAATACATTGTCATAGCTACATGAAGTTACCCTATTGTTCCCTGCAAAAGAATATTCATCACTCTAAGAATTCAGAACAATTAGTCATGCAATGTACATCTCTATTCCCACACACCTGCACATGCCTGGCCTTCAGCAACTTCTACAGCGGTTCCCTGAGTATTTACTTGGCACTGAATTAAATGGCTCCTTATTCAGAGGGTCATTTAGAGCACAAAGCAGTTGTCACCTTTACTCTCCAGAAGTAGGAACCTGGCACTAACCCTAACCCATCAGTATTTTTCTGAAAGATTAATGAGCAAGTGTGATGGAGACTTGATAAACAGTTAAAAACAAAAGCACAATCTTCTCTGATACATCCCTTTCCAAATCACTTTAAGTCCATGATGGTAATTAATAAGGCAATAAGCTAATTGCATTCTAATTTGCAGAAGTCATGCCAAAAGCACCTTAAGAAGTCTGCTAAACATACACTTAGTATGTAAAATCCTGTATGTCTGGCTGCAAATGCTGCTCAGAACAATGCATATAAACATGCCTTAACTCCCACACCTCCTAATCCTCTTCTGGGGCTGCTCCAGCCACGTCAGAACCAGCCACCAACCCCCTTGGCAAACCAGCATGACAGCATCACAAAAACCTCAGCCACGGTTTGTGCCTCAGCCCTGCACACAAGTTTTGTTCCAGCTGTGCTGGGAAAGGTTTGTATTAGAGGTTTGCCTTATTGCAGTGGCCATGAAATGCAGAATTTGGCCAAGTGTTGTGCTCAAACCCCTGCTGCTAGCAGCCGCTGGCGACTCAAACAAGCGTGAAAGTGGAAGATAAAGAATTCGGTTTGTAGCAGATGCAGAGAAAACCCAACCTGAGATGTCATGCAGCCCAAGATAAGGAGCAAAGTGAATGCCACAGTGGTTTGCAATGTACACAGCAGAATACCAAACCCTGTAGGGACAGGCTGTTGTTAGCCTGGCAGTGATTTACATTTCACAGGGAGCAGAAGGAACTGTCAGCTCCAGCTCCTCACCCACAGCAGAAAACACCTCCTCGATGCTAGACTTGTACCTTCTGGCAGGCACAATAAATATTAGAACAAAAAGTGAATCGTTATCCCAAAAGGTCTTCTTTCAACATCAGAAAAGCCACTTGGTGAGTTTAAGGAAGGGAAGAATTTAAGCGTAGGTGGAAAGACTACTGCTTTCTACAACTAGGGATACTTGGAGAAATGCAAAGCCTTCCCTGACACACACTGTGCCACTACAGCATCAGGCTGCAAGGGAGACTGCAGGAACCTGAGGTTCAAAGGGAGCAGCAGGAGCTACAAAGGGATCATTCTCCAAGTAATCCACTGCTAGCAAGAGCTGACTAAACAGAGGTGGATCAAGAGGAGCTGAAGAAATTAAGAGCTCAATTTAGACAGTGCTGACAGAGCAGCTGGAAGCAGATCTGGATTTTATGGTGTTCACAGCATACCAACACAACTATGCACCACCACCACCACCATTTTAAACCCCAGCAAGGAAAATGAAAAGCAATGTACCAGGCAGGCAAGCTGGAGGAGGTCTCAAAAAAGAGGGAAGAAAAAGTATATTTTGTATTAATAATCAAAAAAGAAGAAAAAATACACAAGATCTTTTCTTTACCAGTTCCTCTCTCCAGATGTTAAATAAGTTTTCAGTATGACAAGTCTCATGCCAATATTACTGAGAAGGGACAGTATTTTTTCTAGAGTCTCTTCCATCAAGATTCTGTCAACTACTACTAAAGACCTAAAGCCCCATATTTAGGAAGTAAACATCTATGGGAATTTGATCAAGCAGAGAGACAGAGCTCACTGCCAGGCCTGAAGTCTGAAGTGCTGAAAGTGCAGCTCTCTAGGAGATGAGAACTCCTCATGTAATAATCCTCGCTCAAAGCTACTACAACCACATAGCATCTTTGTGCTGTTTCATCACTACTGTAAAAATCTGAATTAAATGAACATGTATAACCTTTTCATCCAGCCACCAACTAAGTTGCCAGGGGAAATTTCTGAGTAGGATCTTCAGTATCTTTGGCCAATTCTTTCTTCCAAAGGAGTAAGTGTGGGGCGAGGAATATGTTCCTCAGAAGAGTACACTCAGGTTTTTTTTAACTGACACTTTGATTAAAGCAACAGGTAAACAGGGGAAGTAACTGTGCTCTGATCCAAACCCACAAAAAAGGAAAATATCTCCTCCATTTTCATTTTTCTTGTACTTAAACACAACCTTCAGTTGCAAGATCAAGTTGCCCTGTAGAGAATGCGTTGCTCAGACAGCTCCACTGAGTGTTTCTAAACCTATCAGTAAAACATGCAGTTCATTTACACTGCTGTTCACTCTATCACATTTTGGCATTCAACAGTCCAAAAAGCAAAATTATTCAGGAACAAAAATGTTTAAATCTCCTTTCCCCTATGCTGAGGATTGTTCTTACTATAAAAACTCTGTAGGCAACAGCTGGTTAACTCTTGCATTTTAACATGTCTCACCCCACAGAACTTAACTTACCACCCTCTTCTAGGCTAGTATTTAGCATCCTACAAAAACCCAGGTTTAGATACTGGAAACGTTGGCAAGCTCAGTTAAAAGAAAAAATAGACAGCTCTTGCCAACACAATTTGCCTTCTTCTGAAATATCTGACACCCCCAAGGAACTCCCACATCAACTTCATTTTGAGAAACTGCTTCCAGTACCTCCAAACAGGATCCAAGCTGCTTGATTACCTACAGCAAACAGCAGCAGCTTTGGGCAGCTAATTATAGGTGAAAATACACAGCAAGGTCATGGTGAAGGAGGAATGGTGTGTCTCTTGGACACACACGGCCAAAAAGAGTGCTCTTTGGAGGTGTTTTGGTGCTTGCATCCAGCACAACCGAGCTGAAGACTTTCTGCACCAATAAAAATAGCAGAAAAAAACATATGTACCCATATGCTGCAACACCAAGGGAACCAGAAACAACCCAAACTCCTCCAAGGAGGAGTTCAGCTAGCAAGACGGAATCACAGAGATACAGACAACACATCTTGAAGGTCACGACGATGCATCCTGAAAAGAACAACCTACTTTAAGGCAATGGTTTCCTCCATCAGTCAAACAATTACCCATGTAGGCTTGCACTGTTGGCAGCTCCACACAGTGAACTCTAGCTGGAGGCAGGTATGAGGAGTCTAGCTAAATGCCAACTAAAAGAGTTCCCTCAAGTTTATTAGCATCTTTTGAGGTCTGTGTGGCTTCATCGTGATAAATGAACACATGGACAGAGAAGTGTATTCAGATGCCCTGGAGAACAAAGTTACTGATAGCCACTATGGACTCAGCCTTCACTGGTGGAATAAGCAGGAAATCTGCCAAGTGGATAATAACCTAATTTCAATAGATGCAGAAATCCAATTAGAGATCCTCTGAGCAGAGACAGCTCATTCTTGTCTCTTGAGTTAGAGGCTACTCACACGTCGCAAGCTTTCCGAAATGCACTGTTGCCTGGGCAAAATGAATCTGCTCTGCAGAAGCACTTTGCTCCTCCCTGGCAGAAGAACATCACAAGTGAATGCTGTCATGATGGTGTCAATACATAGCTACTTCCAGAGCAAGCTGAGGATGGGCTTGTACAGAAAATGTGATGTATGGGGGGAGGGGAAGAGTGACAGAGATTTATCGTCACTTACTCTGATTCACCAGCACTTCTGATGGATGTTGCTGTCACTAGGAAAGCTGCCTCAGCTCTTCTGCTTCTCAGAT
This sequence comes from Bucco capensis, assembly GCA_013396975.1. Taxonomy (NCBI): domain Eukaryota; kingdom Metazoa; phylum Chordata; class Aves; order Piciformes; family Bucconidae; genus Bucco; species Bucco capensis. The sequence goes on from VWZO01017547.1 coordinate 138,230, forward strand.
GCCTGGAGAAGTCCCCAGCTAAATGCCACAGGTAGATGACAGCAGAATGCAGACAAGCACTTGGAGCCTCAGTCTTTCAATAAATATTCTGAATCATTTTATAGAGAGATATTTCTTCCTGCCTTACGAAAGTCAGTAAAAGGACTGACGTTAGCAGCCGTGCTTGGAGACAAATATTTGAGAGAGGTATGGGATGGGATTACCCAAAAACCATACCTCCTCAATGAGAGCCAAGAAGCAGCCTGCCAGGATTCAAAGGCATAACGTCCCTACTTCTGGAAGGGTCACTTTGGGATACAGCAATCCTGATGGGAGTTGTGCAAGGACCATCATGCAGGCTCTGTCTACTCTGCCAATAAATCAAATCACAGCCAAGCAAGCCCCATTTGACAGACAATATCAACTCTGAACAACCACACAACTTGATAACCTTTCAATGGAGAAAGAACAGCAGCAGAAAGCTCATCAGGTGCCTGTGGAAAAGGAGGGAGGCTGGGGCCCATAGCAAGCCACTACCACTGACAGTTTCTCTCCCTTCAAAGTCAGAGGGGGGAAAAGATCATCACATTCGAAATATTATCTTCTAATTCCCATTTCCACTGCACAAGCATTGACTGTCACTATCCCACTGAGCTTTGAAGAATATCCTGACAGCAACTGCCTCATAGAAGATTCTTTCTTGTTCAGAAAGGCTCTTGCTAATCTTGTTTGAGGAAGTCTACTAAGAATCCCAGGCCTGCGATGTTGCCTTTGGTTGTAATAAAAAAGTGGTACAGAAACTCTGAACCAGGACAGACTTCAGCACTGTCAGCACGGAGAGGCACTGCAGGTAGGATTGTGGTTCAACAACCACAGCAAGGATACCCACTTTCAAAGCAGGCATGAGAGCAGCACAAGGCAACCACCTACAGAGTAGCAGACTTCTCACAAGAAAGCCAACAGGACTCCAACTAAGCTTGAAAGTTGCAGCCTCAGGGCAAAGTGTTCCTGAAGTCATAGAATAGTCTGAGTTGGAAGGGACCTTTAAAGGTCATCTAATCCACCCCCCCTGCAGTCAGCGGGGACATATGCAACTAGATCAGGTTGTTCACAGCCCCAGACAACCTGACGTCGAACAGTTCCAGGGATGAGGCATCTACCACCTCTCTGGGCAACCTGAGCCAGCATCTCACTACACTCAGCATAAAAAATTTCTTCCTTCTATTTAGTCTAAATCTCTTTTTGCTTCAAACCATCACCCCTTGTCCTGTCACTACAGGTCCTACTAAAAAGTCTCTGATCTTTCTGATAGGCCCTTTAAGTACAGAAAGGCTGCAAAAAGGTCTCCCTGGAGCCTTCTCTTCTCCAGGCTGAACAAACTCAACTCGCTCAGCCTGTCCTAGGAATACCTTCAACCTATGAGGGCATCAAAATCATACAGAATGAATCTCAAGCAAAGAAAAGATGAAAAGCTTCTAAGGACTTTCGGAAATGTCCATCAACAAAAATAACTGTCCTCCAGAGGAGCTGAATGTTTCCAGGAATTTCAGCCTGAGAGGACACTGAAGGGAAAATGCCATATTGCAAACAGGAGTGTATTTTCCCACAAGCAACATTTCATGTAACCTCACATTTTATGGCATCACTTATCTTCAGGGAAGACTAACAGGAATGGAGCTATGAAGGTAAAAGAAAGATGCAGCAACACAAATGCATCCTGCCCAGGTAAAGCTGAGGAACATCACAATCACAGGAGAAATGATCCTGTTGAGCAAGTTTTGGAGATCTCCCAGTAAGGCAATCTGCCCCATGAGCAGCTGTAACCTACCAGTGTTACAGCCTAGCAAGCCATAATCCTACCATGGAAGATGCTGAGGCATTCCCAAGGGAAAGCTCTCCCGTTTACAGGACCATTTCAACGACAAACAAGAGCACTGCTTGTTTCTTGAGGATAGACAGCAACATGCATTAAGCAGATTGCTGTTTTGCCTCCCTTGGCAAGCCAAGAAAGCCATTCCTTTAATAAGGCAGGAATACTCAGGATTCAGTCTGGTGAGACAGGAGTGATGGGAAGCATATAGACTTGCCATCACAGGAAAGGCTCTGCAGACACTGAACAAGGCTCTTTGCTCAGAGACTGGGCACCTGCCATGTACCTACAGCTTGTCACTGTCGCATCAGGGGATGGGAGAATTCGAATTCCCTTCCAACCACACCAAATGCAAAGTAAGTTTGCTGACATGCCTAATGCACTCTCATGATTATTTTCTTCTTGTATTACCATCCCATCCTGTACTTACTCTCCAATTTCTCACCACCCTTATGTCTCACCACCTCCCCACACCACCTTCAAACTCAGAAATGTTTCCCCCCCTTACAACAACTCTGGATCATCTTCCTTCTTCCTTCTGAACACCTTACTTGGAATTCCTACTGCATCACATCATTTCCTCTTCTCTTTCCTTCCACCATCTTTCCAAACAGTTTCTCCCCTCCTACTCCCCCTGCAAGTCCCTGCCTTGATTACCTCCCTCCTTCCACCAGGCAGTTGAGCAAGCAAACAGCAGCCAAAGCAAAGCAGAAACTGCAGCCTGCAACAGGAGAGGAACAGAGTGCCAAACCCCAGGCCTGCTGGAAAAGGTTTGAAGGAAGAAACAGCCAGTTTGAGACCTGGGCTAGAAGAAGCCAGAAAAACCTTGAGAGTTCAATGTGGAAGAATAGGAAAGGAAGCAGAGGAACTAGCATCAGATTTGGTGGAAAAAGGGGGGGGGGGGANGGGGGGGAAAAAGAGGGGGGGGGGGGGGGAACCCATGCACAAAAAAGCAGATCAGTAGATCAGTGTATGATAATGAGATGGAAACAGTGGTCCTTCTGACAGGGAAACAGTTCATTTCCTCTGTCCCATGTATTTTCAGGGCTAGGAATGCAGTTCTGTTCACTTTCTGAGAAGCACTGCTACAACTCTTCCACACATTGAGTTTGTTCCACACTCCGCAGGCTGAGTTGGGGAAATATTTACACGAAGGAATACACAGAAAGAGCTAAGAAGAGATGGGAGAGAATGTGTGTGCCAAGGAGCTGAGTTATTTTAGTGTAGGAAACAGGAACTATTGGAGTGAGCTGAAACCACTGCAGATCCAGTTTAACCCCAACAGACCTAAAACCCGTTACCTGAAAGACATTTAAGCACATTTTATTGATGCTCAGACAGTTCTTTGCTTCAAAGTCCAAAGCAGAGACAAGCTTTATGCATAGATATGCTGAGATACTGCATATTCAGGAGCTGAAATCATTAGAAAGATCAGCCCAAGCATGTGTTAAACTGATGAGCAAGGCAAGTACCTGACACAAACTCCTGGAAAAGTACCTCCCTTTAAAGTGTTCATGGAACAAAACCATACAAGCCTTTGAAGTCAGGGAGCACACAGCAGAACTTTCAGTATTTAGGGGTTATTTTAATCTAAATTCAGCCTATTATCTCCTTTTGGCTAGCAAACATCAACAGCAGCCAGAGCTAAAACTCTGTGACAGCACCACAAAAGGGCAGCAGATCTCTCTGCACTTCACTGTTTGTCTACCGACCTGCACTTTCACTTCTGCCTACACATCAAGACAGAAAACACCCTTTATTTTCCATGGACATCAGTTTACTCACCCTTATGCACTCACTGTGCAGGTCACCCACTGGGTCACAGAAGATTCACCCATCTTACCATGATGCACCTCTGCTCATCTAACAAAACATTCCTGGCTTGCTATGACACACACACAGATCTTTGGAAATGCACTTGAATTTTACCTGTGTCCCTGTGAGACAGATTAACTCTACGAAGGAAACTCCTGAGTTTCTCCATTATGAAACACTGAGAAGAGGCACCCATCTCTTCCAGCTAAACGAGTCATTTTAACAAGTAGTAATAATAATTCAATTCAATAAGTAGTAGTAATTTTGCTTGTGTCAATTTGGTTATCATAAGGGGGGGACGACGTATCTGCTATTTAATAATGTTTAACCCTGGCTTCCCTTAGGGCAGAAGCTGTCTAAAATATTAGGTGTAATGTTCCTAAATGGATTCTAACAGCAACATGAAGATTTGGCTTCCCATATTTTTTTTTCTCCCTACATCCTATGATTTTACTACTTAGTGGCATTAACGTCACAAGGTGCTCACCAGATCCCAATGTCTAAAGAAAGGCAACAAATCTGGGGAGAGGTCCAGAGCTCACAAGTCTTGTGAGAAGTGGCTGAAGGAACTGGGGTTGTTTAACCTGGAGAAGAGGAGGCTCAGGGGAGACCTCCTCACCCTCCAAAACTACCTGAAAGAAGGCTGAAGCAAGGTGGGAGTTGGTCCCCCAGATACCAACCCATAGGACAAGAGGAAATGACCTGAGCTTGTACCAGGAGAGGTTTAGGCTGGACATCAGGAACAATTTCTTTCCTGAAAGAGTGGTTAATCATTGGAAAATGCTGCCCAGTGAAGTGGTGGAATCAACATCCCTTTGAAGTGTTCAGAAAACATGGAGATGTGGAGCTGAGGGGCATGGTTTAGCAGTGACCTGGCAGTGTTGGGTTAACACGCTCTATGATCTTAGAGGTCTTTTCCAAGCTTAATGCTTCTCTGATTCTGTGGTTTCTTTCCTCCCACAGTGTAACTCAAATGCAAGGCAAGAGACCTTAGGAATACAACAGTTGCTTTTGCTCTGCCAGTTTTATGTATCTGTATGTTTTTTGGCAGTGAGTCAAGAGCTGGTTTGTATGGTGCTGTTCTAAATCCTACTTGGACAATTTGCTTTTCTGCTCAAGGAATAAAATCCAGCAATTCCTCTGTATGGTGGTTAATAACTCTGCATGCTACTTTCAGGAGGATTTTTTTTGCAACAGAGATACAATGCTTTTCTGTTTGCAAAGGTCAAGCAAATTGTATGCAGTCTGTGGAGCCCTAACATCTCTGCATTATTAAAACAGAATATTTCATTTAGACAGCCCCTTCCCGAGAGGGGAAAAAAACCTTCTCAGAATAATGTCTTTCCCCTCCCATCTGAGTTAAGGTATGTATGCAATTTTATGTGCCCTGAGAACAGGAATATAAATATTTATTTTTTCTTCCCTTGAATTAGAACAACTATTATTTTTTCTTTAAACACTCTATAACATTTTTACAGGTTGTTTGAACAAGCCACAGCTACAAATCCTGCTTGGCTGTCTAGCAAGGAAAAAGCTTTTCCTTACCTTGTGGGCAAGGAAACAAGCTGCCAAGACCAGCAAAGGGAGTCAGGGGTGAGAAAGAAGTTAGATAGAATTTAACATGCTTAACCTAGGTCTGTGGGACAAAGCTGTTGCCTTCAACCATACCTCTATCATCTTCCCATACTGGAATCATGTCCCAAATATCAATAATTTCACTCACAAGGATTCAACAACACAGGAAGCTGATAATGCCCAAATCTTCCTCAGTTTTCATAGAGCCAGCTAGACATTTTTTAATCTTTATCCAGTAGACAACAACTTCAAAATAAAAAGGGTTTATGATCATACTGATGATTATGCCACAGTCAAATACAGAGAGGCCTGCACGTGAGACCACTTCAATTACACAGCTAAGAGAACCTCTGGAGATACCAACACTGCCAAAAGCCCTCCCAGGACTCTGAGGAAGGCAGCAAAGGAATGAGCAAACAGAAATCACATCTAACCAATCCCAATTACAGCACTTACAGTTAAACACTGCGTGACTTGCACTGAAACCACAATACTTCAGAAATGTATCAAGTGAATCTGGTGAGGATACTAAATTCCTGATGACATTTCATCTTGGGTATTCTCCTCTCACAGCTTCTAAGGTCCACTGAATGCCTGAGAGCCAGCATCAAGAACATAAGCAGCTGAGGAAGGTTATCTCCCCACGTGCCAGCTCTGCAGTTGTCATATTCCTCCCACACACAGTTCAGAGAAGTTAGAGGCAAAGAGAGGTCAAGGAGAACAAAGTAGTGTCAGGAAGAATTACTAATTGGGGGTGCTCTAATTTCATTTTTCTGGACAGGTAAGCCAGAACCCTCAGCTGGAAGTTAAAGAACAGAAATTCCAAGTGAACAGCTATACCTTCCAACAATCAAGCTGGGCTCCACAGATTTCACATTAGAACCAAAAACTCTCAGCCTAATAGGAAAATTAAACCTTAAATAAATCTGTCATTAGCCATTTCTGTATTAATTTTTGTTATTTGGGTGGAAACTTGGGTAAAGTGCCCCTGCCTGTGAAAATCAATGCCCCTTAGATGACAGCACTGGAATTTTAACAGTCCTGTTTGTTTAGAAGACTATGCCTTGTTGTTTGCTATTTAATTAGGAATGAAATCTCATTTCTAATCACCAAGTGCTCCTGCTTATGAAGGAATTATAGTGAACATATTCTCTGGGATATAAAAATTAAGACTTTACAAATGCTGGTTAATCAGCACTGAAAGCCAGACAGATAAAACTGCAGTGATGGGAGCAGACCAAAGTTGGTGTTGGCCACAGTTCTTTCCTTCTGAGGTAGAACTCTGGGTGCCCCAAGCTGCCCAACTCGTAGTAAATGAGGAGGCAAAAGCATATGAACAGCACAACTATGTCTGCAAAGGAAAAAGGAAAGGAATAACTTCATACTGCTCCCTGGCCACCCCTGAAGCTGCAAGATGAAATCCTCCTCATCAAATGCAGAAGAGGATTGTTGTGGATCTGCAGACTCCTTCTCCTAATCTGTTCTGTCAAGACAACTAGGCTATTTGCTTCCTTTAAAAAAACCAACCCTAAATTTATGCATACATGAATAAAGGGCTAAGTGTACAATCAGTACCAACAGTAGTGCCAGGAAAAGAGTCTGCTGCAAGAGAAAAATGTGATGCAAAATGCAACATAAGGGAAGATGCTTGACTTTTTTTAGCTTATACTTTTTATATGGATCAATAAGGCTTTGGTGAAAAAGAAGAGTTTGGAGGGGGTTTAAGGTTTTGGTTTTTAAAGTACTAAGTGTTTAATACCCAAATCACCCTATGGATGTAGAACTAACAAAGGCTGAGGAGAGAGAACAAGGCTGGAGGCAGGGACTGTGCGCCTAAAAGCTTGCCTTTTTTTTTACTCTCAGCTGTGACAGATGTTCTTTCCCTACCCATCAGAATGACACTTTTTGCAAGGAACAGAAGCCACGAGGAGACAAGACATTTGCAGACAGTATAAAAAGCAGTTTGGAGGGTGTGAGGGGGAAGGTCAACAGCACAAATCTGTTTATTTGGTGCCTAAATATAGCCCAGTTAACTCAGCAAACATTTTTTCTCTACTACATGCTATTTGGTCTATATTTAGAGGCTGTAAGGAACCAGCTGTAGCATCACCATTTAGCATTATGGCATTGCCATTTTATTATCCCCTCTGATGGGAGTGACCATGACCACTCACCTGAGTCTTGGGGATAAGTTTTGAGCTGAAGCACGAGCAGGAAGGATGAGCTCTTAACCTCAGCCTTACATGAAGGAGCTTTGTTCAACTATGTCTGGCTGCGAACCAAGCCTTTAGTAACCAAAGAGGACACATCAGGAGGCTGCTAGCCCAGGTCAGCCACAGGCTGATTAGTTATTTCACTCCCCATGACACAGCTGCCAGGAGACAGGTTTCAGACTGCTTCCTGAGTAGAGGCTGCTGCTAAGAAAAGCCTTTTTGGATGGTAAACAAAAATATGGTTCAGCATTTGGAGATTCTTGTTTAGAAAGCATTACAGTGCTCCAGAGTATTCTTGCCTTTAAGTTTTTTTTTTACCTGGACACCTGTAGCATCTGCATGCTAACTTTTGTTGTGATAAAAATCACCATACGTTAGGATTAGGGTTACACAGAATGATCTTTTTTTTCCAATAATCACTTAAATAAGACCTTGCCTGCTGAAGTTTCATCATGCAGGCAGATCTCTGCCAACACACCATCTGATTTACCTCTTTAAATGAGTGCACAGAGACAATCAGTTTAGCTTCTCAGAATCCCTCCCTGCACAATAAATACTTTTTGAAAAGCATACACCACAGGCAACAAAAGGATAGATTTTTACTCAAAAAAACCCCCACCATATTCTACAGTCTCTCTGCAATGCTTTCACTCCAATTTGCTGGGGTAGCTGTCTTTTATTCTCAATGTATGTACTGCAGGAAAGTGCACTTCAGTCTACAAAGCAATCCAGAGAAAATGGTATCAAGGCACTGAATGGCTATGCCTGAGCAATATTAGGCTGGCCAACACAAACAGATAAAAAATGAGGCTTTTAGATCTTCCAAAAAGGTTCACAGCACAAGAAAGGTTTACAACAAGCAGAGGATGTTGATGGAAGAAAACCTGTACACGCAGTTGAAGAGCTAAGTATTGTGCTGTTCATCTGTCAGCAATGGGTCTGAAGCATCAATGAGTGATGTTCAGGCTCCACGCTCAGGACCTGGCAGCCTGCAGGTCTGTCTTGCCTGTCTCTTGGTGGCCTGAATGGTGTCTAGTGTCAGGCTGCAGACACTGGGGCTTTAGGGTGTGATGCCCCCTCTCACATTTTGTACCAGGAAGCCCAATCGAGAGCCAAGGCAACATTGAATGGGCAAACAATGTGACATCAAGTTAGCTTCTTTTGTGCGTAATATTCTTCAATTAAATTAATACAAAAATCCATCACACAGCAGGGAAGAAGCATGAAGTGTTATCTCCCTAGGACATATTTCATAGCACGTACAAAGTCAAAACATATTTCACCTGCTGACCAATGAAATCAGAAGAGGTAACATCGCTGTAGGCAAGCACAATATGTAATTACCTTAAACTTCAGGCACTACTCAGGAACTAGCATCTAAGGCTCCTCCAGCATACACTAAAACTTCAAACACCTGTACTGATCTTCCCTTCTTGGTATGTTATGCAAGCATCCACATTGCACATCACTCTTTTGACCATCCTTTAAGACATCTGCTTTACTTCAGTGCATAAATCAGGTTGTCCTAACTTACATTTCCAGATCCTGCACTCTACAAACAGGATACAAGCTTGTGAAGCATTACATTTTGTTTGCTAATTCAACAACTCTGCTACAATGCTCCAGAAGACTGTTTGGCTGTATTTAAAGAGGAACCTTCCTCAGCACTAGCCCCATAGTAAAAATTGTTGTTGCCACTAAACCCAGTGAACACAATCAAATACTGTGGCTCCCATTTACAACATTTGCTGTCACAGACCACACCAAGAACCTCTTGTGGTGGAAAAAGTCAAAAAAATTATAAACAGGTTTGTTTTGATTAAATCCACAACTGAAAGAATCCTCTATAGCTCATAGAAGACATTTCCAGTTGAAACAAGGAGAGAAAAAAAAAAGAGAGAAAGAGAAAAGAAGGTGAAATTTAAGTGACACAGACTCCTGCCCCAGCTCTGCCCAATTTCACTTGGGTCTCCCATATATTTGTCCTCCCTATGCTGATGGTGCAGCCTCACTCTCTATGGAAGCCTTTCCATTTGTACCTGCACATACTGGGATAACACTTTAATCCAGGTTTATGTCTTAAGTGATGCTCTAAACATCAGGCTAGTAGTTTTCTATTTGAGCTCTTTCAGTTTTCACATCAAGAAAAAATAACCAAACCACCTGTGTTGTCCGTGCAAGAGTAATGATACTGGCACAACCTGATCTAGTTGGGGATGTCCCTGCCCACTGCAGGAGGGTTGGATTAGATGGCCTCCAGCGGTCCCTTCCAACCCAAATCATTCTATGATTCTAAAATCAGCTTGCTAAGATCTGCTTGATGATGTCCCTTTTGGACTTGGCTTTGCCTAACCTAAGTAACAAAACCAGCCATCCCCGTACAAGCTAAAGGTAAAAGCAAGTTGAGGATTTAAGAGGGAAGCGATCATTTGTTCCTAGCCATGGACAGCACATTCTCTTGAAGTACTTGCCACAATGGTTGATGAGAAAATAACAAACCTTGTAAAACAGAAGGTAGAGCAGCTGCTTTCTGCATGACAGGAGGAGGGGTCAGTTCTGCCATCACAGAGAGCTAAGCATCCTTTTCCCCAGTGTCTGATCCCTAACAAACAGTGGTGACACACAATTATTTGTGTTCACAATTACTGGCTAACATGCTCTGGTGCTCAGACTTGCCAAGAAAGCACTCCTTGACAGTGTCTGCCCTCCTGCAGGCACATTAATAAATCTACCAAATGAATGGAGGGAAAGAAGATGGATAGTTAGCCTTCCCTTGGGACTCCTCTAATGAAAGGCTGCTGGGCTGCAGTACAATATCCACCCCTCAGCAGATCGCTGCGCTGCTGCCAAAAAAAGGCCGCAGGAGCTCTTCCTGCCAAGACTCTCAGATACCCTGTCAGACTCAGTTAAGAAGCAGCAAAAGAAAAGAGTTGCACCACCTGGGTCCCATTCTCTCAGCAGAAGCAAACTTCTATTATCTTCCTGCAGCAACAAGTGGCGAGTCTGAGGCTGTGTCTTCCTTCCAGCAATGCCCTGGACCAAGGTTGCATCAAGTCAAAGCAGTGTGTTTGCCTTCCTTAAGCTCTCCCAACATCCTCATTATCATGGTATCTGAGTACATCTGTGTTTGGGTATACTGCTAATAGAGAAAAGCGATCGCCTCTCCATGCTTCATTTCTCTTGTGTGCCTCACAGAGCTAGACTTCTACTGGGAAAACAGAAAGCAATCAAGTATCTGATGAGCAGGAGATGTGTTCTCCCCTTCATGCAATTGCTGTGTTAACAGGATTTAAATGTGCAAAGATGCATCAGGGAAAAATTGCTTATATATTTTTATATATACTCTGCCCTAGGGAGGCCACATCTGGAGTCCTGGGACCAGTTCTTGGCTCCACACTTAAAAAGAGACAAGGAACTACTGGAGAGACTGCAAGGGAGGTCACTTCCAATCCCTGCCATTCTAGGATTCTGTGATATACACACACGCTCTCCCCTTGAACTAGGTTTTAAATATCCAGCTAGTTTAGATAAATAGCACCATTCAGGCACTCAGACACAAGTTATGCATGAAGGTATACACACACCCCCACGTTTCTAACTGAGATTTAGCCCACTCTTTTGTCTGTATGCTCCCCTCCAGCAAGACAATGCTGTTCTTTGGTTCACAGGCAGGACTGTAATAAGGACAAGTAATGATAAATGCTAAGCAGCAGCCTCCTGGAGCTGGAGCAGCACTTCATCAAGCAGCACACAGACATCTCCAGCCACTGCAAGATGACATTCAGCCATCACACTGCACACGCCGTGATGTTTTGTCAATACAACTCAAAGCCACTAAACACCCTGAAACCAAACACTCTATTGCTTTGTGTCCTTTTTTGGTGCCAGTTCTTTAGGGCAAGGGATGTGAATGCTCTGTCTTTTGGATGAGCTGAGCAAGGTGCAGGCAGCTGAGGTGATAGAGTTGCTGTTTGCCAGTTAACAGAAGGCCCATGGGACATCACATCTCATCAATCACGAGTCGACTGATTTTGTACAAACTGGCACACTAGAAAAGCTGGATTAGCAGGAAAATCAAGCCTCCTGTGGTATCTCGTTCTACAGTGCTGGATGCTCTCTGCATGCATTTTGCAGGTCTGGACTCTATCAGATGGGACAGCTTTGTAAAAGGAAGAGCTTTGGTGTTAAGAAGGAAGGGCAAAAAATACATAGAAGAGAGAAAAATACTAGGCAGAAGGACAAGCAGGAACAAGAGACCCAAGGAAGTAACTGAGGACTCAGAAGAAAAGGAGGAGGATGGTGAAACCTTTCCGGGAAGAGCAGTCTGCCTTGCCATGGTGGAAAAACAGGACAGTGGCATGTTCACACATCTCAGGATGTATTTGTCTAGCTGTATGCTGGACAGTGTGTCCAGAAGGACACTGAGAGACAGTGTCAAAGCCTTTACTGAAATCCAAAAAGATTACATCAACTTCTTTATGTTGATAAAGAGCTGATACACTCAGCGGATAAAGAGCTGTCTTGAAGGCTGTACCCAAAGAGTGGCTGTCAATGGGTCCATGTCCAAGTGGAGGCCCTCAAGGATCAGTCCTGGGACCTTTCTTGCTTATCATCTGTGTCAGCAACACAGATAGTGGCACTGAGTGCACCCTCAGCAAGTTAGCTGATGACACCAAGCTGTGTGGTGTGGCTGATACACTGGAGGGAAGGGATACCATCCAGAGGGACCTGGACAGGCTGGAGAGGTGGGCCCATGCCAACCTCATGAAGTTCAACAAGACCAAGTGCAAGGTCCTGCATCTGGGTCACAGCAATCCCAAACACCAATATAGGCTGGGCAGTGATTGGCTTGAAAGCAGCCCTGAGGAACAGGATTTGTGGGGTGCTGGTGGATGAGAGGCTCAAAATGAGTTGCAACGCAGGGTGCCTGATCTTCTATTTTACCTCAAAGAATTTCTCAGGTTTTTAAGAGCCACTATTTTCAAAGCATCTCTACAGCTACTAAGACAGCTATTGTTTCCAACAAGCTAACCAAGCATATAACTGAATGGCATTACTTGCATCACATTTGGTTTATCTACACCCTAGCCAAGTGCTTGGCTATTGCCTCAATATGCTGTTGCCTGAGTCATATGGCAATTGATTTCTTCTATTCATCAAAAATATTACCCACCAAGAAAGTTATTTTCCTCATTTAGCCTGTGGATACAAGAGCACTAATGAATTCCCCTCACCCAGTGGATCTCTGCACACAATTGACATCAAACAGGCAGTTTAAATAGTAATAAGCACTGACAGATCACAGGGACCCACTTACACTGGGGGCAGGGAGCAACAGCTTTAGATTTTTATCACATCCGTATCACCAGTTATTTACAGTTTTGCTCCTGAGTCTGAATGATACTGTAGCTGCTAAGCTGCAGAAGCAAACAGCATTTGGACATTCCCAAAGCCCAGCTGACATGCAAAGAAATTCTACATACTCCACTGCTATTAAAGTGTGATTGTTTCCTATCCTAATAAATGTCCATCCCGTATATTTGTACGCTCCTGTACATGTGGCCAAGTACATATGTGCACACAGACAGTTGTCATTATACATATTTCTCTTGAACCTAGGCTATCAGCTTTAATACAAAGTCTATCCATATTCACAAGACTCCAGTTTCACTTTTGGTCAACCCAGACAAGCTACATTAGGATTTCTCCTCTTTGTTCCCATCACCTCACAGAACATTACATAAATGAACAAGATTTGCTGACCTGGCTGGCGAGTTTTCAAATCCACTTCAGACTCATGTCACAGAGCTGGTCCACAGCTTTCCCAACCCAGTCTGTGTGTTTAACAGGAAACACCTCCAATAAATATGCTCACAAACCAAATCCAAAAAGGGAATTTTGGAGAAAGCATCACAGCTCTGGGCAGAAGTGCTGCAGTATGACAAGGGGCTTTTTTCCAGCCATATCCTACCTTGGAAGGGTGCTCCTACTAAACAGGCACCAAGTACAGTCCAAATATCCCTACCCTACTTGGAATTTTGAAGTCTGGGAGCCCATTTTCTACTTGGAAAGCAGGCGCCAGTGTGTTCAAATTTGGCTATCTGTGCTCAGGCACTTGTTTCCAAGGAAACCAGGGACTGCAAGTCCTCTGCTTGCTGTTTCACAAGCACACTGTAGCCATCTCCGTGGCACAAACCCTTCAAGGTATGTGCTTCACCACTGTTTCTGAAAGACTTTAACACAATTGCAGACATTTAGGATGTCAGTGGACACAGCACAAAGCCAAGCAATGCACACGCTTGCAACCAAACCACTTTCTGTAGGTGCTGAGAGAAGGAAAAGGGAATTATTTGTGTTGGTTTAGGCTCCAGCGTAGCAAATACTTTTGGTTTTTTCCTGCTCTAGCAGCCCTTCAGAACAAAAGGCAAGCTAGACAACACATGAATATCTGTGACTCCTCTGCCTGCAAGTACCCCTTCGAAGTGGCAAACCAGCAGATTAAAAAGTTATATACATATTTATCCTCTAGCCCCTCTTAGGGACTTTCAGTGATAACTTTGCAGTGTTACAGTTGGAGTGGATGATCTTAGAGGTCTTTTCCAAACTTAAGGACACTATGATAAATGCAAGTGTTTTAGCACCGTGAAAAAGCTGAAAGAGAAGAAATACCAGCAGCACAGGCAGTAAGGAGCACCATTTATGACAGGAAGCAGCATTTAAACCACCACCATCTCCAGTTCAGAAATGATTGTGTTCCAGGACCCCTTTACCTTACAATAAGGTTCATACTCAGTGACTTCTGAAACCTCAGCATCCCACAGAACCTATCCCCAAGCAAGATAACCAAAGAAACAGGCACATATCTAATCACTGTGTTCTTTTTAACTCCCTAAAGGAGCAATTTTTTCCCCTTGACTCATGTTTTGCATCTGCTGCTGAGGCAGACAGTGTTCAGTAAAGGCATGGAGTCTACTTACTCTCCTTCCCAGCGAGTCTCCAACACAGGCTGCTGCAGGCAGCTGGCTAGTGTACATTTTGTGCCACTACTTACATTCTGCTCCTTATCAGTATTCTAATCTAGGGGAGTTTTGCTTCATTTCAAGACACACAAAACACATACTCTGTTCAGGAACACGGGTGCAAGAACTCAGGACTACTTTCACAGGGTCTGGAGAGAAGGCATTCTTGTCCCTGAGCTGGGACCTCATTTTCTTTGGATGTACTTCACAACTATCCACCTCCTGCATTCACCAGTAACACAAGTAAGAAGAATGTTTATTCTGTATAAAACCAATTCATGGATATGTATTACCATTAAAACAGTTCCTGTGTTAATGACTGCCTTCATTTACGTGCTCTTAGCTTACATAAAGCTACTGTACTTGTTGAATACTTTTGTACTGGATATAACCACCATAAAGATTTCAGAGTTTCTGAACAGAACTACTCAGCTTTAAAACATAATGTATTTACACTGCTAAAATTAACAGCCAAAAGTAGCAAAACTTCAGAGAATTGTGTGTTGCTTACTGCTACTAAGCAGAACTGAAAGTAATTGAAACTGCAGCATTGCCATCACTCAAGGCAAGAATCAGGTTCAAAATGATGAAACCAATATGTGGCTTTAATAGCTCTGTCTGGTGAACTGGCTTTTACCTTCCTTTGAATAAAACACCTCTGGTCCTTACAGTTTACATTCAGCATAAATATTACCTGACCAAAAAAGTGTATTCAGAGATGACCCAAAACATTACTTGCCAAAAGATTAAAATCTCTTTACTGTTCACAGTAACTAAACTTAATATGGTTATTCCTCACCACCACTAACCAAAGCCTCACAAAGAGCCAAACTACCAGCCACCTCACAACACACAAAGCAGCACAGACTCCAAGATGTGAGTCACATATGAACCTCTTGCAGAGCAGAAAGCCCCAACCACCAGCAGCAGTTAGACCTGTCAAAGTCCAGCAACATTTGACTGACTTGCACTCACCACTATCCTTGACAAGCTGCATATTAGAACTTCTGTCGGGAAGCATAACATCCCTCACAACAAAACATCCCTGTGAGGCACAAGGAGGCTGTGCTCTCAGCCTGGCTGCCAGAACAGAAGCTGAGCAAGTTGGGTGTCAAGAGAGGCACTGAAGCCAAACACACTGTGTTGCTGGAACGGCAGGAGAAGAGTTGATCTGTCCCCTTGACAGCCACTGTCTTGGTCAGTCTCTTTTCCCAGGAAACAAGCAACAGGATGAGAGGAAAGAGCCTCAGGTTGTGCCAGGAGAGATTTAGGTTGGATACTAGGAAAAATATCTTCGCTGTAGAAGTGGTTAAGCATTGGAACAGGGTGCCCAGGGCAGTGGTGGAGTCCCCATCCCTGGAAGTGTTCCAAAAATGTGTAGATGTTGTCCTTAGAGACATGGTTTAGTGGTGACTTGGCAATATTAGGTTAAACTGTTGGATTCAACCATCTTATGAGGTCCTGTCCATCCTTAATGATTATATAATAATGATGCTGCACTTTCCCTAAGGCTATACAATCAAGAATCTTCTTTTTTTTTTTAAAACAGAACTCTTAAATAGGACTCACAGGCTGCTGCTCCTCCCCCAAAACCAAATCTCTGGAATTTTGGCAGATCCCCCAGCTTTACATTCAAAGCATTCCTAAGTCTGTTAACTCACAAGAAACAATTTTTCAGCTTACTCAACATATTCTTAAAATGACACAACATTTTCATACAATCATAGAATCATTAAGGTTGGAAGAGATCTCAAAGATCATCAAGTCCAACTGTTAATCTTACACTGCCAGGTCACCACTAAACCATGTCCCTCAGCAACTCAATTACATGTTTTTTGAACACCTCCAAGGATGGTGACTCCACCAATGCCCTAGGGAGCCTGGTTCAGGCCTTGACAACCCTTTCAAGGAAGACTTTCCTAACATGCAACCTAAACCTTCCCTGGCATAACTTCAGGCTATTTCCTATGGTCCTGTCACCTGTTACTGGGAGAAGAGACCAACCCCTACCTTGCTCCAAGCTCCTTTCAGGGAGCTGTAGAGCAAGAAGCTCTCCCCTGAGCCTCCTGCAGACTAAAATAACCCCAGCTACCTCAGCCAGTCCTTACAAGACTTGTGCTCTAGACCACTCAACAGCTTCATTGCCCTTCTCTGGACACACTCCAGCACTTCAGTGTCCTTCTTGGCACTGAGGGGTCCAACAATGAACCCAGTATTTTGCCATTCACCACCACTGACAAGAGAAGATTGAACTCTACACACTTCTTCATGCTCACAAGCTCTCTGCTTTGTTTTACATCCTGCTGCTTTTCTTTTTTCTTGCTGGAAAACAAAATATGCTGATTACAGAGTCTTCCAAAAAAGCATACAGCTGTTGCCAATCACCAAACAATTAAAGTCCTGGGTATTTTCCCATGGGAAGTACAAAATGAAGGCAAAGAGCTGAGAGATAGAGCTCTCTCATTAAAAAAGCTGTTCTTTGCTCTGCAGCTCTGTAAAATCTTAATTGGAGTAACTGTTGGTACAACCTCAACCTCACAGTATTCTTTTCATGCTGACAGCCTGTTAGCAGCCAGGATATAGCCTGTGAGAGGTCAAAGGTGCGGAAAAACAAACAGCAGCAAATTTTAGATGGTGGAGAATATGATGACTGATAAAGATGCCAATGCCTGACTTCTCTCACTGGTCTCATAACTTGGAAGGGAACGGCAGGATGTGTCCCTCCATGGATTTTAGCTATAAATTTCTCATGTGAACCCATAAAGTCCCATTTCACATTAAAAAAAAAAAGTTTAGAGGCAAAGAAAGCCCAACCCTAAAACAGCAAGTAAAACTCATTGCTTTGAAACATTTTTTAAAGCTATATGCATCTGAAATGGTGGAGTTTGAGGGCAAGATATGATCTAGAAGGAAATTTAAGAGCATTTTTTCACACCATCACACAGACTGGTAGAGGTTGGAAGGGATCTCTAGGGATCATCTAGAGTAGAGGGGGAGGACAACCTCCCTTAACCTGCTGGTCACACTCTTCATGCACCCATTTTCCATATGAGGCAGTTAAATTCACTTTCATGCTTAAAAGCTATGCAGAGTTTAACTATTTTATAATCCAGAATCTTCTGTGTAAAATCACAACAGCTTCCATAAACACTCCAGCACTGAGTCAGACCCACAGGTATCTGAAGCCTACCATGGCCCTCATGATCATAATAGAATCACAAAATTGTTTTGGCTAGAAGAGACCTCTAAGATCATCAAGTCTAACCATCAACCCAACACTGCTAGGTCATCACTAAACCATGTCCCTAAGTACCACATCTGTATCACTTGTCCTCATTTCTACCAGATTTTCTATTACTACTAACCCTATCTCCAGCTGCTGTAGGTACAGACAGATCCAGCACAACCTAACTGCAAAACAACCCACAAGCTACCAACAAACTGAAGACTTCCAGGGTGTTCCCTTGGCGCTCCTGCTTCTGTATAATGCTGAAAAATATGCTGACACTTTGGTGACTTGTCAAAACCAAAGGCTGGATGCCATTTCCTCAAGACTCACTGAGATTTGGCATAAACAGGGCAAAAAGTCAACCCTTCTTTGCATATTTTGGTAGTTCCTGTTCTGCTTCCAAACTCTCACCACAACCTCTAGCACCACCACAAACAGTTATCTTGAATATAAAAATGTCATCAAGATTGTGTGACATTTCTTAACCAAGACAAGGACCTCCCTTCAACCACACATGAGCACTGTATAAGCCATGTTTGCAACCGTATGTAGAAAAGCATTAGAAAAATCAGGTTTTACATATTAATGACCCCAAATAAAATAAACCAGTAGCCCTTCCTCACCCAGTCTCCCAGGTACATCCACCACTAGCAGAGCAGGTCATCTGGATTGTATTTTCATGTGTTGCCTCAGCAGGTGTCCATCTGTGTACAGGAGCCTCTGGCTTCTCCTCACCATAACATGGCAGGTCAAACAGAAGAGGTAAGGCTTCCTAGAACAACATGCACTGCTGAAACTCTATCTTTTTCACCTCAGTGATTAAGGTTTGAAGTTGCATGTTGACTTAAATATTGTAGTAACTGTTAAGAGTATTGACCATGGAAGGTCAATATGAAATACTCCCTCAGGTGGGTGGTGCATCTTACAGCTCATGGGAGACTACAACAAGTAAACTTCACAACCAGCCAGTAAATTTCAAGCTGGAAAATGTTAACTTCAGGTTTCATCAGCTTTCCCACGAATCTCACTATACACAACAGAGGCTCTGAGCTCCTTCTGCCAAAACCTGAAGGGCTTCCCCAAGCTCTGGGATGCTCAATTCACACTTGAAGTGCTCCCAGGAGAAAACACACACACTCCTCTGACACAAAAATAAACATTTTTAGATGCGATATGCTGTCCTACAGTTTAACTGAGGAAATCAAGGCCTCTAGGCCACTTTGTCCCACCTGAGGCATTCGCTAGACACACCTCAGCCCACTTCCTCCTCACAGGGAGCCGCGCCTCCCGCCATGACAAAGCCCGCCACGACAGAGCCCGCCACCCACCTTTGGGGTGGGTTTTGTTCGGTTTTGGGCTTAGTTTGGGGGATTTCTGGTCCACCACCACAGTTTCTCCTCGCCACCCTTTTGAATCCGCGACGGTTCGCCTTAAAAGGGCAAAATATTTGAGGCGAAACAGCAGCGGGAAGAGGCGGGGTGGGGGAAAGCGGGCAGGCAAGAGAGCTGGCAGCCGCCCCCGGCCACAGGGAGCACAGCCCGGGCCGGCTGAGGGGCCTGAGGCGACGGCGAGGCCAGCCCATGGCGACCGCCCTCCCCGGTTGCCAGGAGACAGCATGGCCCGCACTGTAACCGCGGGAAAGGCCGAGACTGTGCGGGCAGAACAGGGTCGGCAGACCTAGCCTCATCCCGTAACCTACCCGGGCAGACGCGCGCGTCCCGACACCGGCGAACGACTCCCGCGCAGCTATCCGTAATCGAGGCAAGAAGGAGCACCTGCGCGCCTTTTTATCCCCTCAGGAGCCCCACCTCGCCGCCGGCAACTGCAATCACCTGCCCCACCTCGGCAGTAAACCCACGGCCCATGTGGGGCTAGTAAAATCCCGCGCAGGGCTCCGAAGGAAGCAGGAGTGTCGAAAGGCCCCAGGACCCCGTCCAACATGTGCCTTAGCCAAGCCACTTGCCCACCAAGAACAAGAACAATCCTAAGCACCAAGGTGGCCTGAACGACCCTTCACAACCCCAGAGCTCCCCTTTAAGATGTCTGTCCAGCCACCGGCTGTCGAGCCCCGGTTGTTGCCAGCCGAGGGCAGGGGACAGGCAAGCCCCGGGCCAGCCCCTGCCGTCCTCCACATGAAGCCAGGCACTCCAGCAGAGAAGAATCTCTTTCTTCTCTTTTCTTTTCCCTTAAGGAGCGCTGAACCAAATCCATTGCGATACTACGGGAGGGGTAAGTGATCCCGCTCGTGCAAGGTCTCCGTTTTCTCCATTAAATCACTGTAATTTGCCTAGTCTGCAGCAAGAGTGAAACCAGGGCAAGTGCATCTCGGGCGTGCTGGGAGCCGAGGCTCCCCGCAAGTTTCCCTCCCCGGGGCCCCCTGGATATCCTCCACCAGACCAGGACACTGCAACAAGCTCCTGACACTGGCTTTTCCCTCCTCCCCCCACCCCTTCAAAACAGCATCACCCCACGGGAAGGGAGGCCAGGCAGGGTGGTGAGGAAGCTGCTGGAGACCCGGGCACCCCATCCCGCCGGGCTCCGTTTCCCGGCCCGGTCTTGCCTGGGGGCTGGGAATCGTTTCCTGCAGGACGCTGCTCCTTTTCGGAGGAGAGAGACACACTCCTCCGCCTCCGGGTTCCTCCCGTCTCCTCCCGCAGCACGAAAGCCCCCGAGACCGCGATGCGCTTCGGTTTAACCCGCCGGCAGCAGAAAGTCGCCTGGCGGCCACCTGCCCGAGCCCGCCACCCCGCCTCCCCGGCGGGATCGCGATCGGGATCGGCAGGCTCTGAGAGGAGCGCCTCTCCTCCCACCTTGGGGTTCACTCGTATCACACATTCTCCCCTCACTGCCCTTAAGACCCCCCCCAAGGCCGAAGCTCGCAACTTTCCCACTCCGCGGGCCCGGTAGGGTGTGGAGGCGGGCGGCAGCCGCGCTCCTGGGCTCCGCTCCGCTCCCCATCCCGTTCTCTCCCGGGTAGGCAGCGGCAGCCAGGCCGGTGGACGGAAGGGTAGAGGTGCCCACCGGCTGCCACTCAGGCAGCGAGGGGAGAATGGGAGGGCGCTGAGCACGGCGGATGGAGCGGCGGGTACCCGAGGTGGTCCCCTGCTTACTGTGGGCTCTTGGGGTAGAAGGGGAGGGTGACGTGGCTGAGATCCTGGATGTCAAAGGCGGTGGGCTCGGCCGAGATCGCCTGCCGCTTGGTCCTCTGCTCGCCCTGCAAGGTGCCGGCGCTCTGCTGCTGCGCCTGCTGGGTGGCGGGCCGGATAACCGAGCGGTACTTGTCCAGCTCGTTCTGCAGCTTCTGGATCAGTTCGTCCTTCTGGTCCAACTCCAGCTCCAGCTCGTCGATGAGCGCATCCCGCTGCCGCAGCTCCTCGATCTTCTCNTTAGGGGCGCTTTCGATCCGCCTGCGTCAGGCTGGGCTGGAGAGGGAGCGGGAGACACACACACACATAGACACGCGGAGGGGGAGGGAAGGAGGGAAGGCGGCGAGGAGGGAGGCAGGGGCGCCTGCGAGGATGCACATGCCCTCCCCGCTCCCTCCTCGCCGGCTCCCCGCGCCGCCTACGGGGTCGCCCAGCGGGGGGATGCGAGAAGGAGGCTGCCCGCGGCTCCGCCCGAGGCTGTGGGACCGTTCCGCCGCCAGGAGCCCGTGCAGAGCCCTCCCCTCCCGGCCTTTTGCAGGAGGAGGCCATCAAACAGGTCCAAGCCCAGGGAGATGGCTGCACAAACCTGCCCTCTCCATCCCGGCTTTCAGGGTGTCCCCTGATCCTCTCCCTCCCCATCCTCTGCTCCAATCGAGGGTGCTACCCTTTCCCTACAAAACTTAACCGGTTTGCCTCCCACATACTTTTTTTCCCCTCCATTAACAGCCAATTTTTGTTGTCTTCTCCAAGTGGAAGCTCATGCCAGTGCCTGGCATGGCTCCTGCTCAGTCTCAGTGAGCTTTGGCCTCCAAAACCTAAGATTTTACTGTGAATATCGGTCAAGTACATCTGCACTAGAAAAGCCTGGAGGCAAGGCATACGCCTCTTACAGCACTACAAAAATCTCACTTAACAGGCGGGAAATGGACTTTCTGCATAGCTCAGATACCCCCCGCAGAAGTGTGAGCTACTTTCTGCCCTACCACACATTGACAGGCTTTTCCCAGCGTGTGAGCGTGATCCCTCACGCACTAATCTGCCTCATGCACTAGGATGCCTCACACTAGGATTTTCTGCGTGCCAACCAACTGCTGCACGCTGGTTCTACCTGTGTGATGATACAGTCCACGGGTCTGCAGCACAAAAATAACCCAAAATAAAGATAAATGAGCTGTGTCTGCTGAGCCCCCAACACTAAGGAGCTGTTTTTGCTTTTGCCTTGTCTGCCTTTGCCAGGCACAGAAGCGACAGTGATGCACACCCTGGGCTTGGCCCTCCAGGGCAGAAAGAGTGATCTCCGGGCAAGAAAATAACTGGTTTGGGGCTTTCTTGGTAAGATTTCACAGTCTGGAGGAGTCGAGGAGTAACATATCCCCTTGCAAGAGTTTCTGCAGCACTGTCACAGCTTCATGCTCAGATGTTTTCAGGGCAGCAGAGGCAGCTGCTGCAGTTCCCTCTCTGGGAGTTGGATTTGGGCAGGAGAAGAGGAGGATGCAGCCATGGATACATTTCTTGGAGGTGGGTAGCACACTTGTATCTGCACGAGCAGCCTGCCTAGACCTCCCATTCGGGCATTAGCTGGAGAGGAGAGACATCCAGGCAAATGCTATGTTGATGGGATTGAGCTTCTTAGGTTGGGCTTTTTTGTTTTGACTGTTACATGCTTGGGCTTGGCTGAGTCCAAAGTTTCAGCTTTCAACCTGCAGATGGTCTTTATAAAATAAATGAAGGAAACAAAAAGACCGGATGAGGAAGGACAACTGCTCCCTGCTCCACGCTGTTGTTTGAAAGAGGCTGGCCTCTGGTCACAAGCCTGAGGCTTTGCAGGTTCTTTCTCCTGGATTTGAGACTGTCTGCAACTTTGCAGAGGCATGTGAAGAACAACAAAAAGAAAAAACAAGGCAACTTGGTTATGTAAAACACTTCAGTTTTCAGTCCCCTTGATACATATGTGCCAAGCACAAAAGCAAAGGCCCCTGGTTGTTTCCATGGGTTGCCAATGCACTTTAAGTTCAGCAGCATTTTTTTACTTGCATAACTCACCAGGAACAAAAGTACCAAATATCTTCTCAACATTTCCATTTTAAAGAAAAGCAGTGTTAAACAGATGCACTCCTGCTGCCTGCAAACTGGAAATCCATGATAAACAAAATATTTCAATAGCATTCAGCTGAAATGCTTAAAGTTTTATTGTTTTCCTCCCTAGGCGAGTGATACCATCTTCTGGACAAGGGAGATGGGGATATTGTTAACTTAAGCCCACCAGGCTTCCAAAGAATAACAGCCCTGGGGAGAAATGTGTACCTAATTTCACAGTGTCAAGTGGTAAAGTCACAGTATTTGGTTTCTATTAGAGGTGCACAGCCTGGAACTGAGACAACAGTATGTAGATGGGAAGAAATCCAGAGAAAACCATGAGAAACGAGAGGATATAAAACTGGCAAAGAAATTAGCTGATTCTATCTAAAGAAAACGTTTGTTTACAGGTGGGGAGCCGATTTTTAGAAGACTTGCAAGGTCTAAAGAGAGATTTTTATGGCTCTGTTTTAGATTTGGGACTCTAACCAGCAGCTGTCAAGTCTAAGGCTGGTCTTCCCTGATTTAAGGATGAGGCCAAGCAGCCCAAAGGGCTTCACAACCTGACAGCCATGTTCTGCCACAGGAAGTCAGCTGGTGCACATCTCCTCCCTGCAGCTCATACTTCAGGCTTTCCTGATCCTGGCTCATGTGTAATCTCAGTGATCCCAGGCTACCACCCCACTCCAAGGAAAAGAAATCCTCCAATCCCATTCCTTTTGATTTGAAGTTCCCAATAAAACAACCCCAGGCTCTCAGAGCAGCTGCTTTATCTTCCTGATCCAGTAAAGGGAAAGAAAGAGCTTTAGGGACAAGAATGGCAGGAATGCATCAACTGCCTTGGTTTTGGGAAGACAGGGTAAAGCTGTTTGTGGTTTGTTAAGGGAGTCTTTGGCTTCACTCATCCCAAAGTCTTTTTCTGATCCAGCCACTGGGACATTGAGTAAGCAGGAAGAAAAAAAGAAGAGCATCTGCAGACAGCATCCTCTCTGCCCCAAAGCACTGCATGCTGGGGCTTGCTGCTGGAAGTCACAGGAGACAGGGATGTTTCTTCTCTCCAAAAAGGCTCTAGTGTACTCACAATATTACCTCTCCTTGCAGCTCCTAGGTTTTAATAGCTTTTGCTTCTAAACCTTTCAAGGATCATCTGTCACCAAATGCACCCACTCAGCTGCCATCTCCCAAAGCTAAAAACATATTTGAAAGCTCTCTCTTCTACAGAGGTTCTCCTGGGCTCACCAGTCAAAGCTCAGGTAGCAAGGGGAATTGCTGACAAGCAGGTGTCACCTTGCTCTGGCAGGCCAGGCCAGCACAGATGGAGAAGCTGGAGATGCATCACTGAGTACATACATAAACATTTTCCTTCTGCTGGAAGCACTTTTTATCCCCCCTTCCTAATCTACTCCAACCTCTCCTTGCTCTTTTCCCAAAACATTTCCAGGAGCAGCTCAGCCTGTGGTAGGAAGTTGAACCTCCTGGTTTTGGTGATGTAGTTCTTTGCTGGTCAGGGTTTTGTGAAGATGGAGGAAGGTGTGGGACCTTACTCACTGCTGGCACACAGCTCCTTCCAAAGCTGAATGTGTTCCCCATGGGCATATTCACAGCAAAATACAGGAAGATCTAGAGGAAAGCAACAGGTATGTGAGCTGAACTCCTGCAAGAAACATCCTGTAACCAACTCAAGTTGCAGTTCCCCCCTGAGAGCCACCCCATCTCTTCGGTGGGATGCTGCCTGCTATTTCACCCAAGCACCCAAAAATCTATGCCAGTCCCTGAGGCAGAGGAAGGAGTGCCACCTACTGAAATACCAACACCTCTGCCTCCTCCCTAGGGCACTTTTAGCTGTTGTTTTTGCCTTTTGCCCCAAACAGAGTGTCTCTGGGAGCTCCTTCTGTGGTCATGGTGCCCTACAGATTTGCAGGGGGCAGCTGAAAAATAATTTAGCCCCTGACAGTCAGGGATGAGGCTGGAACTACTGCATCAAATCATCCTCACTGAGACCAAGGAGCAGGAATTGGCAGTATTTGGGAAGTGCTTCAGCCCCATTTATCTCTGTCTTGTGACACTGGACATTCCCTCATGGTTCAGTCATCTCTGGAGCCTCTAAAAGTGGAGCTGAAACCCATTTGTTGTCCCCACAGAAAGGGTGGAGATAGCCAGAGTTGGGTGCTCAAGTAGTGAGTGCTACCTTCTAAACCCAGCTGAGTGCTGGAAGTGAAAACAACAGCTCAGTTGACTTATCTCATGGATTTTTCTTTAGCATGTAGACTCCTTCCCTTCTCAGTAAGAAACACTGAGAAGTAGCAATTGTGAAAGGCATGAAGCTGCTCCAGCCTGCCCTAGGAAATCCTCCTGGGATGAGGATCACATGGAGTGCACAAGAAAGAAAAATCCCAAGACTTCCTCATGCTACCAAAAAAATGCTCACTGCAGAGACAAGGAAAGAAATTAGTGTGCTGTACTACAATCAGTAATATGCTTAGCTGCTTTTATCACATTAGGGTCATACATAATAACACACAAATGAATGTTTGTGTCATGCAAGGCAAAAGAATGAGGCATTACCAGTGTATAATAGCACAGAATTATCCATGGAACATGATGGTTTCAAGCCATTCTCCCCTTGTGTGTGCAGGCAAGTTTCCTGCTATCCTTCAGGAGCTCTTTGCCCAGGAAAAATAGATGGCACAAAGAACCTGGCAAGGTAAGAGCTAAGCCTCTCCTCCTGTTTTCCCAGGCTAGAGGAAAGCCTGCACCTGTAGGTCCTGCTGGGTAGGCTGCAGAGCTGAAACAGCAGAAGAGCATCAGTCATCTTTAAGGGTAGAACAGTAGATTGATATTAAAATGGCACAATAAATTATTCTCAGTATCTAGAAGTTGACTACACATCGAACAAGCCCTTTGAAGCCTTTCCCTTCCATTAGAGCTACCCTTCTTCACACCAGCCCTGCCTATGTGTCTACAGAAACCACAGATCCTCTGCCCTCCAAAAAGCACCTGAGCTGAAAGTTGTATTTCTAAGCCAGGCTTTTTCTCCCATGAGTGCATGGAAAGTTGGATTTCCAACAGCTCAGCCCTCCAGATGGTTGCAGCTGGTGGCAGAGGCTCTCTGCATCCCTTCAGTGCATGAGAACCAGCATCCCTGATCCTGAGCCCTTCTCTCTAGACACTCCTCAAATGACTAGGTGATTTTTTTCCCCCATCTGTCAGAAAGGGCTACACTGTCTGACAGCAAGGTCAGGCATGAGCAGAGCTTGGACATGTCTTCCTGGGGGCTGGATTAAGCCAGAAGCAGCTTCAAAATGATTCAGCTGCCTTGAGAAGTCTCTTCAGGCTCATGGAAAGCAGCAACTTGTTCTGAAAACTGCCAACATAAATCCTTGGTGCTGTTTTGCAGTTACTACAATTAGACACCAGCTATGCCCCTGCTTTTCTCAGCACTCACAGAACACTGACTATGGAAAGGAAAAACTGCTTTTAGACAAGGAGAGCCCTGAAAATGCTGTTTGCTTTTGCTTTCAGCCTTAAGCCACTTGGGTTAGGACATCTTGGGGTCAAATCCCAGCTTTCTGCCTTTGCTTCTGACTTCATCTGCTCCTACTGACCTCGAGATCATCTTTGGGTCTTTATGTGGCACTCTAACTAGCAACAACAGCTTCTAGAAGAACATTTTGGATTCTTTCAGCAATATTCAGCAAGATGCTGGTAAAAACTTGAGTTGACCAAAAATGGGCCAGCCTGCAGTTCTTCATGGTATGCTTTTAAAACACCCCAAGAACACAGCTCAACTCATCAGCTGCTACCATGCACTTCCATCTCTCCCTTCCTCCAACCTCTGTTACCTTCAGCAACTTGCTGATTCGCTTAGTCACACTTCTCTTATTGCAAGAGGTAGAAAGCAGAATACTCAGGAAGGTATGAACAGCAAGAGACTTATTTCCCCCCAAAAAATTATTTGAACCAATAGCAGCTCATTTCTACAGCCTGATTTTGAAGCTGCTTGATGCCATGGCTGAACTTTCTGGGTTTAAGGGTGACAAACCACTTGCTATGCCCCAAGCATTTGCCATTCTAGCAACTTTTGGGCCCTGCACTTTCTTACCTCTCCTTGCCAGTAAAGCACCAATCATCTACCATCATTGCCTTGGACTGTTGGGCTGATTTATTCAACTTTCCAAAACAATTCATTTCTACTGGAAATTGCATTAGAAACCAACAGCTATTCTGCTAGCACCCACATGAAAATAACCAGTGTGTAACCATCATGCCATGATGAATGCATCATGAACAAGTGCACCATCTCTTCAGGTAATCAGATTAATTCTCCTGCTTATTAAATATCATTATTTGAATCTTTCAGGTATTTATAACCATAAGCATGTGAAGGATAGATTTAAATCTCTGTTTTACATGACTGGACAACAGCCTGGTACTTCTTAAAGCTAAATCTAAGTTGCCTTCCTTTTTAAAAGGATTTATTCTGAGGGCTTTTTTCTGATGCCTGCATGTCCTGGACAACTAGAAAAACCTTACTCAAGTACCAGACTTTATTTATCCAGCCCAGGTTTGCACTCCCAGTTGATCCCCATGATCATTCCAGGCTCAGAACAAATGGCTGCATCCCACAGAGGAGCAGGCATTTTAAGCTTTCAAGGAAACATCCATGAATCATCCAGGCACAATCTGCACACAGGGACTCACATTTGGCTTTCACAAAGGTCTTAACAGTGCCTCACTGTCTTCTGCAGCCATTTCTCATTAATGCTTGGGGAAACTTGCATCAAGTTGGGCTCTTGGAGCATGTAAAAATGTTTATACTCACAGTTGTCTCTTTGTCAGTGTTTGCCTGAACCGATTGCTGTGCTCAGCAGAGCATCAGAGGCAAGTGTTCACCTCAGCATGTTTCCACTGGCTCTGCTGCTGGTTTGGGTGAAGCAGGGGAGGGACAGTGTTTTTCTTCTCACCTTCACACAACTTCTGCTTCAAATCAGCAGCTAAAGCCCTGTGCAAGGTGCAGGGCTCCCTCCTGGCTCTCCCAGCTTGGAGGAGGACATGCAACTGCAGCTCCTCACTACAGCTTGGCCTGTGGTGCCTTTTCCCCAGCTGGTTTTGCTCTGACCCTGCCTCCTCTCTGTTGCATAGTATTAAAACATGCATTGAAAGCTGCTGAGAAGGTTCACCTATGCATGTCGTCCTCACCACCTCCTCATCTTTGATCTAGGTGAACAGCACCATTTTCACTGCTGATTATGATACCAACTCATGGGAAGCCTCCTCCAACCTAGAAGGATAAATCCTTTGGAAGTGATGATGCTGCAAAGGCAACATGCACTTTGGATCTGCTTCTCTGGGCTCCAGGAAGAATGATTTCTAGATAGGTATCAACTTTTTATGGGCTGCTTCTCTGCACAAACTATTTCTGCTGCAGCTTTAGCATCTAGGAGTAGTTTGGCCCAAACAACAGAGCAATTCCTTCACATTCTTATTTATGCAAAAGCTCAGGGTACAAACTCATCTTCAAAGCATCTGCCAAGCTGTGGAATGCTCTCATGGTAGAGTAGGAAGGATCAATATTGCTAGGCAGGTGGCACACAGGAAGGCCACCTGCTCTATACTTTCTGCTCCTTAGAACAAGAGGGTAAATCCACAACCTGCTCCTTTACAGATACACAAATATTCACTGGGGGGAGAAGGGGGATAAAAACCTTCTTTTTTTCTTTTTTTGGCCTAAATCCCATGACTCTCAGCCATGGTTTGGTGCAAAGAGCAGTGTGCCACCTCCCTGTGCAAGGGGTGCGTGGCCTCCCTCTGTTCCCTCGCATGGCCTGCAGCTCTCGGAGGGACAGCATTCTCCACAGTCTGCCCTTTCTCCCCCCCCTCTCCATGACTTTTCATTCTCATTTCTTTTTGGAAGAGAAAACACAAAAGAAAAGGAGTAATGCTGCCCTCTGCTGCCCTGCTGCTCTCCTAGCTTGAAGCTGCCAACCTCCAAACCAAAGACTTGTTGAATCACCACCACTACCACCACAAAAACCCCCAACAAAAAACGCCCCAAACACTCCATCAAAAGGCAATCTCGAAATAGCTTAGTTCTTGTTAATATTGAGTTTAGTTGAAAAGCAAACTTTCAGAGATGTGCTAGCTCTACCTGCAAGTCCCAGCAGCCCTGACATCACATTTCCACTCAATCCCAGCATGGTAGGGGTTGGAAGGGATCTCTGGGGATCATCTAGTCCAACCTCTCTGCTAAAGCAGGGTCATCTAGAGCAGGTTGCCCAGGATCACCTCCTGGTGGGTTTGGAATCTCCCCAGAGAAGGAGACTCCACAAGCTCTCTGGGCAGCCAGGGCCAGGTCTCCAGCACCCTTGCAGGAAAGAGTGAAGCCTCCTTCTCTGGAGAGATTCCAAATCCATCTGGAGATGATCCTGGGCAAGCTGCTGTGGCTGACCCTGCTTTAGCCCAGTATCTAGAAGATAAACTTCTTGCATCATGCTGCTACCAGGTTTCAGAAACACTTCAAGTTCTTGCAGAGAGCAGAGTTGAAAGCTTGACACGTGTGTCTGCCTCCCCACTGAGGGGCAGAAGGGGAATTTGCACATAAACCCAATCAAATCTGAATGCAGTTTGTCAAACCACATCATTTAACCCATATTCTCTAACTGTGGCTTCGGTTTATTCCTATTTAGCTAATCTCTCTTCCTAAAGAACACAGAGCAGCCTAAAACACCAACTAATTGCAGCTCCTGCTAGCTGTGGGGGTTAATTACCATAATTACTCATTCATATCCTGGTCAGCTGGCTGAATTCATGTCCTCTATTCCCAGCTTGAATTATTTACCAGGTATTAATTATTTATCCCTTCCAGCTCTTTCAAAGGAGTTGCTGGGAGTCAGTCCCTGTTAGGCTGAGCAGACAGAGCCAAGTACTGCCCCACAAGGGCCAGCTCCATCCTGGGGATTACACAAAAGGGAAATGGGAAGGGTTGCACTTAGCCACCCAAAAGCATCATGCATTCTATCTCCCTACATCCACAGTTTGATTTATAGACAGTGCCAGGGAGTTCAAAGGAAGCATCTCCCTAGCCAAGCCTCACTTTCTCTTGGCTAGTCAATAGAATGCATCTGAAAGGGCAAGGTTGCAAGTCAGCAGACACCCTTTCCCCAGAATCTTTTTCTCTTCCACTAATGAAAGTGCTGGTTTCCAGCTAGGGAAAGACCATAACCTGCCAAATGGTCATCAGAACATCCACAGCTCCATTGGCACCCATCCCACTGGCTGCATTCTCCAGGGTGATGATCTCTTCTCCATATTCATCCTTCACTTCAGTGGAGGTCCCAGTGAAGAACTGGCTCTCTGCAAAGCTACAGGGCGATGTTAGGACTAGTGTGGGAGTAGGAAACAATTAAATGGAGAAGTAATGACTAGACACCAACAATGACATGTATCTACTGGTGGCTGAAGCAGTGTACTGCTCTTTCAGAGTGCTAACATCCTTACTGGCAGGAAAAGAACCTGAGCAGCTAGAGATAGTGTTCAAGAAAGCAAGCAAATATCAGAAAGCTGGGAAAAAAAGTCTGTTTCAAGGACAGAAAGGGCTTGGTTTGTTTAGCCTATGGAAAGGGAAAAATAAACAAAGAAGATGAAGAGAAAATGTCATTATGTTATAGAGACATGTAGATGAAGTGCTCAGTAATAAATGGCCTTTTTGGAGTAGCAAGGAAAGGTGCTACAAGAGCTAGAGGAAGAAGGAGGCACCTCTTTTGAACACAAAGGGAAAACACAGAGAACAAATGCCAAACAAAGTGGCAGATCACATACATCCCCACCTACAACTCAAGCTTAGCAGTGCCACCTCAGCTCACCAATGAGGTACTCATCCCTACCCCAGCTGAGCAGGTTTAGGTTATAAATCCCTAAGCCAGGCAGCTTTTTCCTTCCCAAAAACATTTATTGACAGCTCTTCCCCCTTGCCCTCCACCTCAGGGTTGCTGATGTGCAGGACACTGCAGCTACCCAACATCTGTTTGCCACCACTGCAAAGAGCCATGACGACAGGCAAAATATTTGGCATGGCCACAGGAGATGCTTCTCCTCACCTAACCATTGGTTTTAGTGGGGGCTGGCAGCTTTCACCCAGGAATCCTTCCCCAGGGTTTAACTGATAAAAATAGTCTCAACAGCACAGCCTTTCAGCCTTCCCTGGTCCCCCTGGGCTCATGCAACCTCTGCTTGCATCTGTGGAGCTCCTCAGAGGGTGTTGTGGTTACCCAGATGTACCCAAGGGCACCACTGGTTATGTACTTTACCTTATTCAAACCATATGTTTAGAGATGCCTGTTCTATGAGTCCTTTGAGGAGAGCAGAGGGTGGAGATGCAGAGCTGAAAGCTTTTTTTCATTCCCAGGAAAGCCTGGGGTCTGTGCAGCCCTCCAGCTTTTCCCTCCCTTCCCTGGCAAATGAAACATCCTATTTTTGTATGGTTTTTAACCACTTGGTGGCATTAAGCTAAGGGTTGTCCCACTGCATCTTGTCTCCTTCAGCAGGGTCTTGAGGGACATGTCACCTGAAGCCAAAGCTACAAGATGTGGCTCTGCCATTGCCTTAAGCATCAAAGATGCCAATGAATGCTCTGCCCAGACCCAATCCATCCCTGGTCCTCCCATACACTGGTACCAAATCCTTTTTTTGCCTTGCACTACCAAGTACTCTGCCAAGCTTACATGAGCTAAAAAGCAATGAACAAAAGGAGGAGAGATTGGCTGTGTGAAAAGACAAAGAGCATGATTGAATAGACCTTTCCTGATGGAGTTCTTAAAGCTCAGACTCCATTTCAAGGTGCATCCAGGCAAGCTATCAATGTGGAAAAGCACACAGGTAACCATTTTTTCCCTTCCTCCCCATCATTTGAAGCTCTCTGTCCATCTCCTGGCACTAAGTGCTGCCACAAGTCAAACACAACTTCAGTTTTCTCATCTGCTTGTTATACTCTACTTATTTCCTTACTATACTGGGGCATATTGCAGCCCAAATGCCTAAGCTCCTGCTTAGCCACTAGCTCCAGCTCAGACTTGATATTTTTACAACTAGAGATATGCCTCTGGAGCTCCTCACCCTCTGAAATACTGTCCTTTTGCCACACTGGGGCTTCTCATGTGGGATTTTTGCTCTCCTCTTTCTGTTTGTGGCCATGCAGTAACAAACCTGCATCATTCCTCATTCCAAGCCTGAATTTTCTTTCAGTCCTCTTAAATGAGAAGGAAAAAACTCCCATAAATCTGTGTTTCATCTCCTGGATGCTTTTATTGGTTCAAGGTCAGTAAATTGGGTGGGTGGTGGTTGTTTTATTTTAGTGTGCCAGGGCTGCTTTGTCACCCTGACAAATGCAGGAATTTCTTTATGCTAAAGACCTCTTGGAATGTCTACGAGTGGAAACTGCATTTGTGAAGGCAAAAATGAGAGACCACCTGAAGGTTGTAAAGATAAGGCAGTACCAGGCTGGCATTTCCCTTCTCTGGGAACTTTTATCCATAAGGAAAGTGCTGTCTGAGCACATTAACCTGGGTAGTAATTATGCCATTATCCGTGTGTTGGGCTAAAGGTTAGACCAAGATAATGTCAAAGGAAAATGTTTCCTCCACACTGGGAAGTCATTAGCTCAGTAGCTTCATTAGCAGATTAGGCTCAAGCAGCAGACACTTAGACAACAGCAAGAGCCTGAAACAGTGTCTCAGCTGTTCCCTCAAACCCTCTGACTAAAAAATGCCTCTTATCATTCATTCTTCATCTTTTGGGCACACTAAAAGGGCTCACAAGGGGATATAAATGTAATTGTAAAGCCCTTTTCTCTCCAACAAGGTGACACACTGCTGTCAGCCCAGAAGCACAGACAGAACTCAGAGGCACTGCCTTGCTCAGCATCATCTTCTGCCTCACAGAGGAGTAAACTCAACACCCACACAAATAGCTGCTGCTTCCCAGCTCCTAATGACTCACAGACCCAGGATGGGGGCAGAGGAATAGTAGTTGTGGGAAACAAAAATGCCCAGCTCCAATGGACTATTTCACAGGCTTCTTTGGACAAAAGCCAAAGAAACACTAATGACACAATTTCAGTGGACAGCTAAGCAAAGAAACTAAATGACACAATTTCAGTGGACAACTAAGCAATATATCCATGTGATTTCTCCCCCCCCATATTTTCACATTTTATTTAAAGCCTTTTCAAGGGAGTTGATTTTTAACCACTTACTATTTAGCAACAAAACGAAGGAGAAGCAGCCTTCCTGATATCCAAGTCAACCAAGCCAACATAAGATGGAAACCTGTTGTACCTGCTCTCTGTAGCAACTACAGATTATAGGTCACCCCAAAAAAGGTACAGGAGTTAATAATAACATGCCACAGAAGGAACTGGATAGGAGAGACACAAATGTTTCAGCATCTTCTGGATGCAAACAGTCTCTGTACTGAGCTGATTATCTTCACTGATGCTTTTGGACAGCTTTAGCTGCACAGACTCAGAAGAGATTAATCATGCACTAAATTTTCCCCAAACTGGCCTTCCATTGACCCCTGACACCATTTCCACTTCCCTTTCCCACACATTTGCTCTTCTGTCCCCAAACATATGGTTTTATGGAGTAGGACATTTCAGAGCCATACTACTCACACCAGTTCAATCTCCTTTTCTTCTGGCATCTTCCCCTAGAGACAAAAGCTTCTGCTTCAAGTTGTCATGAACAATCTCTCACCAAAAGCTGCTGGACTGAGATGTCCAGGCTGGCTCTGCTTTCTCCATACTTGGGTTGTCTCCAGCCTGGACAACTTCAGAGCTGCACAGCCCTGAAGTGCTGGGCATGCTCCTACAGACATGGGACAAAACCACCCTCTAATAATTGCAGAGACAGTTGGATCCCAAAATAGAAACATCACCACTGTGCTTGCAGCTTGGGTCTGGAGCATCCTACCTCCTGCTTCCACATGTGCAGTCCTAAGCTCAGTTCTCCCTCCTTGCAGCTTTTTTAGCATGTCCTCCCTGTGCCCAGGCTTCCTTTGTGACTGCCCAGGCTTTTATTACTAACGAAACAAATCTGCTGGAGGAACATCCATGAGCAGAACATCAAAAATTCCTATAAAAGCAAGCACTCCTCATCTTTTCCAGCTGGGAGGTCATGGCACAGGCTAAAGTTCTTGAAGAAGCCTTTTGCCAAGCTCTATTAGATATTTTCCAGGACCTGCATCAACTCTGCAAGCAACCAAGTGGTTATCTTGGGAAAGCTTTTTCCCCAAGTTCCTCATTAGCAAAGCCTCATCTAGGGACTCACAGGCTTATTTTTGCCCTTTCATTTCACTGTCATACACCTTACCATCTGGGGGATTTGTGCTAGATTTGTGCTACCTTTGTCTGGTACATTTCTGAGAAAAATGACACTTGCTGTGACCCAAAAGCAGCCAAAAAAAAGAGCAGCTGTGGCCAAGCAGTTTACAATACCATATATGCCTACATCCAGAAGGCAAGGGAGGCACAGAACCCTTCTTCTCCTCAAGGCCAAATGACATCCACAAGCTACCATGGAAAAATAACACAACAAGTTCCCTAGATCCCATCTCCCTGCTCTATTTTGTTTAACATAAAGTGGTATCAAGTATCTGAGAGAGAAAAGCAGATTATCATCACCCTGCTTGGGAGCACAGGAACAGGTTTAAAGCTCACACGTAACCACATTCCCAGGGATTCATGCTCTGGGCAAGCAGAAGGTGGGTTACACAGTAATCTGGCAGCTGTCTGCCTGCAGTTTAGACCTCTCCAGGGGAGGCACCCATAGCCTCATGGCTTGAGGCTTAAAAATAGGCAGAAGGAAGAATTTGTGATGACGCTGCTGGGAGCAGCTCTGCGTCAGCTGGCGAGGGGTGGCAGCATCTCTGCTCCTTCCCTGCAGGGCATGGGGTTAGGATGAGGGTGCTGACACCCAGTGGGTGATGCACAAGCTGTTAGCTGTGGTGGTGCTCAGGTTTGGGATGTCACAGAACCACCAATGTTGGAAGAGACCTCTAAGATAATCAAGTCCACCCATACCTATCTCTAGCTTACCACTAAACCAATATCCCTAAGTAGAGCATCTAAATGTTTCTTAAACCCCTCCAGGGATGGTGACTCCACCACCTCCCTGGGCAGCCTGGGCCAAGATTTAACAAGCCTTTCAGTGAAAAAATTCCTCTTTATATCTAAAATCATGTCAGGATGTTGTAGGCTTGGGGTAAAGCCAAGCAATACAGAGTGAACTCAATTACTTCAAGCTTTCATTTAAAAACCATCCTGAAAAATGTTGATCCTGCCATCCTGGAGGCCAGGGATCATATCAAATCACCTATATTTTAAATCGTTATTATTTTATCTATTTATATAAAAACAAATATATATATATACACACACGAGATCATTGTTGCAGAAGGTAGAGCTCCGTTTAGCTGCTCTCGAAGCGCTGCTGACCTGCCCGCGAGGAAGCAGCCAACAGATGCGATGGAGGAGGAGATGTCAGGGCTGCTGCTGACAGACAGACAGACGCCTGGCCCTCCCCGGCACAGAGGTGCCATCGGATGCCCTCCGGGACCGCTATTTCCCCGCTCTGCGGTTCGCTTTTCAGCTCTCCCCGTGAGCCGAAGGAAAGCGATGCCCGGGCAGGAGGGAGCGGGAACAGCAGCCTATCAATAATTAAAAGGAGGGAAATGGTTTCCATTGATTAACCATCAAACATTTGCTCCTCTCCTTCTCTAAAATCCTTCCGTTCGCTCTCCCGACCTCAGTCTCCCCGAGGGAGCCGATGACCCATGCTAGACCTCTTCCTACAGCCTGCTACAACCTGATGGTCTCCAGGCTTTGCTCAGTATCCTTCTCTCCTTCAGACTAAACTGCTCCATCCAAACAATCAGAGAAGGGACTGACCAAGCAAAGAATCCTGCTCCCTTGTTAACATTTTCCAGCTCTCCTCAAAGTTAAGAAAGACTTGATCAAACTTCTCTCCTTCTCTCTCTGTGCTACTGACACTACAAGCAACGAGAGCAACATTAATTCTTCCTGTGTTGGTCTAATTGAATCTATTATGTTCAATTATAAAATAATAAAATCCTTGTCATCGTAAAATGGCAAAATAAAATCCTTATCATCATAAAATCCTGATGATCTTCAGTGTCAGTCACTGAGGGATAAAGCACCCAAGGAATGTGCTGTGGCAGCAGGTGGGAACAGGTCAATGATGGGTAAAATGAAGGAAACAGAGGTATTTTTTAGGGTAGTAAATCATGTCAAAATGACTGCTGTCCCAAAGAGGTGAGCTTTGGGAAGTGATGCTGGTTCTGACAGAGGTATTGCTGAAGAGAAAGAGCAGGCACACAGAGGACTCGGGGAAGGTAAAATCCGCTTGGTCCACCTGTTTAAGACATAGTTGCTTCACAGTATCAAATATTAGATAAGCTATGCTCCCAAATGTCCTTTCCTTAAGCTTAAAGGCTGTCCCTAGCATATCTGAAGAGTTATGCATTTGCCCCCAGCAGTCACAAAATGAGGCAAACCCTGATTTTCTCAGCTGCCTGGAGGGCTGGTGGTTCCAGGTAGCAGGGCAGCAGTTGGGTTGTTTATCCCACAGAGACCAGATCAATATTGCTTTAGTGGCTGGCAGATGATGAGCTCATGGCTAAATTAATGCAACTCAGCCACCAGGCTGAGAGCAGAGTTCCCAGAAACAGGGATGAGGGAGGAAGTGGCACAGCCCCAGCTGCCCCAGGGAGGGAAAAACTCTCTCTTGCCATGCTTGGCGTGGTCAGAGCAAAGGATGGGTAAAGGCATCAACAGAACAGCCCTCACCAGCTCCAGGGGTGGTGGAGACAACCACAGTGGGCAAGCTGTAAGCCAAAACTGTGTTATGGGGGAGGGAGAAGTGATGGAAAAGCACAAGGTCAGGCAGAGGATCTCTTTGCTTTAGGCTAGTGCAACCCAGGCAGCCTAGTCCAGTTTTAAGGATGACCTTGCCATGAGTTTTGGACTAGAGGCCTCACAGATTGCCCTGACTTTCACCATGGCAAGTCCTGGCCTGAGCAGCACCTAAAGTAGCCACAAGATGGGTTGCTCCTGCCACAGTGCTCAAACACCAGCTTATTGCAAGCCTTGGAGCCAGGAGCTGTATGAAGTTGAAAGCATGTGCTCTAATCCTCCATCCACAGCACCTCATGGACCACCTGGAAGCCTTGAACACTGAGTTGAAACACCATGAGTGACCACCTGCTCTCAGCAACACATCCCCTCCAACACCTCAGACAAAGTGGAAGGAGGTAAAAAGATAGCTTCACGTCAGGATTTCACCTGGAAAACCATCTGCAGGAGGACCTGGGCCAGGGCTGTGAAGCTGAATCCACAAGAGTTCACCTGAAACGTTAGACCCCACTGCCATCTTGTGGCAAACACTTCCCGAAAGAAAGGAAAAGAAGGGAAAACCCATCCAAAAGTTGTGGACCAAGTTAGCTGGTACAGCAAGGTAGGATGGATAAGGTCTTGGGAACAGGGTGGGGAAACTCACCCCATCACCTAAAAGATGCTGAAACTGAATTTCTAGCCCTCTGCCAGATATAACTGAGGTAAGAGAACAGAGATGAGATGGTCCAACCCAAATCTCGGGAAGTTGAGGATATAACCACACACCAAGGGTCATCACTTGTAGAGCCAGCACTGCCTTTGAGATGTGCCTCAGGCACAGCAATACCTGCAAAGATTTAGTTGCTCTTTCCAAACATTAAACAGTTGCCAAAGTAATTTAGCATTGCCCTGGGCTCAAGTCAGGCTTGTCAACCCCAATAAGCAGGATTAAGCTGGAATTAGATGCTGCATCTCAGAATTAGAATCACAGGAGAAGGCAAGGGCTGGAATTTACCAAGAGGATGATTGAAAAGATGGGGATTATGGCTCAGGTTGATCATTCATGTGGCACAGAGCACCTTCGGATGCTGACAATCCCCAGATGAGCACTCCTCAAGGTTCTCCAGAACATACACACTGCAGGAATGAGGCAGCTCTGAAAAATCCCCATGGTCCTTATCTGGCTGTGGGTCCCAGCCAAGGGCTTGGAGTACACCTGAGTGTTTACTTTTTGGCATGATTTATCATTCCCAGCTCTTGAGCTGTGGCAGAGCCTTTGCTTAGCAACTGGGGATCACTTCCAGGGAAGCACTAGCCAAGTGCTCCACTTGCTGTATCATCCAGCCACGCCACACATGGCTCTGACCACACCAGGAAAAAACAACAACAAATTGCTATTCCTTCTTTGCAACTGCCAGATACTCTGTCAAATCCATGTGTGATCCACAACAGTTCCCATGATTGGGTACAAGTGAATGCAAAGACACTGACCAACAGAAATGGACTCATTTACAAGAAGCATGTCTCTTCCCTCAGTGCACATCTCTGCTAGCGGGAACAGGGCAAGAAAACAACAGAGAAAGAATTATATCTTGCAAAACAGACATAGAAAGTAGCAGTGTCCCAAGTATTCTGGAAGAAAATCTGATTTTTATCTTCACCTGACCATCCACACACACAATGCTTCCTTCCATTACAATCTATACCAGTAAGTTATTGGGAGGGATAATGGCATAAAAACATCCTTCCAGCCAGGAGATAACTCCTCTTTCAACACCCTTCTGGCTTGCTTGCTTTGGCTGTCAGCAAGTCTTTATGACTTTTACCCTAGTGCACACTCCAGGGGTGGGTTACAAGAGGCACAACATAGTGCCAGACATGAACTCTATTGTCTGCTTTCACCTGGGATTTAACTAATTTTTGGCTTTCTATTGTCCCCTTTACTAGTTTCAACTTCTTGACAGCTTTAAATGTCATTGTGTATTACACACAAGCTTACCCTAAATCACATAAATTACATGCTGATAGCTCTGTCTTTATCTTCAAAGCATTTGAAGGTTGATCCCAGACCTGGACAAAAATGTTTCTATCAGCATTCATTTGAAATCAATACACAAACAGAGTCTAAACATCATATTGAGGGTTTAATGGGATGACAGTTTGCTCTGGGTTTCAGAAAAGAGGCATTACCCATGTCCAGCCTCTCAGGGAGCTGAGGACTTGTGGGATGAACGCTTCAGACGATGCTATCAGCTACTGTCGCTAAAGCACAGGCAGGAGACTGTTAGAGGGCTGTAAGTTACCCCCATAAATAAATTAGCTGTAATGCTGTCAGCAGTTTTTAGAGGCAAAAGCCAGAGAAACCCACAGAGACATTAAAAGGAGCTGGCACCAGACAGACCCACTTCTACCTCCGGCCGGCATCAAGAACTGGGAAACATCGTCATCCTCTTGGCAAAGGCTGACTGCAGCAAAGCCCTTTCCTTGCTGTGCCTAGGACACCAAAGCAGCAACCTGGAAGCCCATCATGGGGTGAGATGCTGCCTGCCAAAACACAAGTGTATCTAACCCACTGGTGGGTAGCAATCTGGGGCAATAAAAGGGGAAAAAAGGCAGGTTGTGGGTGCAGCATGTTGGGTATGGCATGCAGCTGCCCCTCACTCTTCTAGCAATGAGATGGCAGAATAATTAAGGGGACCTTCATTAAAACCCAAGAGCAATCCCAAACTGGCTTGGTTACCATTGTCATGGCTACCAGGAGCGAGGCCCAGCTATGGGAAGATGCAGGGGGATGAAGTGCCAGCCCAGAGGGAGATGGGAAATGCCCGCAGGCCTCCTCCAGAGTTTTTCCTGCACGCTGAAACAACATCTCTGGGTGATGGGAACAAGGCAGGAACAAGGCAAATGACCTTCACAACAACGTTTTTAGGCCTGCCAGCCCGAGCTGGGAACAGCCAGGGAAAGTCTCAGGCAAGGATAAAGCCTCACTAGAGCCATGCAAAGGTTTAATAACTTGTGAGTTAATAAATGTGGATGGGCACCAGGGTCCCTGCTCTTAGTGCAGGTGCCAGGTCACTGTCGCCTTTCCCTGTGGTAGTCAGGGATTGGGATGATCATAGCCTTGAAAGAAAACAATGGCAAAAGAAAAAATTGGACCTGGCTTTCTTCTCTGGCTGCAATACATGGCCTACACTTTGGGCAGAGGAATGCTCTAACCTAGGGAAGGACAAACTGACTTGCTCTGCTTGCATGGCCAGCAGTCACACATCTCCCTCAGGCACAGCAGTTCGATTTATTAACTCAGCCCATACAGTCAGGAAAGAGAATACCAAATCAAAAAACCCCAAAGCCAACTGCTTCTCATTTCTCTTTAAAGGAGTCATAGACTCATTAGTGCAGGAGTTTGGTCTAAGTGATGGGAAGGTACATTTTGGGAGAAGGTTGAGGAGGGTGGTGTGGATCTGTACCCAAATACGCTTGGCTATGAGAAACACTGTCAGGAAGGATGCTGCTGAAAACCAAAAATCACCATGCATGGAAGAAATCAGACTGTCACTGACTTGGTGAGCACCACTAATAGCTTTCTGTGGAAAGCAAGGCGACACTGGGTCCCAGGTGCTACAGTTGCACAGAACTCCTGTGCTCCTACAGCAACTTCCCCATCATCCTCCGACCCCACCAGAAGCCAGAGAAGCCCCTCGCCCTGCAAAGCCCATGGGTGTTTTGGGGGACGGCGTGGATTTGGGGAGAGCATTGGGAGGATGGAGTCAGGAAAGCAAAGCTAGGGGAAGGGGGTCTGTGGGAACACAGCACCTGGCCCGGGGATGGGGCGGGTGGGTGCTGCCCGCCCGGGGCTGGCTCTCGGGCAGGAGCCCAACAACTTTCCGACTCCGCTGCAAACTTTTCCCAGCGACGGGAAGGCACCGCCACCTCCCTTCCAGCGCCCCCGCCTCGGCCGAGCATCCCCCGGGGAAGGGAAGAAAGAGGGGGGAGGCAAGCCGAGCCGAGTTGCCGGTAATGGGTTATCCGATCCCCCGCAGGGCTCCTTCCCGCTGGCTGAAAGCCCCTTAATGCGCTCGGCGCTTCCCCGGGGAGCGGAGGGGGGGAGGCAGCACAGTCGATGCCGCTTCTCCGGGGAGGCGGTGCGGGGGGGAACGCGATGTCCTATCGCTCCTCTCCCTCCCGGCTATCCCCCACTCGGCAAGGTGTT
Organism: Bucco capensis; assembly: GCA_013396975.1. NCBI lineage: Eukaryota > Metazoa > Chordata > Aves > Piciformes > Bucconidae > Bucco > Bucco capensis. The sequence goes on from VWZO01017547.1 coordinate 179,268, forward strand.
TTGGCATGGGGAGAGGGGTGTGTGGGGGTGCCCCATTCCTACCTCTCGGCCTTGGTGAACTTGCGGAAAGCCTGGCGCAGGTCGTGGAACGAGCGGTAGGTCTGCGGCTCGGCTGAGATGCCCTGCGCCCGGGTGGTGCGGGGCCCGATGTGCGGGCTGGGGGCTGGCAGCACCGACTGGCATTTGTGGAGCCGCCGGCGCAGCTCCTGGATCTCCTCTTCCTTCTCTCCCAAGCGCCGCTCCAGCTCCTTGATCCGCTCCTCCTTCAAGAGCAGCAGCTTGGTGAAGTCCCCTTCCAGCTCGGTCATTTTGGGGGTAACCCCCCTACAGGGCGTTAATGCCGAGCCGGCCCCGAGTCCGGGTCCGGGCGGGCAGCTCTCATGGAGAGCAGCAGCCGGATCCGCTCCCCGGGAGGGGGAGAGGGGCGGGGGAAGAACGGCTCCTGCCCGCCCCGGGTCAGGGCAGCGGCTCCGGCATCCCCAAACGCTGCCCTGCGCTCCGGCGGCAGCCGGCGAGCGAGAAAACACCCCTCAAAACACCGAAACCAGCAAGAAAAAAGGAAAAAAAACCCAACAAAAACAAAGACAAGAAAAAGGGAAAGAGCTTTTGTGGCACTCTGCAAGGCTGGGATCCTGGAAATAGCAACAATTACCATGTGATCGGAGGGTGACGCAGCTCCTTGTAACTGGAGCCGAAGACTTGGGATTCAAACAAGAGCACTTCATAAATATTAAATTGCCTCCTGCTAATGAGCCACGTGGAGCCTCCCCCCGCCCCGCCCGGCTCTCTCCCCCCGGGTGCTGCCATCGCTCTCCTCCCTCCTCGGCACCCCAGTCTCACCCCTCACCCTTGGAGGCTGCATCCCTCCCTGCCAGAACACCCCACATCCTGCTTAGCCTCCTTCCTCACATCCCACTCCTCTTGGGCATCTGCATCCCTTCCCAGCAGTGCTCCCCGTTTCTCACCCTCCTCCAGGTAAGCTCACAACACATGCCAGCCCCTCTCCTCCTCAGCACCCCTTGTAGGGCACCCAGCTTCCCACACACCAGGTTCCCTCCTCCCAGCATAGATGGAGAGCTTGCACCCCACCCCATAGGGAGCAGAGCCCATCCCCAGGCACACAGACACTGGGGCCCTGGTAACACCTAGTCCCATCAGGAGAGCAGTAGCTGGAGGCTGGGGAGAGTAGAGAGCCTGGGTGCTTGCCAGCAGCTCTGAGGAGGCAGGAACTGGCCCTTTCTGGACATATTTGGAAGAGTCCATCAGGCACATGAATTTTTCATGACGACTGGCAGAGGACACCACCAGCTCCCCTCTCCCTCCCAAACCACCCTCACTTTCAGGAAGGTAGGCTGAGAACCTTACCGCAGACAGCCCCACAGGCAGATCTTGGGTCCAAAAGGAATGCAGGAATCTCTCAGGGTGGATACCCCAACCCCTGGGGATCCATGAGCTCTTGTTCTCTTGGCTTTGAAGCTCGTGACCCTGCTAGAGCAGAAGAAAGCATGTGAGCTGGGCTTGGAGGAGAAGGCTGTGCCACAGGAGTCTTAAATTAAAGTAGAACAATCAATTAGCAGTCTCTTTTAACAAGTTGCAGGTGGTGGGATGTTTTTGCACACTGGTTTCTGTCCCTCCAGCCTTTCCTTGTGTGGGTCAGAACTGCTCCTGGTTCCCATCCTCAGCCCAGGAGCATCCCTGGGATCAGGGGGTCAAGTAGGGCTGAGACAGGGGGATAATCAAATAACAATAATAATTGCATTTTGCTTTATTGAAAGACAAAGAGCGCCCTCTCGTGTAGGAAGGGAACGTGGAGCACAGGGCAAAGAGACGGACAGAGCCTCCCCACGCTGCACCGCAAGGGACGGGACAAGCCTGCTCCTCACACTGATGATGCTCAGCACCTGCATCAGGGAGTTCCATGTTTCAGTCTTGTTTCTTAAACAAGTGCTTTCTTTAGGGGAACAGGAGTTCCTCGGGGCGCTCCTGAAAGGAATTGCTACTGGGGAACGAGGGAAAGATCCACACCATGAAATCCATCATTCCCTCATCCAACACCTCCCTCAAGCAGCCAGATTTCACCCAGATCAAACCAGGTTTTTCAGAGTTAAGGTACAAACTCACTGCTCACCATTCCTCCTAAAGGACCACCTATAAGCTTTGGCCTCCACCATGAAAACAGGAACTGAAATAAATACTGAAAGAACCACAATTTAAAGAGAAACTATAAACAAGCAACACAGGAGGGCTTCATACCAGCTTAGTGTGCAGCCATGATGTGGTTTTCATTGGAGGTGGAGGTGGTCCTCTGGCTCCAGGAACATCAAGATTGCCTACATACAGGATGCAGGGTGTCAGAACTTGGTGGGGAAGGTCCCTCCTGTGCTCCCTAGGGTTGCTGGAAGTCCCAATCCCTGAGATATGGGACTCTTAATGAATTTCAGCCTCTAATAACATCAGAACCTCTCACTTCAATAATTGCCAAGAAACACTTCAATAATTGCCAAGACCAATCTGGAAGCCTAACCAGAAAAACAGCAAAATGCATGTAAAATAACCAGACTCCAAATATCCTTGGCTCAAGTGTATTTGGAGTTCAAGGAAAAGGCTTTAGCACTCGTGTTGGCTATGCTGCTGCCATTCCCCAGCCCTCTGCCTTTCCTGACCAGCATGGACCTGCCCACTGCAGGGTGCTTAAACTAGATGACCTCCAGTGGTCCCTTTCAACCCCTACCACGCTGAGTTTCTATGCCTTCCAACAAGTCACAGGCACAAGATAGTTCCCAAAGGTAATTTCCCCATTTTTGTCCTACAGCCATCACATGTGCATCAGAAGAAGGATGCAAATTTCCCCAAAGAGGCTTTTAAAAAACAACTAAACACTGACCCTAACTGACAGGCTCTCCAGTCCTCACCACTCCATCCCTGGACCTCACAGACAGACACTGCTTAGGACTCTCTCTCTCTCAATAGATGGAGATTTTACTTAAAAGCAAATAAACCTCTAGAGCAGAGGACAGCAGAAGCAGGTCCCAAGCTGCCTTCTTGTCCATGCAACCTCTTTTTTAAGTGCCTGAGCAGTCCAGCATGTGATCATTATTAATATCCCATTTGGCTTTGTTTGCTTGGGAGGGAGAACACACTCCATCATCTACTTTGGGTCTAGATTAAGTGCTATATATATATTTATATATATATAATGCATACCATGCCACTAAGAACAGACACTGAATCCATGAGCTTACTGACAGCCACAGCAAGGCACCAAAGGCTGTTACTGATCTGACAACCAGCAACTGCTGCAGCTTCAAGGTCAGGGCATGGGGAAGCCCAAATAAGAGTTACCCTCAGAGCAAGCCATTTGTGGGAGCACACTGCTGGCACCTGGGAAACTTGCTGTCCCCCCCAGCACTCCCAGGTCCTTCTCTGCCCCTAAGCTGTGCTGGTGCACGGGCTTATTCCTCCTCAGGTGCAGGACCCTACACTTGCCCTTGTTCAACTTCAATCCTCACTGTCTGCTCCTCCAACTCACCCTTCTTAAGCATTCCATGCAGAAAGGAGGCAAAATGCCATGTCCTGCTGGGAGCCACCCTTTTGGCTTTGGCCAGTGCTGCCAGAGCTGATTCTCTTGTCTCCCAGTGGCTTTTCTTTTAGCAAGCACTACAGAAAAGAGCTTACAGACAGCAGCTATGTGAAATATGCCAGCTATCGAACCCAGGAAGGACCAGAGCCTCCATTGCTCATTGCAGCTCCTTCTAATGAAGGCAGATCACTTTGCAAGCCCAAAGCATGCAGACATTACTCAGACTGGGGCTGCAATTATCCTGCTGGAAGCTGTGCCAGCTCTCCCTTAGTCTAACTTTAACAGAGTATCAAAGGTGATGCTGGATTTTTATACAATCAATACCCTGGCTTTTCTTCCTCCTCTCCAGCCCCCACTGTTGTGCTTTTAACCTCTCTTGTGCAAGCAAAGAGCCTCTGCAGCAATGGAGTGGACTCCAGGTGACAGCCACGTCCCCTTGCATGGCCAAATTTGTCACTCCCTAGTGGCAGTGCTGATGCTGCTGATGTTGCCTACATTTGGCCAACAGCAAGCAGCTTGATGGAGAAACTAAAGAGAGTTGAGCACCTTACAACAGGAGGTGGCCATGCCATGGGCTGCTAAGCAAGAGGTGCAGAAGGTCTCCAAAGCCAAGCACAGATAAGGTGCATCACAGCCCTCCCACCAGCAGCTTCATTTCCCAAAGAAGTAAGCCCAGGTTTAACATTTCCCAGCACACTGCAGCCCATCAGCAATCACAGAGCAAAGTGCCTTCCTTCTTTCTGCTCTGCACACCACTTCATGCCTAATGACATCAGTGTCAGAAGGCAATGTCCAGCAGCATAACACAGCTGCTGAGAGCCACCTGGCCAACCACAAATACATTAAGCCACCAGCAGTCAGTCCATTTGGAAGCAGAAACCTCTCTGTGATATGCTCAGCATCTCATCTGTGACAAATCTAAAAAGCTTTCTGCTCCTTACACGCATGTTCCAATGCCAAAATAAAAGCAGGGTTGGGTTCTTAATGTAACCACTGACAGTTATCTTGGGAAGATGACACCAGGCTGCTCTTCTTCCATGTTTATCTTTGATCAGTTCCAAAAGCACGCTGTGCCACAGCTAGTGGAAGTCTACTGTTGGGTACAATCCATCTTTTCCTACTTCTGCCTTTGAGTGCAAGCACTACAGGTAACAACTCAAATGTAAGCAGTGAGAATGACCTCACCTGAGATGTCAAAACTAGCCCTTTAAAATCAGGAAGGTGACAAAATGGTTGGGAAATGACCACTGCCTGCCCTGCTATTCAGCAGCAGGAAGACTATCTGCCTGGTCCCATGCCAAAAATGGGTCTCTGGGATCCTTCTAAGAATTTCCAGCATTTCTTTTATGTCTTACTGCTATTCTTCTTCTCTTCCTTGGCTCACAAGTTGCTTTTCCAGGACACTGCATGAGCTTCTACCCCTGCTGCAGATACTGAGGCTATTTGACTGGATGAGACCACCTAGCTCCCTGTGACATCTCCATCACATGCTGTTCTCTGAAGCCTTTTAACTTTTACATCTTGCTACCAATATTTAGGCATTTGGGGGATGAGCTGTTTATTTTATTCCCTTTCAGCAGAGCTTGCATTCTTGGAGCACATCCTGTAGCTTCCCAGTCTTTATTTGGATTTCCACAGCATTTTTAACCATAATAATGTAATTTCCCAGCAGAGCTGTTAATGTCAATCCCTGACTGTGAGAAATTAATATACTGGATGTCAGTGTTCCTTTCTGCTTCAGTTTCTACCTTGCTTTGCAGCTGTTTTCCCCTTGTTTCTGTGCTTTCTAAACACATCTTCATCTTCAAATCCCAAGCAACTGTACCTTCAGCTTCCATGCCCTTTGCTTGTGGAAGCTACTAACCAGACAAAAGAAGATCTTGAGCTGCCTGCAAACTCTTCCAACACAACCTTTAGTCTTTCTAATGATTAAATACTTCTTCAGAACTAACACCACAAATGTCCATCCTCTCTTGATGAATTAAACCCCTCCAGAGCAGCCAAGGCACTGACAAGTGTACAACCTAAAAGTTGAGCCAACATTGACTTTAGCAACAAAGTCTTCTGTTATTTAGCTAGAGCAGGTCAAAGAAATTCAAGAAGGTTCATCTTATTAGGTACAAAGGGATCAGGGACTGACTGCAGTTGGGGAATTTATGTTCCTTTTACTAAATCTAGCCAATATTTACAGTGAAAAACAAGAAGCTTTGCTGATGCTCCCAAACCAACTTGCATCTAGTTATTGCAAACAACCTTGTCTGGTTTGGTGTTGTATTTCTTCTGAAATTCAAAGCTCTATCTATCAGCTTCTTTTGTGCTTCCTGTGAAAGATGGAAACACAAGTGCAGCAAAAGCTACCTAACACCAAGGGAGCATCTGTAGGACACAGCAGCTCAGTGCAGGGAGCAAAACCAACAAAACCAACAAAACCAGATGCCTTTTTTAAAGCCTAAATTAATATTTTTCCTCTGCTCAATTTGTTCTTCATTCAAGCATTTTCTGCATCACCTGTTAGAGCCTGCAAACAGCTAGATAAGCACTCTCTGCTTCTCAGGAATCACCTGATTCATCAACTAGAAGACAACCCTGCCCATTTTTCCAACCCAAGGCCAAAGCTCCAAGTGAGGAGGCTTGGCCCCTCCAGCTGGATTCCATGGGGACTTCCCTGAGGGCTTGGGTTTGGATCCAGCTAGCAAATCCTCATGGTGGTATTGAGCCAAGGTGCCAAGCTGTCCCCAAGCTCAGGTGGGTGGCTGGGCTGCTTGTCTGTGTCAGACCAGATCTGCACAAACCAGGCTCTGTGATGCAAGGTAGTGGTATTTATTTTTGGGTGTCTGACTACTAACCACTAACAGAGTAAATATTTAATAGAATAGAAGGGAAAAAGAGACTAATCTGAACAGTTTCAGCAGGACTGTGTCACCTCAGGGTAGGTGGAAGGGATAATTTGGGTCCTTTGAGGCATTTATTTTATTTTGTTGTATTTTGGAGTGAATCTGAGGCTCTGTTAGCTTGATGGGTGTTGCAGTTGGCTGTTTAAAATGAGCTCTAGGAGCTGATAGCCTGCCAGCACCTTCCCTGAAGCTGCCCTGCAGGATGATAGATGGGAAGGGTAGTCCTTCTGAAGTGCTGTTTCTAAACAAACTCTTCTCAGCTGTGGCCAAGCTTAAACCTTCCAATGTTTCCATGCCTACAGAAATGGTGTTTCTCTAGAAGAAATCAAAACTGACCACAGAGTCTATTTCTACCACTTTTTTTCTGACTAAGAAATGGGGATCAAGGTTAGTTCTGCTTCAAGTTCCCTGTGAACATCAAACAATTCACTGTTAGGAGCTTCAGCTTCCCATGGGCATGGATATCTTCCACTAGACTAGGTTGTTCCAAGCTGCATCCAACCTAGCCTTGAACACTTGCAGGGATGGAGCATCCACAGACCTCTCTGGGCAACCTGTGCCAGTGTCTCACCACCCTCACAGAGAAGAATTTCTTCCTTACACCTAATCTAAATCACTCATTCAATGCTGAATGCTTGTTTTTTTGCTTTTCCCTCCTTGTCAAGAAGGTCTTTTTCTGGGCTAACTTGTGGGGTCTCCTTGTTTTTAATGGGTTGTTTATGCCAAGGAGAAAAACCTTACTGAGGTGGTTTTTTTTTTGTTTGAAAGGGGAAAAAAACAGATTTCAGACAAATGAAAACTCTGACCTGAAGATTCCAAGTCAAGGCTATGATAAAACTACATTTAACACAGGTGTGGGAACAAACTCCAACATTTTTCTTCACCTTAGGAAGTGTGGAAAATGATGGGAAAGAGCAGGAGCTTACCCTCTCATGGTGGCAGTGGAAGCAGAGCATGAACACTTGTAACCTTTCATCAGCCTGATGTGTCTAAAAATCCAATTTCCTAAGAGCCAGGCTTAAGAATTTGGTGGAGTCCCTGGGATGTGGCTCCTTGGAAGACCTCAGAAGTTGTAGATCATGAGGAACAGCATCACCACAGGTCAGACCTCTGGGTTTTTTTCCACTAGCTAGCTTTCCCTCCCACCCTGGGCACTCTGAGCTTTTCAGAGCCAACCCTCCTTGCAAAGGGAATAGATTTCCCTTTGGGTCTGGCTCTCCATTCCTCTTGCTCTAAAAAACCACTTTTTATTACCTTTTCTGGACTCAGCTAGTGATTTTATTCCAGAAATAGCACAGATTTTTTGGTTAAATATATAAGCAGGCAGTTTATATCAGATGAAACTTTTATGCTGTTGAAGATGAAGCGTGTATATCTAAGAAATAAAAGCACAAAATAAATGTGTTTATCTTGAAATTGCACAAGGTTCCCTGGGTTTTTAAAAGTGGTCCTGCAGGAATGTGCTGAACAATAAAACAGAGGAAAAAATAGCCCAGGTTTTCAGTAACTCTACCTGTGATTTATCAGTATTGAAGCTCCATTTCACTCCTGATCATTAGGGCCATGCTGGTTCCTCTTAGGTCTTTTGGAGATGCAACCAGACATTAATCTAGGAGGGGGAAAAAAGTCATTATATTAATGATGGACATAGGAAAAGCACCCAAAGCCTGACCAAGCTGCTCTTCTGAAATGCCCCACTTGGAGCTGCTACCAGGGTTTGGTAGCAACAAGAAACTGTTTTGCCTGTGGGACTGAGCCTGGAAAAGTGGGGGAAAACCCCAGGATTTCTGATGTAATGCAGCTGGTTCCATTTCACAGAATTTGGGTTGGAAGGGATCTTTAAAGATCATCTAGTCCAACCCCCCTGCAGGAACATCTGCAACTAGATCAGGTTGCTCAGAGCCCCAAACAACCTCACCAGGAATGGTTTCAGGGATGGGGCATCTACCACCTCTCTGGGGAACCTGTGCCAGTGCTCACCACCCTCATTCCTTCCTTCTATTTCATCTAAATCTCCTCTCTTCCTGCTGAAAGCCATCACCCCTTCTTCTATCACATCATCCTTACGCTGGGACACTAAACTTGCACATCACAGGAGAAATTACTCTGCCAAAACACTTTGGTACCCATTTCCTGACTGCTAGGGTGCAGAGGGATTTTAGCAGAGAGAAACACTCAATTGCTCTGTTGCATTTTAGCAGAGAGAAACATTCAATTCCTCTGTTGTATCAGCAATGTGATTAGAAAAGATCTCGGAGATCATTGAGTCCAATCATCCACCCAACACTACCAAAATGAGACAGGATACCCTGAGCACCACAGTATCTGGATTCACAGAGGATGGCACAACTGAAAGCTACCTACTGCAGAGATCTGTGGCCACTGAATTCATCTGCAGCCTTTTCTAGGGCCAACAAGCCCTCCTCAAAACAAGCATTGCCTTGCCTCACTGTGTGTACATTTAGTCTGCTTGGATGATGTTCTCACAGTGATTCCTGCAAGCTTGTACTTTCATCTGTACTTGTGCCACCAGCAAGAGGGATTTCTTGCTCCTGCCACCTTTCCACCAGCAAACCAAAACCTCCTGTTGAAGCTGGGACCATCAAAAGGCTGTGTCCCTTCTCCCAGCATCTCTGCCAGGGATGGTAGTGGCAGTGAGGACTGGAAATCCTTTGGTGTGGGAAGAACAAATGGGGGTCAAGATGGTAGGACAGGGCCAGCCCTTAAGCCACCATCTGACTTCAGTCCTTTGCCTTTATTTACAGAAAGCCTGGGCCTGGGTAGGTGCCATCAGAGCAGTGGTGACCCAGCTATCTGGTCAAAGAACTGTGGGGAGCTGGGAGATAGAGCAGGTTAACGTTTAACCCACGGGGACTGTAAAGCAGCCCTGAGGCTGCTGAACCTTTGGAGTTTGATATGATGATTAGGGAATAAGCAGAGTGACACGTCGCAAACTCTCCATAATCAAGGAGACCTCTTTCCCGGGGTGGTGATCTCCAAAATTGCTCAGGTATGCTGCTGCTCATCCTACCTTGAGGTTTGGGGCACAGGGAGCACTGGGTTCCCTGTGGAATGGGGCTGCTGGGAGCAGGAAGGAATAGCTCCATCACGTGCTTTCCCCCTACCAGCAAAGTTACACTTGGGGTTCTGCTCAGCACTGGGGGGGCTGGGACTCCCTTGCACTGTGGGACTGGACTGGCACAGCCCCACACTGCTCTTCTTAGTGAGCCAGGTGGGCAGAGAAGGGCTCGATGGAACTTCTGCACAGTGACAAGAAGCCTTTGCTTACTTCCTATTTTTACTGCTGGTGGTGGCCAGAAAAGCCAAGCCAGGCAAGGTGGGGAGGGGGGAGGAGGGATTTTCCCTGCCACCTAATGGTCTTGATTTGTTAAAGCCCAACTTTTCAGGGCTAATCATTAGAGATCTTCCCAGCCGACTGCTTATTCCTCCTGCTCTCTGCAAAAGGTTGCTCTCCATAGCAAAGGCTCCTAAACACTGTCAGTTTGCCCTCATCTCTTCATACTATCAGGGTTTCTGCCCAATACATAATGTTTCTTTTCAGGGCTTTTCCCTTGGAGAAACAGGAGAGTCAGGAGGGAGATGGGCTTCAAAGCATTTGGTGTGTGACGCTACAAATAAAGCAGAGGTGGGGGGAAGGAGGCTGGGCTCAGCTTCAGGGACCCTTCAGCCTCAAAAAAGGGCTTTTTGGAAGCAGGTTGTGTGCATTTGGCAACACAGCTGCAAAAGGAAAGGTGTTTCAAAGAGGGAAGCTGCTTCCCAGGCCAAAGAGGCTGAGCACAGCATTTGCTGGTTTGCATGCCGAATATTTTCCCAAGGCTGATGTGCTGCAAAGCCTGCAGTGCTTTCTCATTGCTTCAAATTTATCCTGCTTTCCTGCAAATAGCCATCAATTCCCACTTTCTGTGGGACTTCCTGAGCTGGGCAAACTCCCCAGAAAGCAAAGAGACTAAAACCTCGTGCCCCATTGCTCAATCCAACTCTGTGTCTCACCCCAGCAAGGTTGCAAAGCTTCAAGGGTCTGGTTTTAGGAAGAGCATGAAGAATGCTTCATGTTACATAGTTGTCAATGGAAAAATATACCTATGTTTGACACTGAGGGTGGGGAGACACTGTTGCCCAGAGAGGTGGTAGATGTCCCATCCCTAAAAACATTCCAGGTCAGGTTGGTTGAGGTTGAGCAACCTGCTCTAGTTGAAGATGTCCCTGCTGACTGCAGGGGGATTGGACTCATCATGATCATCATCATCACTAGATGATCTTTAAATGTCCCTTCCAACTCAAACCACTCTCTATTTTTATGATATATATATTAATATATACTATAATAATATACTGATATTATATTATATATATACACAATACTATATATAGTATTATTATAGTATAGTTAAGAGTGAACATACTTACCTAGTCTTTTCTGAGGCTGTTGTTCTTCCCAAGGAGCAGTTGCTCTGGGGGCAGGGGAGGGCTTCCCAGTGCCAAATAGCCTTCATTCAAATGTCCAAGTGGCTGAATGGATTCAGACAGGGAGGTGTATTGATCTGTGCAGGATAAACACACCTTGGTTATCTCTTGCAGGGAAACAGTAACCAGCTTTCCCCAAAAGGGCTGCAAAGAGGCAGGCTCAGGCTCTAAAAGGGGTGGTGGGGGTGAGAGCCCCATGATCACCTTTCCTGCTCTCCACAAAAATCCCAGCATGGGAGACATCCCTTGGATGGGGAAACTGATTCCTCCTTTCCCAAGTGAAGTAAAATCCATGGTTTTTGAGTCAAAGCTTCTGGATTCACCTTGATCTTGGCTGGATGGAGCAAAGCCATAGGATCTGCCTGCAACAGCTGTCAAGGAAACCATGTGTAGAAGTAGTGATGGAGAGGTGGAACAGTATAATAATGTTTATTTCTTGTTGAGAGGGAGTTTGCGAGACATAACAGTACCTATCCTTGCCTTGGCATTTTGAATCTTTAATAGAAACTGCAAAGAAATGAGAGCATTCCATAGTATTCCATGGAGAAAGGAAAATCAGATGGAAGGTAAAAGCAGAGCTTTCCTTTTCTTGTGGTGTCAGATGTTGGATTCTGTGACTATGATAACTTGGTAGCATTGTTAAGAGTTCAGTGCAATACTAGGATGAAATAGGAAATGGACAGTTGGCACTTCTGAGGGTCCTCATTCCAACATAAACATCTGGACACAATGCAAACTCACACATCCTTCTAAGGTCCACTGATGCCTGGAAGAAGGGAGAAGTGCTGGAATCCCACCAGCTTCAGAAATCCAGCATCCCATCCCTGCCTTTGAGCCTGCAGTAGTCTGGATGCACTGATGGATACAGACACTTGGGTGGCACAAGTGGAAAAGGGGCCTGCCCCAAAGAGGTGTTTAAATGTCCTGAGGGAGGTAGGAGAAAAGCAGGGAGAGAAGAGCTGCTTGGAAAACTGGAACCTGGAAAGACTCTTTTCCTGTGCTTGGGATTTCTTGTGTTTGGATTTATACCTCTTAAAAAAAAGAGAGGGATGATGTCAGTTTCTATCCCAGGGAAAAGCTCTGTAGCAATAAGGCTTTTAATTAACTGGGAATAGCTTTGGGCTAGTAATTAGTAGGAGGAACCTAATTTCTAAGAGTGGTGCTACCAAACCAGATTTGAGTGATGTGTTCAGTCCTCCACCTGCCCATCCAAGGCCTGAGCACTCAGCTCCAAACTCTGATGGCTCTCCTGAAGCAGGAGTGGAGCCTTACAGAGGAACTCAGGCTGGAGGTACCCTGGGCTGGGAAGGGTCTTCATCCAGACCCTGCTTCCAGCACGACCAACACCACAGATGGAGCAGGCTGCTGAGGACCATGATCCAGGCAAACTGGGCTATCCCTAGGGATGGAGATGCTCCATCACTGGCACAGGAAAGGGCTGTTTCCCTGGGGCCAGCCAGGCTTTCTTTGAAGGCATCATTGTGTCTGAAACACTGGGCACAGAGCAAGGCTTGATCATCACTGACACACACCTTGAAGGCATAGCAACCAATTTTTCTGGTACTTCCAAAACATGTGGAAGTCTCCAGCACCACATTTCACAGTGGTGCTTGATTAATGCCTTGCACAACCTCGAATGCTTTTGCTCCCTTCTTCCTAGCAGACTGCTTGAGCACACTCATGTCTAGACATCGTGGTCTAGAGCTTTAAAGATGTGCAGGATGCCTTACAAGAAGAGCCTAGAAGGGTTTGCCTGCTCTTATCTGAAGAGAAAGAGGGAATGTTGCTCTGTAAATGCTGGGGAGATGGTCTGTTCCTGTCCATCCCACAGCTGGCTGGCTCTGGGTGAAACCATCTCCTTCTTGGAATCAGGTCTTCCTGGAAATTACTCCTCCTCAGAGAGGTAAAGAGATGTGTGGCATTGAAGACTCCATGTGCAAATGCATCCAGCTGCTGAGCCACCCAGTTGATAGGGAAATACATCATGAACTGGTGCAGTCTGCAGGGAGGCAAGTATGAGCTGCAGTTAGCCCATCTTCTTGCTTTGTTTAAAAACCAGGCCAAATCTAGACCTAGAGCTAGTTTCTAATGAAGGGCTGGAGATGGCTTGTAGAATGTTCCCTTCTGAGCATCAACAGGAGAGAAGGACATTGTGCTGTGCTCAGAGCAGGATCAGGTACCTGCTGTGTGTTCCCCTCCTAAGACACATGCAATGCCAGGTTACAATGTTCCTCTGCATCTCACCAGAGTGATGTCCAAACTCTGACTGTGAGTTTAAATGCTCTTGATTTCCATCCAACATCTGGGGCATATTTCTCTTTTTTCCCCCCACAGCCTGTGGTGGTTTGGTTTGGTTCTGGTTTGATTTCTCTCTCAAAAGAGCTGTTCTAGGAAGAACGATCCTCTTCACCTTCTCAGGAGGGTGGGCTTTCTCCCTAGTTGAGCCCTATTAATTTCTTTAATTTATCTTAAATCTGATTGCAGTGAGCACCCCTAATTAACCTGATTTTTTGCTGCTAATCACTCACAATGGAATCAAATCACAAATGTGGGGACGGATTGACCGGCACGCAGAAAGAAGCTGCCCTCCGCGCGTTAATTCAGCGAACAGGATATAATTTGATCCAGGTAGGAACTTTCAGTCACATCCTCTGGTGTCTGACTTTACCCTGGAGCCATGCACTGCCTCTGGGGCTTGAGCAGGAATACTTTGTCTGATGCCCAGTTATGAGAGGGGTGGAAAAAAAACCCCCACACACAATCCCAATTCAGAGCGCTGTTAAATGTTGGGATTGCTCTCTCAAAGCCATGGTTGCTGTGGCAGCATAGCAAATAAAAGCCTCTAAATGAAGTTCCTGAAGAGCCTAGGTCCAAGAGTTGGCCATAGGAAGTCCAACATGTCCCTAGCAGATCTGCCTTTGGTACAGATCCTTGCACGTGGATGAGTGCAAACACCAAAGCTTTGCCACCAGTTGAGTCTTCAGCATCTCCAGGTGTAAAGCCTCTTCTGGTTAGGGCAGGTGGAAAATAGGCATGTCCTTCAAAAGCCAGCCAAGGAATCCTTTCTCCACTAGCATGACCAATAGAAACTCAGGTTTTGGAAGCATTTGTCACTAAAGATGACTGACCTCCTGGAAGAGGTAACTGAAGACATTATTTTAGGCAGGTGGCTGCCTTGAACTTGGTCTTGCTTCACATAGCACTAGAGGGCACAACAGCCCAAAGCAAACCTGAGACTCCTGGGAAAAGGCCTTTTCCTGTAGTCCTTAATCCCAGGAGCAGGCCAGCAGCTGGGTTTGTTGCCATTGAAGAGATTTTCTGCTCTACTTGACCCAGAAGATAAAGAAATTCTTTATGCCTTCTATTTCCTGTTGGCTTTCTTTATCCTGGTCTTCAGGTTTTCCTACTGTCACATCTGGCCGTAGCTCATTCTAAACCACAGATTTTGACCCCTAGCCTCCACACACAAACCCCTCAGCATCTTCTTTCTCCCTACCTTTTCCATTCCAAGCTTTTTGTTTTTGTCCTAGGTTATCTCTGATGAGTCTGTCCTTGAAGGGAAGGAGGGCATCTGCCTCCAGCCCACTGGCAACAGAGCATGTCCTAAGTGCCATTCCCTGGGAAGGCCTTGGTGACATCCACACTTAAAATCTTGACCTAAACCATTCCTTTTTTCCCTCCATGGCAGGAAAATGGGCAGAGGAAGTATGGAGGTCCACCACCTGGCTGGGATGGCCCTCCACCAGAGAGGGGCTGTGAGATCTTCATTGGCAAACTGCCCCGAGATCTCTTTGAAGATGAACTTATACCACTGTGTGAAAAAGTAAGACTTCCTGGCAGGTGGTTGTGTTGCAGAGGTTTGTGATGATCAAAGCTACAACTGGAGATGATTTGATGGAGCTCTGACACAATCTAATCAAGGAAGTGTCCCACCTTGCTGATGAAGCTTCTTCTTTCTGTCTGTAGATTGGCAAGATCTATGAGATGAGGATGATGATGGACTTCAATGGTAACAACAGAGGCTATGCCTTTGTCACCTTCTCCAACAAGCAGGAGGCAAAGAATGCAATAAAGCAACTCAATAATTATGAAATTAGGTAAGTGGGTTTAGGGCTGGGCCAACCACCAACCCAGTGACAGATATTCTCTATTGTGCCCTTTTCCCCTACTCCAGGGAGGAAAAGGGGAAATTAGCAGAGAGAGAGACACTTGTGAATTGGGAATGAAACTTAAACTACTTCATCACCTGAGCTGTTCTGGGAGACAGAGTGATGGCAAAAAAACCAGGGAAATAAGATGGAAAACAACTGGAAAGAGAGTGTCATCTCCTGAGAGATAGCAACAGAAAAAGCCCTCGTGTTTGTGACTAAAAGCTAGGAACAAAACACCCAGAAATCAACAACATATGGACCCATCAGTATGTTTTGTTTTGATTTCAACCTCACTTAGTGTTTTAGTTTTTTTCCAGTTCCAAATGGAAGGAGTAGATGCCTTGTGCAGAAGCATTTAGAGAGAAGCCATTCTGGCAATTTGAGGGGTTTGGGGTTTGTTCTGAATTAAAAAAAAAGTGGATTGTTAATTGCTTTAGTAGCAGCCCTAAAGATGAGCAGGTTACAAGGCATATAGGGTGGGCTTGGATCACTTGGATCAGAGGTCTAAGATCATCAAGTCCAACCATCTACCTCTCACCCCCATGCCACTAAACCATGTCCTAAGTAGAATATCTAGACATTCCTTAAGCCCCTCCAGGGATGGTGATTCCACCACCTCCCTGGGCAGCCTGGGTCAATGCCTAACAACATTTTCAGGGAAGAAATTTTTCCTAACATCCAATCTAAACCTCCCCTGGTGCAACTTGAGGCCATTTCCTCTTGTCCTCTCACTGTTAACCTGGCAGAAGAGACCTACCCCCAGCTCCCTCCAGCTTCCTCTCTGGGAGTTGTAGAGAGCGAGAAGCTCTCCCCTAGCCTCCTCTTCTCCAGGCTAACCACAAGCTGCTCCTCACAAGACTTATTCTCCAGACCCCTCTCTAGCCTCATTGTCCTCTCCTAGATCAAGAATCCCTGCTATCTTGGTGTCATCTCCAAACTTCCTTGCTGTTTCTCCTCAGGAACGGCCGGCTGCTGGGAGTCTGTGCCAGTGTGGACAACTGCCGCCTCTTCGTGGGAGGGATCCCCAAAACCAAGAAGAGGGAGGAAATCCTAGCAGAGATGAAGAAAGTCACAGATGGAGTGGTGGATGTCATTGTCTACCCCAGTGCAGCAGATAAAACCAAGAACAGGGGGTTTGCTTTTGTGGAATATGAGAGCCATCGGGCAGCAGCCATGGCCAGGAGAAAACTGCTGCCAGGTGAGTTGAGACAGTGAGGGTGGGAGGCATGGCTGCAGCAAAAGGCTCACCTAGCTCCACATTGCACTGTGCTGAGAATCCTGTGTCCAGGTCTGGGCCCCTCAGC
>VWZO01017548.1:0-15287 GCA_013396975.1 Bucco capensis
ATTCAAGAGCTGCCTGGATGCATTCCTGTGGATGGACTGCAAGACAGAGATAGAGTAGCAAAGTCACATCCACTCTAAGAGAAGATAAGGTTCATGACCGCATGAGAAAGCTGAACATGCATAGGTCTATGCAAACTGATGAGATGCATCCCAGAATCCTGAGGGAATTGGCCGATGTAGTTGCCAGGTCACTCTCTGTGATATTTGAAAAGTCCTGGCAGTCAGTTGAAGTCCCTGGTGACTGGAAAAAGGGAAACATTGCACCCATTTTTAGAAAGGGTAGCAAGGAGGAACCTGGAGAACTACCAACCTGTCAGCCTCACCTCTATGCCTGGGAAGATCATGGAACAGGTCTTCCGAGAAGCTATGCTAAGGCACATGTAGGGAAGTGATTCAAAGCCAGTGTGGTTTTACCAAGGGTGAGTCCTGCATGATCAACCTAGTGGCCTTCTATGATGGAGTGACTATGTCAGTGGACAAGAGCTATGGATGTCATCTCTCTGGACTTCTGTAAGGCCTTTGACATGATCCCTCACAACATCCTTCTCTCTGAGTTGGAGACATATGGATATTATGGGTGGACTGTTTGGTTGATGAGGTTGCCTCTAGGTAGTGGTAAATGGCTTGATGTCCATATGGAGATTGGGGATAAGTGGTGTCCCTCAGAGGTCCATACCATGACCAGTGCTGTTTAATATCTTCACCAATTACATGGTATGGTGGAGTGCACCCTGAGCAAGTTTGCAGATCATGCAGAGTTGAGTGGTACAGTTGGCACACAGGAGGGTCAGGATGCCATTCAGAGGAACCTGGACAAACTTGAGAAGTGGGCTTGTGTAAACCTGTTGAGGTTCAACAATACCAGGTGCAAGGTCCTGCCCCTGGGTCAGGGCGATCCTCAGTATCAATACAGGCTGGGAGATGATGTGATTGAGAGCAGCCCTACAGAGAAGGACTTGAGGGTACTGGTGGAAGAAAAGCTGGATGTGAGCCAACAATGTGTGCTCACAGCCCAGAAGGCTAACTGTATCCTGGGCTGCATCAAAAGAAGAATGTTGAGCAGGTCATAGGAGGTGATTCTGCCGCTCTACTCTGCTCTGGTGAGACTCCACCCGGAGTACTGTGTTCAGCTCTAGAGTCCTCAGCATAGCAAAGACATGAACCTGTTTTAGTGGGTCCAGAGGAGGGCTACAAAAATGATCAAAGGGCTGGAACACCTCTCCTGTAAAAAGAAAGGCTGAGGGAGTTGGGGCTGTTCAGCCTGGAGAGGAGAAGGTTCCAGGAAGACTTTATTGCGGCCTATCAGTACTCAAAGGGAGCCTGCAAGAAAGATGAAGACAAATCTGTTATATAGGGTCTGTTGCAACAGGACAAGGGGTAATGGTTTTAAACTAAAAGAGGGAAGGTTTATTCCAGATACAAGGAAGAAACTTTTTACAATGAGGGTGGTGAGGCACTGAACATGTTGCTTAGAGAGGTGGTAGATTCCTCATCCCTGGAAACATTCAGGGTCAGGTTGGACAGAGCTCTGAGCAACCAGATCTAGTTGAAGATGTCACTGCTCACTGCAGAGCAGTTGGACTAGATGACCTTTAAAGGCCCCTTCCAGCCCAAAGCATTCTATAATTCCATGAATGGTCGGTCATAGCTGTTGTTTTAAAGGTGTCTGCCTTTATTAAAAAAAATTACAAGAAAATCTTCCTGAAGAAGAGGCCAGCCTTTGGCTCCTTAGATGGTTGTGACTATGAAATTAATGGTTTATAGAAATTGACAGATATTGGAGTAGTTAATTACTTTCACGGCTGGGTAAGATGCAATAGCATTGTCATGATTGAAATGAACAGAGCTGAGTTCCTTCTGAAGAGGCATGTTTCTTACTGCATTTGACCTTAAATTCACAATATTTCAATAGTGAAAATGAATTCATAAACTTTTCTGTTTGGTTTCTTCACGGGATAATAAAAGATCAGTCAAGTTGGCTAGGTAACTAAGCTTTTCTTTATATCATTGAGGTTTTTAGACTTCATAATAAAATTATTAATCATGCAATTAACACAATTTTAGGGTAATGTCTCTGTTCATTTGTACTGCTAAAGTTGCATTAAATGTTGCAGTTATACTACTGAAATGTTTATGATATTAGTTCCATAATAAAATGAACTGGTCTTTAGGTCAAGGTTATTACACTGGAGGAAGGGATGGAGTAAGCTAGCGAAGAAAACATTGTCTCTCCCCTTTGAGTTGTATTGTACATATCTTTAAAAAATACTATAGAATGTGAATCAATAGAGATTTTAGCTTATGTTTTCAGTTTGGAAGCTGAAGCTTAATCTGAACTGCAAGGATACTCCTGGGATTCAGTCGCTTAGATTATGGACTTGATTTGGGATTGCTGTATCTCCCCTTCTGCACATGGGTGAATGCTATAGGCCATCCCTGATGTGGAATCAGGTCTTCTTGATTCACACATGTGGATGGGGAATTGCTCTTCTGTTGCAAAGTTTAAACACAGACTGAAGTATCTGATTCTAGTTCTTGGGACTCCTGTGTGTCTGTATGAATTTCTTTTTGGAAAAATAAACACGTTATGTTGATAGAAAGAGCTGCAGCAATGATAAGAGAGTTCATCGTCCTGTGTATTTTACTTCAATTCTCAACATGTAATAGGGTGCACAATGGGTAGGGGACTCCTGCAAGGTATCACTCAAATTCATGAGTTTGTGGAGGCTGGTGAGTAACTACTAGACATAGTTTTCTCTTGTGATTATGAACCCAGCTACAGCCAACTTCTGAGAGAGATGAGAGACTGGACTAGCAGGCTTCACTGTTACACTGTAGTTAATGTGTGATGGGTGTCAAGGACAGGATTACTAAGGGGGTTAAAGCTGCAGCTGTGCTTTGGAAACCTCTCTGTGATTATTTTTGCTTTACTACATAACATCCACAGCCTTTCCTTCATCCAGCAAGCGGGTCACCCAGTCATAGAAAGAGATCAGGTTTGTTAAACAGGACCTGCCCTTCATAAAACCATGCTGACTGGGTCTGATCACCTGGTTGTCCTGCATGTGCTGCATAATGGAACTCAGGATGATCTGCTCCATCAGCTTCCCTAGGACTGAAGTTAAACTGACAGGCCTGTAATTTCCCGGATCCTCCTTCCTTCTCTTCTTATAGATGGGTGTTATATTTGCTTCCTTCCAATCAGTTGGGACATATCCAGTCAGCCAGGACTACTGATAAATGATGGAGAGTGGCCTGGTGAGCACCCCTGCCAGCTCTCTCAGGATTCTAGGATGAATCCCATCTGGCCCCANGTGTTTTCCTTTTGTTCCGATGGGCGC
This sequence comes from Bucco capensis, assembly GCA_013396975.1. Lineage (NCBI taxonomy): Eukaryota > Metazoa > Chordata > Aves > Piciformes > Bucconidae > Bucco > Bucco capensis. The sequence continues at coordinate 3,342 of VWZO01017548.1, forward strand.
CACTGACCGGCAGAACGGTCCGTTTTTGGGGGGGAAGGGGTGGTGTTGGGGCGCATCCGTTGTGTGCCGCGCGCTATATTCTGTACGCGGCGATTCTCTCGCGCGCCTAACAGGCACCGGCGGTGGGAGTCCGCCCTCAGCCTCCACCGGCGCTTCGGGGGCCGCAGACTGGCTGGAAATACCGCTCCTTCCCTCATACCTGCGGCTCAGAAAGCCGGGTTGTGAGGCGGGGATGGTCTCCGCCCTCTCCTCCTGGAGGGCGCCGCTCCGCCTCGCCGAGCGGCCGGGGTCCGGCAGCGGTCGGAGCTCCGGGAGCCGCGGGCGGCGGCGGAGCGGAGAGCGGTGATACTTCCCCGGCATCACCTATGACCCTCCGTACGCTGCCTGTAGCGCTGCGATTTTGGCTGTTTTTTTTCCTTTTTCTTCTTTATTTTTTCTCCATTCCCCCCGCACCCCTGCCTTCCCGGCGGCGGGGCCGAGGGTTAGGAAATTTGCCCTGCGATACGGTAAAATTCGCCTCGCGAGTGCAACTCGTTCGCGTTCATTTGTGTTGTCTTAACATCATGCCTTTCAATAAATGTCTGCGTGCGAGCATGTTTGAGCACGTTTGCTTTCTGAAGCTTTTCAGAAAAGTGCAAGAATCGTTTACCAATTCACTACTTAAATTTGATGTAAACAGTATAACATACAATTAAAACAGCTGTGTGGGGTCAGATCAAAGGTCTGTCTAGTTTAGGTTCCACTTTCTGCAAGTGGCACATAGCAGATGCTTAGGAAACACCATAACAACAGGGTGAGCATGGTGTGAAGCTTTGGGAAACCAGCCAGGCCTCCAGTAATTTCAGGTTAAAGGACTGCTTCTGTCAGATGTGATGTTTAAGTGCTTAGGAGCCCTTTTTCCCCCCCATAACTTAGTTATACATGTTTTCAAAAAAGAATGAGACAGAGGCCTCTTATTAGAAAATGGTTTTTTTTCCCCCTTCTTTAAAAAATAGAATTGCACTTGTTGTCACAGGTAATCTCATTTTTACCAGGATGAAATAGGCCTATACAATGATTATTGATTCATGAGCAACAGGTAGTCTTTTAAATAGGTAAGGAATACTTAAGGCAGATGTTTTCTACACATATGGGATGGGAGCTGTAAATAATATGCAATATTTAAATCATAAACCTTAAAATACCTGTTTAGTAAAATCCAGTATAGCAAGAACATGCTTAGAATAGCAAGTGTTTTACTAGAATACCATTTTGACAGTTCTGAAGATGATTACAAATGTGAACCACTAACACCTAACTATTTCTATTTAAGCTTAAAGAGTTAACTTGTATAAAAAGAAGAGTTTTATTAATGGCACATTTTTCTCATTACATCAAGATTTCTGGTAAATAATGCTATCGTAGATTTTTTTAAAAATGATTTTGTTAATAGCAAAATCATGTTGATCCCTAGGGATGCTAGCTATCAACTTGATTCTGCAATCCTCATTCAAGAAATAATAGCTTCATGCCTGGAGCTCCTAACCTGATTGCTCTTAAAAGGATCATTTGCACGAGTGGGCCTCATTTTTCACATCAATGTGAATGTCAAGCAAAGCAAAGCTACTTCAAAAAACTGCCTATCTTCCCCCACCTCCGGTGTTGTTTTATAAGATGGTCATTATCAATTTTTTGGGGGCTGAAAGGAGGTAGTGGGTTGGAGTGTGTGTGTAGATATAGATAGATACTTATAAGATTAAAAATAACTTAGAAACTGACAACTATAACCGTGGTGAATTACTTTCATGGAAAGATGGTGGGGTTTTTTTTGCACAGTGCATCACTGCTAACTACAGACTGTGGAATTTGTTTTTAGCTTGTCAACAGATGTTTATTCTAAAACCCTTGTTGACATATGCCACTATTCTGTAAAAACCCTACAGACTTCAAACTATACTGAGCTCCTGATAGACAATTTAAGGTATTCAACATATTTTCTTCAATAGGTTTAAATGGTTCTATTGTAAGCTTACACCAAGAAAACCATTGCAGTTTCTTTAGCTCACTAAATCACAAAAAAAATCACTGGTTCAGCTGGACTTTCAAATAAAATTAGGGTTTTTTTTTTTCTTTGTTACTAGCCTCTAGTAGAAGTTCTTGATTTATGTAATTATTAAGCATATTTATAATACACAGGTTTTTAACAGTACTTTTCATTAGTAGGTCTCAAAGCACCCTGCAAAATTCAGTGTAATTATTCTTTTCTTATCTAAGGGTAATTATTCTCATCTAGTGCTCTTAAAGAGATCATTGTCTGCCTCTGATCACTGTAAGAAACTCTAAAAGAATTATGGTCTAACAATAAAATCAGGTTTTTGATTTAGATTTTTTTTTTTTTACAATAACCCCTCCCAACTCAACTTTCTCTTTTGTACAGTTTTTTGTTGTAGCATTTTTGTTTTGTTTAGTGATGCCTGAGGTAATTTTGTAGTGTTCCTTCCATATGGTGGTTGGAAGTTAAGCCTATGGTTTAAGTAGAACAGACTTCTCAGTGCCAGAAGAGACTCTGCTGAAGACTCAACCAAATTCATTGATGAGTTAGAGAATGATTCAAGACAGTTTCTGTTAAGGTAGTTACTGGCTGCTAAGAGGGTTTGTGCAAATGTCTGTTGGTATCTATCAGAAAAAAAAAAAAGAGGGGATTGTGTGTGAATGAGTGAGTTACATTGCCAGCATCCTTGTATCTCCATGGCTTTCCTTCATTTCCATGTTGCAGAGCTTGTAGAAATAGTATGGAAGCATATTTTTTTTTTTCTCTTTTTGACTGGAACTGGTGGGACTCCAGTGTCCCATTTTTGTAATGCATCTGGTAGCAGAACAAACTTCTGATGCTAGAGGTGTGAAGTGCACACCTTAAAATTGTGTTTCCAGCAACCTCTCTGTCAGTTGAGATGTGCAGATGATTATCACTAATTATGTTATTGGTGCATTTTAATAGTTCAGTTTACAACTTGAGATCTTCTGCTGGGTTCATATTTTCCAAAATAGGACAGAAAGCTATTTATTTGTTTTTTAATTCAAGACAATACATTAAAGCATTATCATTTAGGGATAGAATACAAGTTAGGAAATACATGAAAGAATAGATGATGAAAAGATTATTATTTGGGAACTATATGGTATCCTATATACTAAATAGTATGGGAACTGTATTCCCAGACCAGATAATATAATGCTGTCTAGAAACATGAGCTCATATCACTTAGATCTAAGTTGTAAACTCTTTATTAAAGGGAACAAAAGCTTACCTGCTGTAGTGAAGTGTTTGCCAGCAGCCTTACAGGTGTAGTCAGTGATTTCAATTGACTCTCTGTAAAAACAACACCTGTTTGTTGGCAGGCTGGCATCTAGCCTCCAGTTAGATCTATGTGAATTCAGATTATTTGGAAAAAAGGACCGAAAGGAAATGGTTTGAGAGGTCCAATACCAATAATTTTTTCTTCCCGTTTCAGTGTTCATTATTTTTGTGTAACTCTTGTTTTGATCTGTGCTTTTGTGTTTGATCCATTATTTTTAACTAATGCCTTTGTTTACATCAGTCTACAGTACTTAAAACTTGAATATCTTTTAAGTGATCTATGATAATAGTTTTCACTTTGTGCATATACCCATGAAAGACCTTAGTATTACTCAGCTGCACATCTTATCTTTGATAGCTATAATATATCAAAGCTGATCTGGAGACCTTCCCACTGGAGGTCCTGATTCATTTGTGATCATTGCTTTCTGCATAGTTTCAGAGCTAGCAGACTCAGCTGGTAGTCATATGCTTTCCTAGTACTTTGGGTTTGAATAGTCTCCAACATCCTTCTTTAGTGCAAAGTGCTGGTTGTGAAGCATGTACTTGGAGATTAACTGTCCCATTAGAGTATAAACATCTAGCACTTCTCAGTACTAATATCAATCCATCCAGTCACTTCTTCCTCTTCTTTGTACGTGTGATGGAGTAGATCTCTCTCCTTTGAAGAGATTCTTCTCATGAAATATTTGTTGAAGCAAATACCATGCTGCTAAACTGATCTCTAAATACAATCTTCATATATATCTTGTTTCAGTAGTTTGAATAATTGTAAAGTAAAATTTGGAAGAAGGCCAAACCTCTTCACATAGCCATTTAAAGAAAATTACTGCAAATACTTTACCAATAGTACCTGGCACCATTTAAGCAGACGAAAAACACAAAAAGGAGCCATAAATGTTGGACACAATATGTAAGAAATTAATCTTTCTGTATATATGCTAAGAATACTATAGAAGAGGAGTGTTTTTGAAGATGAAGTTATTGTGAAAAGCAAAGGTTGGCTGCCTGCTGTGATTGTGATAGATCACAGTCCACAGGAGGCTCTTTAGTTGGAGAAAGACCATAGCTAACAAAATTCTTAAATTGTGAGAGAGAGCATGCTCTCACTTTGTTTGTTTTGGTGCACTGTCTAGTATAGTTGGAACCCTGGTCTGTTGGGCATCCAGGCATTACTAGCAATGTTATTACTGTCTGTGCTTGATAAAGAACAGATCTCCCTGTTCTAATTGCATGGTGGAATGACTTCTAGGAAACCCTCTCAGTTGGTAATAACTGAAAAATAAAACAGAACCCCAAAGATCTACCATGTTTATAATCTGAGTAAAATACACAAAGGGAGACTGAATAACAACAAATAATCCTCTCTTGCAGATAGTATAGATTGTTGATAATAGTTAATGTATAAAAATATAGAAAATGTTACTCATAATGCTATTTTAAGTGTTAAGGAAAACTTCAAAGGTGGATTGAATTCAGCTGAGGGAGAAGGAGGAAGAGATGTATTTGTGGTGTCTTCCCCAGCTCTCATGAGTGATAAGTATATTAAGAACTGCTACTATATAAATATCTTGGCTGCCATACAAAATGTTTGGAAATGAGGGAATTGAGCAGTGTAGTGTTGACCCAGCTTTCAGTATTTTACCTTTCTTTTTCCCAGGCACAAAAATATGGACCTAAGAACAGTGTATCAGCTCAGACCAAAGGTGTTTCTACATCAATACCTTGTTCATTAACAGTGGCTGATAGCAGATGCCTAGAGAAGAGTATCAAAGGGTCTGCAAATAGCTGAGTATCTGAAGGAAGTATCACTGGCTTAGAAGTCAGTGCAGGATGCACTTTAGGAGTCTCTGGGCAGATGATTTGGTATTTAATCATTTGGGTTTTAACAGTTGTGGTGAATTTATGCAATCCTTTTTGAACACTGTAGCATCTGCAGCATCCCATGACACAAGAATGACAGGAGCATAAGTGTCAGTTTTTAGTTAAGCTGTTGCCAGCTTAAGAGTTACAATCCACCACTCCTTTCATTTTGCTTGGTGTAAAAGCATGTTATTTTTAATTTGTAAAATTTGATATCAAACTTTTATGGATAGAGTTGAGTGCTTTGTATGTACATATGGAATGTCAGGCCTTGTGTGCAGACTCTTATTTACTGAGAACTATAGAAAAGAGCTGTTCATAAAAATCTTTGCACTTTCAGTAATGGCCAGTTTGTTTACACTTTGCATTTCTCTTAGAGTGGAACCTAAGAATGGCTTAGAGCCAGTATTGCTCTTAGCAGTGTATCTTTTTGTAAAGACTACAGCATTCATATCTGTATGTGAATTGTATCTACAGAAACATTGTGAGCTTTTGAAAAGTAATAGCCAAGTTTGTGATTGTTTATAAGAACATAGAAAGTTTTGGTTCAGATTTTGGTGTGAAATTCCTGTAGTTGAGTAGCAGAGGACAGGTATTGTACCCATATTTATCATGTGATCAAAAAAAAAAAAAAAAGCAAGACATTCCTGAGTAATTTAGAAACAGAACAGTATGTAAATGAAGTGACTCCTGCAGCCAAGATTTGAACTTTCATTTAATCTGTAAAAAAAATGGTGATACAAATCAAATGGGTTTGATTTGCCTTTCCAGAATTGGATCGTTCTGGAGACTGCTGAGAACTTCTCCAGTTTGATAAGAACTTATCCCTGGCATGGATTCCTTCTTCCTCCTCTTGATTGTTAGAGTTTGTTAGCAGATCTTTAAAGATGTTTGATGCCTAAGGCGAAGGAAAGGATCCTTTATAGTGGCATGTATTTATATATATATTTTTTAATTTTTAATTTGTCAGAACCTAAGGTTGGGATACAGCTCCTATTGCCTGGTAGCTTTTTACAAATTTGATTAGATAAAGAAATGAACGTGGTTGGATTCTAAGAAAGAGGTTTAAATAAATGCATTTAAAATATAGTGACATGAGAAGTTATGCAGTGAAAATCTCCTGTCTTGCATGAATGATAAAATTAAACCATCCTATGTTACAGGTATGCAATTTTTAACCATTTGCAGTTTTCCAAAGCAGAGATGAAGACATTTAAAAAAAAGATCAGAGGGATGAGGGAAGGGGTTTGCTTCTTCTAAAGATACATGTAGTAAGCGCTGTTATGAATTGTAATAGACCGCCATGAGAAAGTATTAGTCTGTTTCTCTCGACAAGAAAAACTTGGGTGCAGCAACAGGGTTCTATTAAAAGCAAATACAAATCATAGGATTAGGTGATTAAGTCCTCTTTCTCCAAGTTGCAGATTCTACAGGTTTTGCCAGTGTGCTGAGGAGACATTCCCTCTTCCTTTATACCAATAGAATAACCCTGTGGAATGTGTATTAAAATTAATATATGTTATTTCACGGTATTGCAAAGAGAATGTTTGAATTTGAAATCCTATTCACTTGGTCTTGTAATATGATTGAGGATACCGTATAAAAAAAAACCCACATAATTTGAGCTCAGTACTAGTGCTAGAAGTATGCCTGTACAGTATTAGTCCCTTCTTTGTATTTCCAGAAGATTAACTACTACTTTTTATTGATAAAGAATTTGGAAATTGGTTTTTCTTCCAAGAATTTAAGTAAGAGTCTGATTAGAGAATGATGTTGTAGCTTGGGCAATGAGGAAGATGATGATATGGATAATTGTTATAATACAGTTTCGTTTTGAGTACTATGTTGGTGGGTTTTGCAATTGTTAGTAATATAATGATCAAATTACCTGAGTACTGGTTGTTCTGGGCTGAAAGAGACCAATAAATCTCAAAGATTTCGTAACAGATAGTGTCCTGTTTTCACAAGATGCAAAAGCAAAGTCTTTTGTTGCTATCATAGGGAAGTTGTATTCCGAAGGTTAGATGCTTACTTAGTTCAGGCTTCCCCTTCCTGCTTTGGAGTTTGGTTTAAATAATTCTGGTGTGAGGAAGCTTCTAGTTGGTTGGGAGAAAAAAATAGTTGTGATTTAATTGTCTAGTGCTGTGGTAACATAAAGAGCTCTTGAATGTTTTAAAATAACATTGCGTATTGAAATTCCAGAAACACTAGATAAGCTTTGTTCCCTGGTTTAGATTTGATAAAGAATTTGGAAATTGTTCTTTCTTCCAAGAATTTAAATGAGAGTCTGATTAGAGAATGATGTTGTAGCCTGGTTTAGATCTGAATTTGTGTCCTTCCTTGTCATCCACAGATGAGAGTGAAAACCAAGAAATGACCAGCATTTGCTTTATATTGGGCAGAGAATGAAAATTCTCCTAAAACAATCAAATGGCCTTTGAATGGGAAACAATAATAGGATTTTTATAGTGTCTTCAGGAGTAGATCTGCTACTAGTTGACCATTTTGGGTTAAGGATGATATAATGAGATGGATATGTCATGATGATTTGGACCATATTAATTCCGCTTGACACAGTTTTGACAAATACGATGGCTGATGACTCATTGTCCATACTGATGTGCACCTGTCTCTTTGTTTTCACTTGTGTTTACTTCTGCTTTGTTTTCTTGGTGTGTAGACTAAGATATCTTTGCTTTCTGAGCCTAACAAGCTCTTAGAATAACTTTTATTCTTTGTAGTAAGAGGCTTGGATTGTGGCCTTCTTCACTAGCAGAACTAGTGTGGAAGCATCGAATGAAGGATCTTTCAATGCTGACAGTGGTTAGTTCTGTTTCTGTTTTAATTACCCAGATGACATTTTTGAATACACTTCTCCGTGTGTGGGCCAATAACACTATTGATAAGAATAGACCTGGACCGCATCAAAAGAAGTGTGACCAGCAGATCGAGAGAGGTGATTCTGCCACTTTACTCTGCTCTGGTGAGACCTCACTGGGAATACTGTGTCCAGTTCTGGAGCACTCAACACAGAAAGGACATGGACCTGATGGAGTGGGTCCAGAGGAGGGCCACGAAAATGATCAGGGGGCTGGAACACCTCTCCTATGAAGACAGGCTGAGGGAGCTATGATTGTTCAGCCTGGAGAAGAGAAGGCTTCAGGGGGACCTACTAGTGACTTTCCAGTACCTAAAGGGAACTTACAGGAAGGCTGGAGATGAACTATTTACAAAGGCCTGGAGTGAAAGGACAAGGGGCAGTGGTTTTAAATTGGAGATAAGTCAATTTAGACTTGATACAAAAAAGTTCCTTACCACAAGGGTGGTGAAACACTGGAATAGGTTGCCCAGGAAGGTGGTTGATGCCCCATCCCTGGAGGCATTCAAGGTGAGGCTTGACAGGGCTCTGGGCAACCTGATCTAGACGGGGATGTCCTTGCCCCCACTGTAGGGGGGTTGGACTAGATGACCTCCAGAGGTCCCTTCCAACCCAAATGATTCTGTGTGATTCTGTGATGCAGGTTGAATGGAGAAAGCACTGGAGAAAATAGTTAAAAGTACATGATTTTGAGTTTGTGTCCTTGATTAGGCTGGCATTTTGTTTTGGGAAGCATGGTGTATTACTTTTATGAGGTGGTGTGCTGTTTTGGTTTTATTGTTTTTTGTTGTTGTTGGTTTTGTTTTTTTAAATGGTTAGGACAATTTCTTCCAGTCTTACTGGCTAAGAGTTGTGACTATTTGCTGGATGCTGATACTGTTGCTGTCTTTGCCTTCACTGAAATCTGCAGTTTTGCAACTTTGTGGAATGCTAGGTGAAAGTGTGTTTTGTTAGTGCTTCCTTGTTTCTTTCTGCATTTTATTTGCGTTATAGCAAATGTAGTCAGGAAAGAAATCTTAATGGATTTATTTTGTTTTAAAACACCTCATTATGTTAGCTGATCTAAAAATCTATTTGGAAAATTGCCCCAACTTTAAATAACAATTGCACACAGACATACTTGGCTGTGCAGTAAGATCTGTTTTTAGAAAAGGATTCTGTCCTGTTTTCACTTCATTTTAATGATCTGGAGTTTTACCTTCATTTGAGAAACCCTTATGAATTTGCGTATCTTTTCCAGTCCTTTATAATAGATAAATACATGCATCCTCTAGATCAGATTTTAGAATTATTTGTATAGGGGAAGCCCTGCTTATCTGTCAGATAACCTCAAGTATTCCAATAATTCCTAGTACGTTTGAAGTTGTGTGTCTGCTTGTTTGGTGTTTACTTTGGTTGGGAAGGTGAGTGAAGTAGGCTGTAGGAGATTGCTGCCATATAAATACAACATATTAAAAAGCAAATACAGTCTCTTGTACTGATGAGCATTCTGATGAAATGTTTTCATTTTTACATGAGCCTCTGTCAATTTAATTTAACCAGTTAAGTTTTGATTTTATTTTGATTTTAGTTGATGATTGCAGCAGCAGACAGGGAATCAGAACTCCTGTACTTCTTTCCTACTTCTATTGTGAGTTTCTATATTGCCTTGAGATGCTTAATTGTCTTTTACTCAGCAGTACAATGGGAATAATGCTATTTCCCTGCTTCTCATAGCAGCATTGAGGCTAGTAGAACACTTCTAGGACACTGGTTAAAACGTTCAAAGTTCAGGGTCATGTTAAAAGAAATCATCGTGTAATTGGAAATCAGGTAGATGTTCACTCAGCTGAAGATGAATATGCTAGGTAAAAGTTAAACTAAAAAACTTGCAAAAAGAGGGGACTGAAATAGGGTAGACTAGACCATAAATACTGTTGTTTGATTCCTTATTTCCTTGTTTTCTTGTTGATTCTTGAGGCAGTGAGCTCTTGTCCTATCACTTAATGTCTGTAAACCATGAGACATGGCAATGGTGCTCAAGTAATGATACTTTAAAGTAAAAATATTGGCAAAAGCACATGTTTGGATGAAGTACCTATGTAGGCCGCATATTTGGACATATCCATTAAAGCACTCTTGTAGTTGAAAGACTGCTTTACCTGTTTGGAGCAGGGAGTGACTCATGGAAAGAGTTTACATTGTTGCTAAATTAGAATATGGTGTGTTGGGAGTTTTAGGAGTTAGCAATAACAAGTCTGTATCATTTATTCATTGGCATAGCACTGCCAATGTGACAGAATGCATTTGTGATGGAAAGGTTGATGAACAGCTTAGTGCATGTCTTTTCTATGTATCGGAAATTGCATCTATAGACTATTCAACTTTATCCATAGAGATGCTTATTGGCTGCAGATTTTTAGTAAGGTTGTGGGAGTTTTCATTTTCACAATGCTTTAGCAATGTCTGTGTTTACTGAAGCAGTATGAATAAAGCAGGGATGCTCTTTTGTTGAAAAGTCTCATCCTACCCTTTTGGGATTGTTTCTGGAGGACAAACTCCTAATTCCTATAATGATTTTCTTTAATACTTATTCTGCTATTATGCTCCAGATTTACATTTGAACAGAAGAATAGATGACAGACAAAATACAATTTATTGCTCTCATGGATTTATTAAGATTAGAATTGAACATTGAGGTTATGTAGCCTAAACTGCAGAACACTATCTCTGCATTATATGTGAAGTTGAGTGCTTAGATTAAACTAAAGCAGTATTCTTTTCAGAAAAAGTAATTACAGGATTTTCTATTATCATTAGACTTAAATTCATGATACAGGTATGAAGGTGGTTCTTTGATGTAGTCAGCTGTTAATAGGTCTGTTCTTTTCATATGTGTAAGTATAGAAAGAGACCATGTGAACATCAGAATTGTATGTAGTCAGCTGTTAATAGGTCTGTTCTTTTCATATGTGTAAGTATAGAAAGAGACCATGTGAACATCAGAATTGTATGTAAAGGCCGAGAGACAGACAAAATTCACAGAGAGGGATAAGAAAATGCAAGAAGGTCCTTAATTCTTGTTTTGAGGTTTATCAGTGTTCTGGTGCAGATGTTTATTCAGAAATTTAACTGAACAAATGAAACATGACATGAAATATGCAATGAACAGAACTGCATTCTTTTGTGATACTTTTCCTCACTACGTTTCTCAAGTTGTGGTACGAGGCTTCTTGAATTTCTCACCTTGAGATGCTTGCCACCTCTCTTTGTAACGTATCTTGTTTACCTGTCTTTTTCCTTTCTATTTTCTGAGAGACTTGTTCTCTGTCTTTAGAGGTTTACTTGCCACTTTTGAGTAGCTGAATAAATTCAGGGATCTCTCAGGGATTTAAATTTGTCAAAAGATGATAATGCTGTCAAGTTTCTTGCCTTGTGTCTCTGCATCTTTGAGTTTTTACAGTATCATAGTATGTCAGGGGTTGGAAGGGACCTAGAAAGATCATCTAGTCCAACCCCCCTGCCAGAGCAGGATCACCTAGACCAGGTCACACAGCAATGTGTCCAGGCAGCTCTTGAATGTCTCCAGAGAAGGAGACTCCACAGCCCTCCTGGGCAGCCTGTTCCAGTGCTCTGTCGCCCTTACTGTAAAGAAGTTCCTCCTTGTGTTAATACTAAACCTCCCGTGGTCCAACTTGCTCCCATTCCCTCTTGTCCTAACATTGGATGACATTGAGAAGAGCCTGGCTCTCTCCTCCTGACACTCGCCCTTAACATATTTGTAAACATTAATGAGGTCCCCTCTCAGTCTCCTCTTCTCCAGGATGAAGAGACCCAGCTCTCTCAGCCTGTCCTCATAGGGCAGATGCTCCACTCCTTCAATAATCTT
>VWZO01017548.1:15783-66145 GCA_013396975.1 Bucco capensis
TGCATCCCATCTGGACCCATGGACTTGCAGATATCCAGTTTGCTCAACTGATCTCTGACCCAAACCTCATCAACTGAGGTAAAAATTACCTTCCTCCCATCTTCCTCTGTAGTTTTAAAGTACTGGGACTGCTGGTAGTTGGTGTTAGCAGTAAAGACCGGGGCAAAGGTGGCATTGAGTAATTCCACCTTTTCTGTATCCTCAGTCACCAGTGCACCCATTTCATTCCTCAAAGGGCCCCCACTACCTCTAGACTTCCTTTTCCTTCTAACATACTTGAAAATCTCTTCTTGTTATCCTTGACCTCTCTTGCCAGCTTAAGTTCTAAGGAGGCCTTAGCTCTCCTTGTTGCCTCCCTACACCCTCTGACAACCTCCCTATATTCTTCCCAAGTGGCTTGCCCATTCTTCCATGTACTATATATTTCCTTCTTAAGCCTAATCTTATCCAGTAGTTCCCTACTCAACCATGCAGGTCTCCTAACTCTCTTACTAGATTCCCTACTCTTTGGAATGCACTGATCTTGAGCCTGGAGGAAAAGGCGCTTGAATCCTAGCCAGCTTGCTTGGGCCCCCTTACCTTCTAGAGCCCTGTCCCAGTGGACTTTATCAAGCAGTTCCCTGAGAAGGCCAAAGTTTTCTTTCAGGACAAGCTCCTGTGGCTGTGCAGTTAATACTATGCATAGTTCCTCAGAGTGAGACTGTTAGTTTTTTTTTGTTTTTTTTTTTGCTCTCCCTATTCTGATGTTTGTTAGGTGGCCTGTACTGTAGTACTCGAGCCCTCTCTTTCAAGCTGTTTTTGCATGATATTTCAAAGTCAATTTTAAAATATGAATAAGTGATAATAGGGAGGGAAAAGCTGTGGGAGATGCTGTTTTTTGTGCCAAATAAAACTCACAGAAGTGCTTGTTTGGCAGCATTAAGATATCTAGTGAGTTTTGCAGCACACTTGCTGTGAACTGACAGCCAAAGACCTTTTGTTCAGCGTTTCAGAAAATTTCAGGCCCAGAACTCTGGCCAAAACACTATTCAGAAAAAAACCCCGGTATGTAGCCACTGCTCTGTAAGTCACAATCTCTCTCCTTATATTAAAATTTTCAGACTTAATATAGGAATGTCCTGTCCTCTCTAATGTTTGAAAGATTAAAGGCTTAAGAAAACATCATACTTGAAATGGTGAGTTGTTTGCCCTAGTACCCAATCACATGGAGTATCTTCTGCAGAATTTTTCTGGTATTTACGAAGTGAGCAAAAGCTTTGATTTTCCTTTTGGTTTTCCTAGTCTGTGTTTGATTATTTTTGTCCTCTAAATTGTGAAATCCTCACTGATGAGTCTATAAACAAGACATTCCCTCATGCTGGTGATGTCTATATCTGCCTTGGGACAATTACCTCTTTCTTGGCATGATGTCAGTGGAAAGCCTGAAAGTGCTGCCACCTTTCTAGCTTGCTTTCTCAGCTAGAAATGAAATGTTTATTGTCAGTGGCTTGTTAGATCCTTAGTATCATAGAAGTTGATTTTGTGTAGTATAGTCATAACACTCTTCAGTCAAATGCCCTGGCTCTTTGTGATTATACTGAAAATCAACGAAGTATAATAGTGTGTTTGTAGCTTGAGCATATGATTACATATTTTGCTGAATGTAGGGCTTGATCATTTGGAAAGGTTGCTTCCCGCTTTCCACTGCTGCTTTTTTGTGCATGTTTGCGTCGTACAGAAAGAAACAGAGTTAATGTATTGAAATAGGCATACTAGTTATCAAAGAGGTATCATTGTTTGCCCTGTCTTGTTTCCTCAGCCCCAGTCATGGTATATGAATACAGTAATAGTCAAAAATGTGTTTGGAAAGAATCTAGCATGAGGCTAACACACTCTTTCCTCTCACGAGTTTGCAGTCTGTATTTGTTAAAAAACACCTATTGTGTGCTTCTACTACTTGGATCTTTCTAGGAATAACATGAAAGGTATCACTGTCGTCTTAATTTTTTCATCAGCATTTTATCTCTAGTTTGCTTAATTGCTGATTGTATGTTGTTTTTCTAATAACACATTCCTATATCTCAGTCCAGGAAACTGATACCATGCCTGAAGTGCGATGTGGGCCTTTTGCCCAAGAACTTTAGTGTCGTGGCTTCAAAATAAAACTGTATGAATTCCACATTTTAATCTATTGCTTTTTTACCCTATGAGCCACCTGCCTGTTCTCCATATGACATTAATTCACCCCATTTTCCCAGAAAGAAACTTGCTCCTATGTCTTTGCATTCCTCTTAGAGGGATTCCCTCCAGCTCTGTCATTAGCTGCATGACCGAGATAATGTTTGTCATGACCTGATGTCTCATCTGGAAGGGAGCAAATCAGTCACTGGTCAGGTTGGAGCTAGCTTCTAAAGATTGACCTACTGCTGCCATATGACACTGCAGGGTTTGCCAAATACCCATTACAATTTATCTTCTCACATGTGCATACATAGAAGGCTTTGAGTGGGAGGGAGGAAGTAGAAATACTTTTTTAACCTGAAATATAAGAATCATCAATCTGAATAAGTGTCTGGTTAAATTATATAGCTAATTAGGTGTGAATGTTTAATAGCACTAAAGTTAACAAAGCCAAATAATAAATATGAGGTATAAGCTATGTTTACTTGCAAATCGACATCGGTTTAAGGTTATTGTCTAGTAACAGGCTGTCTCTCGGAAAAGGAGTAAAAATGCAAAATCAAATTATAATTGTGTGTTTAAATCAAGTTTCCTTGTATGGTGATTGAAATAGTAACTACTCTTGGTTACTGTAAATCATTTTGAATTAACCTGGCCTGAGTATCTATCCGTCTGCAATGAACTGCAGGAGAAATGTTTTGACACAAGATGTGTTTCACTAAATCATAGAATCATCATGGTTGGAAAGGACCTTCAAGTCCAAATGATAGCCCTACACTACTGCTATTCCTAAACCATCCCCCAAAGTGCCACATCTACCCGTTTCTTGAAAACCTCCAGGGATAGTGACTCCACCACTTCCCTGGGCAGCCTGTTCCAACACAGCACCACTCTTTCAGTGAAGAAGTTTTTCTTAACATCTAACCTAAACCTGCCCTGATACAATTTGAACACATTCCCTCTAGTCCTAGTGCTAGTCACAAGGGAGAAGAGGCCAACACCTGCCCCTCTACAACCTCCTTTCAGATAGCTGAAGAGAGCGATAAGGTCGCCCCTCAGACTCCTCTTCTCCAGGCTAAACAGCCCTAGCTCCCTGAGCCTCTCCTCATAAGGCCTGTTCTCCAGACCCCTGATCAGCCTAGTTGCCCTTCTCTGTACCCTCTCCAGCACCTTGATATCCTTCCTATACTACAATGCCCAAAACTGCATGCAGTATTCAAGGTGTGGCCTCACCAGTGGCAAGTACAGGGGCAAGATCACCTCCCTGTCCCTGCAATGTTGATGGGTGTTTTTGAATATGAGAACAAAAAGCAGAATGTTGGTTATGGCTTTTCCTGTGGATCCAAAACAGTTGTTTTGAGGCAAGATGGAAATGTACAGGAAAACATTAGATTAGCCACACTTAGAGGTGGTAGGATTGTAGCACAGACTGTAAACCAGTAATGGTAAATTATAGCAATGGCATCCTAGGATGCATTAAGAGGAGCATGGCCAGCAGATCAAGAGAGGTTATTCTCCCCCTCTACNTCTTTCTTCTTATTTAAATGTTATCTTTCCCTTCAACATTAAGGAGGATACTCCAGGTCAGTCCCGTGGGGAAGTTCCATGGTGCAGCTGAGCTTTAACATCTTTCTGTTTCTGAAAGGTCTCCCTGCACCTAAGTCTTGTATGTCCTCCCTGCTCCTTTACTTCAACTCTGACACTCACTTGAACTGTCAGTAAGTTGATTCACCTCCCTAAGGCCACAGAATACTCCTCACTTTTCTAATACATATTTCTAATACATATTTGGGAAACTGAGTCTGCCCAAGGACATGTCAGTAAGGCGTCTGGCAGTGAACAGAGGAATGAGCACAAACCAGATCTAGGAAGGCAAATTGGAGTGGGTCATAGGGGTGGTAGAGATTAAGAAGTCTTTCTGTAGCATAGGCTGCTTTGAACAATTTGCTTGTCTTGCAGGCCTGTACCTTTAGTTCCTCATCTGTTACAACAGGAATCATACATGCTTATTATAGGGCTGCTAAATAGACTTCAAGGCATCATAAGGCATCTGGGCTGCATCAGGAGAGGCAAGACCAGCAGGTCTAGGGACATAATTCTGCCTCTCTACTCTGCCCTTGTGAGAGCCCATCTGGAGTACTGCATCCAGTTCTGGGGTGCTCAACATAAAAAAGATGTGGACCTGTTGGGGCAGGCCAGAGGAGGGCCACAAAGATGATCAAAGGACTAGAGCACCTCCCCTATGAGGACAGGCTGAAGGAGTTGGGGTTCAGCCTGGAAAAGAGAAGGCTTCAAGGGGATCTTATAGCTGTCTTTCAGTACCGAAAGGGGGATTATATGATAGAAGGGGAGAGACTTTTCAGCTGGTCAGGTTGTATTACAACAAGGGGGAATGGTTAAAAGCTGAACAAGGGGAAATTTAGATTGGGGATTAGAAGGAAGTTCTTTACCTGGAGGCTTTTCTGTTGAAGAATGATGAAGTGCTCATGGTGTTAATAATTTTGTGGGAAAAGCAGGGCTAGCTGTTTGAATCATTGAAGGTTGCTGTGAGAAACCCAGTACTGTTTCCATAGGGCATACCAATGTAATTATAGAAGCTTCTTTTGAAAATGGATAAAATGTGAGTTACTTGTAGCTCTGCTTTACAGCAAATACAATAACAAATGTTGAACAGAGTGGATGACCTGTATGTATCCTGATTTTCTTTGCAGCTGCACGTGGCCTTCCAGAAGATAGGCTCAGGTTTGCTTTTTGTCTATTAGAGCTCTGGCCAATCTGGCTACAGTTCTGAGAAGCAGCAGTAAAGTTAAAACTTTATCAACCTATAGCAGTTGTTTTGTATTTTTGCTTTTGCAAGGAGAGCAACAGATCCAAGAGTCACAGAACGCGTTGCGTGGGGGAGTGTTATGAAAGTAAGTGCCTTGCAGTGCTCTGCTTCAGGATTTTGATAAATTGTTATAGCATTTCAAGACATCTGTAAGGCTCTATAGAAGAAGCAAACACTGTTTTATTGTAGAACATCCCAATATTTGTGCTCTCCATCCCAGTGGGATACAGACTGCCCAGCAGCAGATACTGTCTGTAATCAGATGCCTGCAGCTCTGCATTGCTCTGGTACGTCTGTCTAGAATCCAGCAATGTCTTGCTTTATTTTACTGTTCCTCTTACTCTCTGAGATAGATTTCTTCAACCAAAATGAAAATTCATAAACATACAAGTGCAAAATAAAGCTTGTGAATTACATTTATAAAAAGTCACATTACTAGTTTCAGTCAACTGAAATACCAATTTAACATTTTCTGGATGCGAGCTTTAGTTTCTCAAGTTTTAATCCATGTAAGACATGAGGTTTTAGCTCTCCAAACTTTTCTGCTTACAGTTATTTAAAGGCATATTTAACATGTTTGGAAAAGTATATGCATTTTCGTTATGCTCTCTTATGACTTTGCAGTTTTGTTAATGAACAGAAATGCTCATCCTGGCAACACTGAGTTGGTTACCTATCCTTCTTCTCCCAGATAATGCTATCATCCTTTCCATATTCTACCTTGACCAGTGGCGCAAGCATTACACAGCCCCTTGTATGAGAGAAATAATACAATATGGGCACAAGGTGAAATAGCAGTGGCAGTAGTACAGCTGTTACCATGATAGTTTATGGTTATAACCAAGACAGGATATTTATATGTAACGTCTTGCTTTATATCTTTAGAAAGAAATAGGCTGATTTCAGGCAAACGTATAATCTTTGGATTATATATGAAGTATGACAGATTTATTTATTTTTATATCTTACATAATTTTAATCAACCAACCCAATACAGAACTGGTAGGTTGTTGATCCAGTGAAGTCAGCATCTGTATCAGGTATTATTTGAGGTTTTAGAATCACTAAGCAACTAGATTTTCCCATATTTAGTTTAGGTTTTTCAATGCCATATTTAATTTAGTTTTTTCATTCTTTTAATGGTTAGGAATATTTTTGTGTTCTGACATTGTAATTTCTGTTTGTTCATCAGCTGTCTTTGTTTCATGCTGTTATTCACTAAGTAAGTCAGAAGTAATGTATCAATTATTGGGGTAAAATTTTCTTAAAATGTCATTCTTGAGTTAATTTCAGAAGCTTTGTATCAGCTTTATGAAATACTGTATCTTTTAGCTTTTTCTCTGAGTAATGTTTATTTTGTGTGTCTATCTACTGTAGATCAAACATAATGGCTGTTTCAAGCAGATGCTGAAGTGTTGATTTCATTGTAATCTAGCTAGAGTAGGTAACACGAAAACGTATAGTTTTCTCCTAATAACCTCCTGTTATTTTGTGGTCTGTGCATGATACACACTTAATGTAGAAAGTATTGAGGTGTCATGACAGCATTAGATGCTGTAGTAATATACTGTCTAAAGTTCCTTTAATCTAAAGAGAAACTATAATGTACTGATCCTCTTAAGCTATAGAACTGAAATCCTGAAAAAGATGTTTTCATGTAATTTGTTTTAATAGACTTTGTAAGCTCAAGGGGACCACTGACACTGCAAGATTATGATGTTACCTTGCCAAGCTGCTTAGCAGAAAAAGCAGCAGAATTTTCCTTGAGTAGTTTGCAAGCAGACTTTTTGAACGGAGAAAAGGAACCTTCAGTACAGAAGTTGAGTTTATAGAGGGAACAGTCAGAGTTGAGTCTATGTTACCAGGGGTTTTAAATTTTTTTTTTTCTCTGATTGTTCTACTTTTTCATCCCTTCACCTAGACATACAGAAATAGCTTTTGTTGTAGTAAATATTAGGCTTTTCTACAGCTCTGGAGGTACTTTGGAAAATACTTATTTAATAAAAAAAAATACTAAACCATGTTTGTCTAAATATGTAATAATTCTAGGCATAGAAGGAAAAAAGCAATTGTGTGTAAGATAGCTTTAAAATTTTAGGTCAAAATGATGCAATTTGTGAAATTACCTCAGATTGCTTCTATCTTCTTATTACTTTTGGCTAGAATCTGCAAACATGATGGAACCCTAAGAAATTTAAAGTCATGTTCCCCCCCATCCCCCCAAAAAAGGCAAACTTGTGTGATGCAGGAGTATGACCTGTATTTGTCAGATTTAGCAGAAGCAGCCTGCTAAATAGCACATCATCTACTAAATGCAATCATATTACTTTCCCAAATCCAAGTTTTCAAAATAAAGTAGAAAATGTATGAAGCTGATGTTCTTACAGACCTCACCTGAAGATCCTTGTGCTCCTTGAGAAAGGCAGTAGGGTGAAACTTGGCAATGGGAAAGAAGAAAATGCAAACAAAGAATGAGAGTGGGTTTGTCTTCTGCTGTTTACTTGTGGATAACTTCAACTTTATGTGTATGTGAAAGCATTACCTCAGTGTGAATATTTATCTAAAGTCATGCTTTGTAGATTCTGAATCTGAACTTAAAAAAAAAATCATAATCATAGAGTAAGTAAAGGTGCTGAAAGGCATTGAGAGTATCGTAATGAGGAAGAGGAATAATTGGATCCAAGAAGTTTGACAGTTACTATATTTATGTAACTTCCTGGCTAAAAAAAAAAATTAATTCTAGAACTAGCTAGGAGGTAGTGAGAATACTACTTTTACTTAACAAAACCCACAAATTTACATTTGTTGACTTTCTTGGTCTTTCTGTTTGTTCAACAGAAGAGAATTTTCATAACTTCTTAGTACTTGCTTCTAACTATAAACTCTATCTGGTAGTTGTCCAGAGTTGAAGGAGTTACACATTATCTTGGTATGTTAACATATTAAAAAATAGATATATCTATACAAAATGAATAAATTTTATACTAAAAATAATACTTTTCAGAGACCTACTCTTTGCTGAATGGGAATAATTGGCATCTCAACTAAATAATTATAAAAATAAATTTTATAAACAAAAATTGGGTAGTCTTTTTTACATTGATAGCATTGAAGTGAAATGTTCAGAATTCCTACTTAAGTCATGTTGCTCCTTGAATATACTTTTCCAGAGTTTTTTAAAATGTTTTTCTCTTACTTCATTTTCATCTGTGATCATTTCTACACATATTTTTGTATCATATTTAAGAAAATAGAAGACACAATCTTTGATAACTCTGCTTCCACTGAATACCTATTTTTACCTATTAAGAACTTCTTACTAGAAAGGTTCTAGAGTCATACAAGAAGAATGACAGAGGTATTTGTGACTACAGCATACTGCTGTTACTTATCCCCACTTCAAAATTTTATATTTCATCTACCTAAATCTTTCATGTGTCTAGCAGGAGCAGCTGGCCACGATGAAGAGAGAATCATAATTGTGAAACTGCAAAGTGAAACTACTTGTATGCAAGACTGCTGTGCTAATTTAACTAGATGCAGATCTGCCTTCTTGCCTTCAGCTTATCCACCAGAACATGACTGTGCAGAGAGGACACCTGCTTCTTGCTGGCCCCTTGTCTCTTTCTGTACAGGTGACCAGTCAAACTCCTTGGCGTATTAATGTGGGCAAAGCAGCCTTGAAGACATCATTCACCTAACTGGGTGCATATGTATGCAGCTAATCTCATGCCCTCTGAGTCTTGCTAGTTAAACAAGTCACTTCTGTACAGAAGTCTTTTCTTTGCCACAGGCATTCATTTAAAGCTTGTGGCTTTTACAAAGGTCTCTTGAGTGACTCTCACTTGTCAAGGTTGCCTCTAACCTAACCTCTCTTTGAGTCTGTCTTCATGATATTATATGCTTCTTTTAATCCAGAGACCTTGGCACAACCCTCCAGAACCTTAAAGAAAAAACATGGAACTTAAAATAAAAGGGGTCAGGTGTGGGGAGGAGAAGAAACTGTTCTTTAGCTTTCCTTCTCTTTATTGTAAGGGTAGGAGTATCCCTCCTCTGCATCTAGATCTCTAAGCAGCTTTTGTGAGGCGAGTGCGGGTCCTCCAACACAGACTGAAATCTTCAGTTATCGCACATTTGAGGGACCGTCAGGACTAAAATTAAGTTTTGTGCCCAAAGCCAAAGACTGAGAAACCCGAATGCTTTGAAAACTGCTACTCTTGTCTTTTTGTATGAAGAGAAATAATATATGTATATATGTAGCTCATTGAAGGTTTTCTGTGTGAGAAGTGCTTTGCTTCACAGCTCTAGCTGAGCAGCCTGTGGTGAGCAAAGGGCTGTGTTGTGTGAAGCTCATACCCACAATCCACTTCACACCTGTGATGCAGCTTGCAGGCATCACCGGGAGCTCCCTTCTCACAGGCTGGTGCAGCATCCTATCCCCTGCTGCAACACACTGCACTCAAACTGCTGCACAGGGATTATCAGATTTCTAACTGAAATATGTCTTGCTGTCCAACAGAAATAATTACTGTTTATGAGGCTCTTCTGAATTTTAAAAACTGGTGGCTTCTGTTATTTTCTCCCTTCGTCTCCCTTTCCTTTTTTTATTTTATTTTTTGTTTCCAGTGTTGCAGTGCATGTGTCACATACAAAGGTGTTTTGGCATTTTGGGGGAGGATATCAGAACTTAAATGTATGTTCATGAGAAAGTATTCAAAGAGCCTATGGGCAGATACTGGAGATAATTAGGAACTAGCTGGCACTGCTGCAGGCTCGAGGGATGTTTTCAGGCTGCAGAGTGTTCCTACGGGAAGGAAATGCTCTGTAATTACAGGCAAGGTCAGCTCAGTTGGTTCCATGGAAAAGATGGTAAGAGCTGGAGCTCCCTCCCTTGAAGATCTTTGAACGTCATTAATGATATACAGTTTTTACCACTTAGAAGGTAAATGCCCCCTGAAGTATAGATTTTGTAAGTATTCTCTGTGCTGCAATGGTTGCAGCTCTTTCTTGAGAGAGAAGATACACTCTTGTAAGTGAAGGGAGTTTCTTTGTCACGCTTCATATTTCTTTTAATTTCTCAAAATCCTGAGCATACATCTCTTGATGTATATCTCCAATTTGTTGAAAAGGCTAATAGGTATTATTTGTACATTTTTCTTCCCTGAAACAGGTCTTCCAACATCTGTCTGAAGTATTTCAGCCCGCTTCAGTTTATTTGAAAATGAGGCATATTTTCATGGCTGCTGGGTAGCCTTGACTCCAGGGCATTGTTGTAGGCGTCTTAAATTCACTCTCAAGAGACAAATTTTGCTTCCTTCCTTTCTGAGGGCAAACTCTTGAGTTCAGAAGTACTCTTGTGTACAAAATTTATCATCAAAAGCCTTCAAGTGGCAATACTGGTTGCGAGTACTCCTCCTTTCTGTTTCTCACTGTTTTGCCAGTGCAGCTGAATGTGGGCCTACACTGGGACTGTGTTGGAATTGGTTCAATTTAAGACAAAAACCAAAAAACTTTTGAGCATAGTTTAAACCAATTGCAATCTAGGCTGCTGTGGTGCCATACCTCCCCCCAACTTCTTACACTTACACTGACATGAGTGCTGCTGCATAAGCATGCTGAGTTCACTAAGGGAAGCTCCCTTAAAATCAGTTGCTTATTTTGGAGGGTAAGTTTTTAGCAAGATTAGCTCCCTGAATTGCATAACTGGAAGAGAGCTGATGCTTGTGTTAGGAGAGGTGGAGGGGTATGACTTATCACAAGGGAAGCTGAGAGTGCAATTGAATCTAGCAAACCAGATTTATATTGGTTAAGCTGTTCTGAATCTTCATTTCTAAAATTTTTTTAGACAAATAATTGGATCATTTGTCTGGTGTAGTTCAGAGTAGAACACCTTGAATTATCATCTTGGCTTAAGCGAGGAGCATGGTGTGCCACAGTAGGGATTGAGAAAGAAGTGATCAGAGCTGTGGAAGCAGAAATATCTTCCATTTACCTTGCAGCTGAATGTTTTGTATTGTGCAGTCTAATCTTCAATTATTTTTCTGTTTTGCTTCCTGTCATAGAAGCATAACAGATCTAGCATTATTTGACTCAGAAATTTCCCATGAAAATGTTGACTAGTAACTGATTAAAGGGACTTGCAGCAGTTCTTTCACAAATCAGTATAATAGTTATTCACCTAAAGTATTTAATTTCTAAAGAAAGTTTAAAAAAATCAAAACAAAGCTGAACCAAAAAACTACACTTAAGTTAGGTATTCTCCTTCTTGCATGTTTTTTCTTGGTTCCGTTTAGTTCAGTTATCCTGTATTTTGGGGCTGTCTGTTACTGCAGTGCTTTTAATTACAAGAAGTTTTCTAACATCTCTTCCCTGGGAACTGCATAACTGTTTTCTTCCATAGGCAGGGTTTTTAACAGTTTAGTGTATTTCATGTCTTCGGGCATCCAGCTTTTGAAGAACGTGTATGGATTTGGCAACTCACAATTAACAGCTTCTAACAGTTTGCTTAAGGATCCTTGGTGTTTTTCTTGAAAATATTTTTCCTGAAGGCATTTAAGAAATTGTTTCTTGCTTATTCTTCCTGACTGTATTTTTTAATTTAACTCTCATTTAATCTGTTGGTGTAACATCAAGCATTGAAAGTGGAGTATATGTAATAGTTCTATAAATAATACAAATATTTCCCTTAATTTTCATATAAGACAGCTGTTCATGGAAAAATACCTTGCATTTTAAAAAAATGTGTACAACATACATATATTGCCTTCCCCTCTATTGCAAGAACCCAAGAGGGACATTCAGCACAATAGAAATGCCAATCAGCTACTACTGTTTTTTATTTTCACTTCTCTGAGGCTGTAATTTGGTGGAGGAGATGGTTGTAAGTTTGTTGGATTATTGCATTGAAAAAAACTTTATCCATATTCAGAATGAATGTCTTCTGAACAGCCACTAGTACAAGATTCACTTCTCTCAGCATGCCAACAAATACATTTTCTGTCAGTTTTATTTGCTTAATCATATATAGGTGCATATAACTTAACATTACAGCATCTGTAGTAATGGGCTGACAGTTATTATCACAGTGCCCAGCATTACACCTTTGCTACATAGCTGTTTTGTGCAGCTATGCTGGTGTTACAGATCTGTTTATATCTCTTATTAGCCCAAATGTCTTGCCCAAGCTATGCAGCTGTCCCATAGTGGGGGAAGAGCTCCTAGAATTACCCAAGGACAAACATTGTGGAGAGAAAAACATTTAAGAACAAACTGAATAAAAATCAAGCATCTTCTAAGTATTTTTTATGCTCTGCTTGTTTTAATTTTTCTAGGAGTGAAGAATATTTTTACAACCACTAGCTTATTAGTATTTGTTTAAGCATGTCCTCCAAATTAATTTTGTATTGTTGTGCAATATGAAAGAAAGTTGTTAACTTCAGTGACTTATATCATGATGAAAGGTAGATGAAGCAAAGATAATGAGAAGAGATGAGTGAAAGAAGAGGAAAACCAGTACTTATTCAAGTCAAAGTTACATTTTCTCCCTATAGATTGGCCCTTTTTTAATGAAAAAAAAAAAAAGCTTTTACCTCCAAATCAGTTACCTTTTCTTGTACATACTTCAGCCTTTTAGGAATTGAGTAGTTGGTTTTGTGAAATAATTTTTGTTCTTTTTGATAGGATTATTTAATAAATTATGTTACTTTATAAGTTGGACTAAATAAGCAACCGAATATATCATCTTGCCAGCTTCTAGCTCTGTAGTACTTAGCCTGTAATATAGTCACTGTATTACAGAATGTGCCACTTTTGTAGTATAGTGTTCAGTAGTAACCTTGAAGGTTACTCCCACAGTCATCATTGGTAGCTGGTGGAATCATCTGCCATCAACTTTTGCAGAACCAGTTGTGGTTTGATCTTTCAGAACAAAATGCAAGGTCATGATCTCATATTCTTTTAAAGTATCTTGCTGTCTTCATGGATACTGGTGTATAATTTCTCCTTCTTAGACTATAAAGGGTGGGGAAAGTGCAGTTTCCTTTGACCTAATGCAAGTTTTTGACAGGAAATAAATCTGGTAGGCTGACTTTTCAAAGACTCTGTAGCTTACATTTCTTTTCATAACATGTTTGGACAGTCAGAATATTCAAAATTTCAACTGTGAGTCCTTTTTTGTTTGGGGTTGGTTTTTTTGAAGGTAGTAATTTAGAAATAGTTTGTATTCACCGGAATTCTGCTTCTGTGCTTTCCTTCTCTTCCAGTCTCCTTTTATCTTCACCTTCAGATACTCTGATCTGGAGCCTTGAAGGATTGGGGTTTTGAATAAACATAAAATGCTGAAGAGCTTGCTGCAGTATTGGTACACTTGGCTGTGCATGACTTCTTTCTGTCAACAAAAGAGACACCTCAATGAAAAATGCATGAGAACAAGCAAATATTTTTCTGGTTGTCCAATTGTGGCTTAACCCACTTTATATAAGTTAATGGAAACAGTTAGGAAATAAAAATGATCAGTTAAATATTGACACTAAAATATGAGTGCCACTATTAATAAGCTCATTTCTGAGAATTAATATCTAAATATATTTCTATAATGTGGAAACAGAGCTTGTTGCTGGTTTTGCATTCTAGAACAGCTAAACTTTCAAAGCAAAATCAAATACTTGTGGATCCTTCTTTCCTTTGTCATAGGCCTAATATGGTTTTGTCTCATTAGATGTCTGAACTTAAATGTTCAGTTTTACATCACTGGGCTTTGACTCAGAATGGTATTAGAGGATGAGTTCAAGTAGCATCTCCCATTGTTAAAGGCAGAATTCAGAATAAAGATATTTTCAGCTATCCTTTAAGTGAGAGTAATTGCACTTTGTGGATATTTAGTGTCCTAGTAGTGCTAGAAATAAATATTTACCGGCAAAAATTAATACTTTTTCAGAATCTAGTGTACTTCTATTATTAGCCCTTGCCCCGCTCTGAAAGAAGTGATGCATAAAGTTTGAAAAAGAAGCCAAAAAAGCTTGGTTTAAACTCACGAAAAGGAGCAGAACTGTGGGACTGCTGTAATGGCAGAAGAAGGCACAGTGTCTAAATTAGTAAGTGATTTTCCTGAGGGAAGACTAGCATCTGAGTATTTTTATTCAGTTGTTTCTTAGGAAATACTGAGTGAGTGGAAATGGAGAAGAGGGGAATGGAGAGAATTAAATCTTAATGTATAAAAGACATAATCTTAATTCAGCCTATCTTTTGAGTGTTTGACACTACAGTCTTAAAAGTATGTTTTTACCTTGTTGTATAAATATAAGTACAAAATAAAGAAAGCGTTGACCCTCAGTGATTTAAAGGTAAAATATTCTCACAGGGTTATTGTATTGAGAGAGAGGTATTTGAATAATGACTGACTTTATTCCTTTCGTAGTTATTTTAGATTTTCATCTCTCCCTTTTCAGCATTCCTAATGCAGTTAGGATATTGTTAAGATAAAAAGCCTTTGGTCTGTCTAGTCTTGAAAGTGATGGTAAATAAGATTGAGATGAGAGAAGGTTATTGGCCAAGACACAAAGAGTCCTTTTTTCACACTTGTTATTTTTATATGCAGTGAATAAGAACAGAAAGTGCATACAGTTTTTGTGCAAAGCCACTGCATCTATAGTTGTCTGTATTTTAAAATTCACTTGTAAAGTCATGGTACTTGCACAGTTCAAATAGTTCTGTTTAATGCTTACCTTGTGCTGCTCTAACAGATGTTTCAGAGACTTTCTGTTTTCTCAGTAAGCTAGATTTTTTTTTTGTTTGTTTTCTGTAAGATTAGTGAAGACTTGCATCATAGTGCACATATTCGTAATATAAAATGTCAACTCTTGAATGCAGATGTTTGTAAGGAAGACCCCAGTGGGTATGGAAATAAGTGTTGATCCTTGACAGGATCAAGTTTGCCTATGGGATAAACACAGAAATTCTTCAAACCATTGTATTCTGAAACTTTTTCTGAATTTTCCTTTGTGTGAACTTTCTTCGGGCTGTAATTGAGAAGCACCATAAATATGGAAAATATAGGTGACATTTCTTGTATCCTCATCATGCTATGATGAAAAAATTGGTAGCAGCATTATTTTTAAATCTTTGGTTAGTTGTAATGCTGGAAAGTTCTGGTAATCTGTAATATTTTTTTCTTATCCTTTTCTCTTTTAAAAAAATTCTTATTGGTACATCTATGCTAGACTGAAAAAAATGGTTAATTACGCAAAACATGAGGTTAGTACAGTGCTGTATGTAATGTGGACAAGGCCTCTGATGAATGCCATGAATGCAATTCTTAACTTAGAGCTCTCTTTAGCAGTAACTGTGTAGATGCAATAACTGCATGTGTGTGCACTTCAGATACAACTTCTAGAATATCCTGGATAGCCTTGATCTCTTCTATTGCGTTTACACTCTTCTGTATATAACTGATTTGGGGGAATTTTTTCCCCTTTTTCAAATGGAGACTTGTGCAGGATTTGAGTGATCTTTAAAATTAATCTTTGTTGATTCAAACTTCTAAGCTTTAATTTTGGAGTACCTTAAATCTCTTTAATTTAAGCCCTGGAGGAATCTTCTCAGTCTCCTCTGAGACTGATAGGTTTAGCACTGTACTTTCATGACTTGAAGCACCTTTTGTATGAGGAAAGGTTGATAGAGCAGGGACTGTTCAGTCTGGAGAAGAAAAGACTCAAGAATATCTTTTCGAAGTGTAGAAACTTGATGGGAGGGAATGAAGGAGAGGGAACCAGGCTCTTTTCAGTAGTGCCCAGTGACAGGACCAGAAGCAGTTTGCACAGACTGAAAACACAGTTTCCCTCTGAATGCCAGGAAGCTCTTCTTTACTGTGAGGTTGACTGAGCACTTGCACAGGGTACCAAGAGAGGTTGTGGAGTCTCCATCCTTGGAGAGATTTAAAAGCTACCTGGATACAGGCCTGGGAAACTGGCTGTAGTTGACCCTGCTTGAGCAGGACAGTTGAACCAGATAATGTCCAGAAGTCCCTTCCAGCTTCAGCCATTCTGTGATTCTGTTTGTGTTTCTCAGAGTCTGACTTAACTCTGTGTCTGCTCCATCACCAAGATCTCCCTTCCCTACCCTCACTCCAAAGCTGTGAAATCCCTAAGATTTTGCCTCTGTGACTGAAAGAAAGTTCTTTTTTTCTTCCTCTTGATGTATTCTTCTTGGGTACATTTCATAATTGACATGTGTAATTAATGAAAAGTTTTGGGAACTTCCAAAGTGAAAAAAAATTTTTTGTAGCATGTACTTGTGTATATATCAAATACATATGTCTGTGTGTCTGAATATTGCGCATAATCTCAATATAATATAGATATTTTATAGGACTCCAATATAAAATTAATCATAATGCTTTGGTTGCTGAAACAATAGTCTTTTGTATCTTTAAGTTGTTTTATGGCTTATTTTATTCACTTTATTTTCATCTTTTTTTGTATGTGTGTGTGTTTTGTCTTGCAGAGTTGGAAGAATCCTGGGATTTCAAGCTTTCAGTGACAGGCATCTTACAAGACTACCACAGCTAAACTGAAAAGGCAGCTGCATTTCTGAGTACCAGATTGAGTGAGCTGGTGTGTGCACTGCATGTACATGAAAACGCACATGTTTTTGGCATCACATAAACTTACTCGTACATATCCCTGAGAGCTTTGCAATTGATGAAAATTAATTTGAGAACCAGATGGAGCACCTTTACAGCACAGAAATCAGTAACCCATGGAAACACACCTGCCAGTAATGTTCAACTTTCCACATGGTCTTCACGGGTAAAAAAAGTTTGCAAGAAGAGGAAGAAAAAACACCCTCTGCACAGAAAAAGCTTAATAAATACCTCCACAATCTGAATCAGTAGCTGTGAGAGAAACAGAAGAATAAAGAGGGTAGAGGAAACTGATTTTGTTCTTACAGAGGAATAATGTACGGTCTTTGGCACATTTTGCTTTGGGCTTAATAGATTGTGAATGGACTAATAAATCGTGACCATATGTTGAGTAAACGATGACAGCAAGTCAATAAGTTGAGGCACTATGGGACAAGTCTGGGCATTGAACTGAGCAAACCTCGTCATCCCTCCTGAGTTAACCAGGTCATCAAACTTGCATATTCTTTCTCGCTCTTCTTTTTCCTCTTTTCACTTAGCGTGGTATAAATACTAATTAATTGAGCTCATAAATGTTATTAAAATAAAACAATTGGAATACTTCATATGTTTCCTTCTTGTACAGCTGCAAATGTTGTGTCTGGAACTATGAATCTGTGCTGTAGACAAGCATCAAGAAGGAAAGATCCGATCAAACAAGCAAGGAAAATACCTAGAGAAATAACGAACCCAGGAAGTCAGATTTTTAATGCTGCTTCTCTTTCTTTTTTAGTTGATTATATTTCTTCCTTCCTTGAATTTTAGAAGATTTTGAAAGAGTGCTTACTTGGTGTGCTTTAATTCTGGCATTTGTTTTTATGGTAGGATGAAAAGTCTGTGATTCCTTGTAGCAGAAAAGAAGGAAAAGTAAAGGAAAAACAGCTTGACATTTTAGCCTATTTCAGAGTTGAGAGATCTTCATGGTTCACCTGAGGCAAACTTACCTGCTTTGAAAGCTAAAAGCTTTAGAGCTTTTTTTGATTCTGCTATAAATGAAGAGGGGGTTTCTTTTTCATTCGTGTGTTGCAGCAAAAAGTGGGAAAGCAGGCAAGATAGCGTGATAAAGAGTTCAGGCTGTGTTGGGTCTCTGGTGGAAAAAAAGTGCTGCAATGAAAATTGAATTGGCTTTGGATTGCAAAATCTTTTGAGTCCAACAAGCAGTTCAGTACCAAGACGGATTTCCCAGCTGGCCTGGCACACCAGTGCCTGCACAAGTTTGGGTCTGTTGTTTCGCACGGTTTGTGTGCCTTTTTTTCCCTTTATGCAATCTCTTTCAGCTTTAGCAGCAGAAACACATCAGATGGAAAAGATATGCCAGAGGGCAGCTTGGAAAAGATGAATGTCGTATATATACATATATATGTATGTGCGTGTGTTTAAATTTCTGCAACTGAACTTTTGAAGAAAAATCTGACTGAAGGAAATCTTAAAAGCCTTAAGTTACTTGAAACCTACACATTTGCAACTCTCTGTCTCTGGAATTGCATTACGCTAAACTGGAATCTCAGGCTGTATAAAGATTATATCAAGTTGAGCAAAAAGATGACTTAACCATTTCTTGAGCGCCTCTTATGAAGTAGCTGTTTCTCCAAAGGATAAGTGCACCCTCACTCTACAGACTCAGAAACAAAAATGAACCTGAATTTTTTTTTAAGTGTTACTTTTTCTTAGCCAACTGCCATCATCTTTTATAGAGGAATTTTTCACTATGCATTTGGTGGATATTTATAAACACTGACCCCATCCTCCTCCCTTTCAATGATCTATCCCAGGTCAGTCTTATCAATAAAAAAAAAAATTGATTTAAATTTTGTGCACTAGACATACTACTTTCTTATGTCAAAAAATAAAATATTTAAAAAGCATGTATGCAGCAGTGGAACATGGGCCTGTTCTTTGCAGCGATTCCAACATCCTCTGCCTCTCCTGGAAAGGGAGAGTCCCCAAAAGTGAGAAGGAGAAACCGGTATGCAGGAGGCGGTACTATGAGGAAGGCTGGTTGGCAACAGGCAATGGCAGAGGAGTTGTAGGCGTCACTTTTACTTCCAGCCATTGCAGGAGGGACCGGAACACCCCTCAGAGAATCAACTTCAATTTGAGGGGCCACAACAGCGAGGTAAGCAAAATGTGCGTTATGCTTTAAAGGAAACGATAGCAATCTGGTTTTTGGTGGTATTTCTGCTTGGAATTTGACAGAGCGGTGTGAAGGAGGCTCAAGACTAATCCAGGTGTGATTTGGATCTCTTGAAGTCTTTATAGTAAATTCAAGCACATGAGGCTGATAGTGGGGAGGTTTTCTGAAAATGAGTCTGTTTTTTGTGTGGCCTATTTTCTCCTTCATTCCCCAGCACCTCCCAGTTTCCAGGCAAATTTAATAAATATGTGCTAGAGGAGTTAAAAGTTGTAATAGCTGACTACTTTTACATGGTATTAAAGTCTGGCCGGGAAGACTAATGGAAAGACTGGGGGAGTGGGAGAGGAGCTCTGTTGCAGTCTGCCAGTTTTTCAGAAGCTACAAACTGTGAATGGCCTGTGGCAGAGTATAGCTGTCATTTCTAGAAAAACCTACAATTTTGTTAGAAAAAGGAGTGAGTGGGACTTCTCAGAAAAATGTTAAGATACCCTGAAGTAAAATGCTGTTAACTTCAGAGTGCAAGGCATTGTCCTGACAACGATACAAAAACTTTTCCATTTATTTTTCTGAAAGAGTTAAATCTGTTAGTAAAAGCTGGTGTTTCATATGTTTCAGTGAGTAATGTCTATAAGATGCTTTATAATATTCCTGGCACCTGTCTCTTTCTCTGCTTGGTGCTTCATGGAAAGTGCAGATGATGTCTAGTGGCATACAGAGTGTCTTGGAAAAGTGTAGGTGTCTTTGTTTCTGGTTTTTAGTTAGGCTGTGCTCTTTGAAAAGAACCTGTCCAAATCAAAGCTTTTTTAGATTAGTGGATGTAATGACATTGTATGTACTGAAATTAAAACCAAAGATACAATATGTTTTTTCTTGTCTTTCATTGTACTTGTTGGGACTCTAATGTATGTTGCCCTTTTTACTGCACGAAAGATTTAGAGGTGGGTGGTTTTGGTTCTAGTGTTAACATTAATAACAATCCTCTTTATAAGGAAAAAAGGGAGCAGAAGATAAATATTTAATCCTAAATGATTGCTTCCACACACTTTGTCTATATGCAGATGTGGGGCTGTATTGTAAATTATATAGAGTATTACAGGCGAGAGACAGATTGATGTATTTGTATCAGGTTCATAAAAATAATTACAGCCATCTTTTCCCAAAGGGAGGAGTGAATGGTGTTTGAATCTAGCATTTTGTTTTGAACCATCTCTAGTTTTCAGTAAAATTTTCAATTGCAGATTTCATTCTGTTCTTGAAATGTGTGATACAATGATCACTTTTTATTTCCTCATATTTTCTTCTCTAACTTTTCTGTAAACCTGGGCACCTGTTTTTCCGCTTTTGCATAATACATATCTTGGAAACAGTGGATAAATGCTGTTTGTGGGAATGTGAAATCTTGTTGCAGAATGTGGAAATAGGAAACAAGGTTTAAGTACGTGCTAGTTAAGCGGAGAAGATGCTGATGTGCATGTTGCCCTTTGGCTTAGGCTAGTTTTGCTTTGTTTACACAGCTGACCATTAGATTCTCCTTCTGGGTCACTGCATTATTACTGTGTGGATTTAGCTGTGATGTTTGTGTGTCCTTTCACCTAACAATGATTGGCATGAGAAAGACTCTCACATGAAAGGAAAATGTTCTGTTTGAACATTTTTATTAGCATGCTTAAAATGTGCTGAGTCAAGCTTGTCATTAATAGAGTTGTGTTTCTGTAAATAATCTTCCTGATAGCAGAAAATGTTTGAATGACCAGAAGAGAGACTGCCAATTCATTTCTCTGTATGGTACTACAAACTTGTATGGTGAGGTTGTACTTAAGGAGGAAAAGAAGTGGCTTTAGTGCACATAGGTCTTTGTGATGAGTCTGTGAGCTACTGGATTTTTCCTGCTGGCATATTTTTTTGAACATCGGATGAAAGTTCATCTTTACAAGATGCTGTATTATACAACACTCTTCACCAGGCTTACTGAATGTAATCCTTTTATAGGAGAATCCTACTGATTTTGGTAGGAATGAAACTGTAATACAGAATTTGTTAGTTGTTAAAGGTATATAGTTGGATGGACAACAGGCTTTTTCTTTAGAAAACACCTTCTAAATCTGTCCAAAGATTCTTTAAAAGAGAGAAAACATTAAACAGCACTGCTTATTGCTGATATTAGGAGTAAATGTTTCGTTTTACCATTCTTATGTTAAAAAGCAAGCCAACAACTTTGTGTCTTATGTCTACCATGTTACACAATGGAAAATGCTCATTTTGCAAGGACATCCTGGTATATGTGTCTGATTAAGCTATGTTTGTCATACAGGATGTGCCCAAAGTGATGAAAATCTCTAAGAGCCTGTGTGTTTCGCTGACCAGTTCTAGGAGTGTATTGTATTGTCTTATATCCAAAAATGGTGATTTATAACTACGTATTTTCCTGTGGGATAGAGCTAGGGTGACAAGTCAAGTTCATTGCTTTTCTGACATACACTGCTGTTTTAATGTTAGTATGCATTCATACAGTGTGAAATGCTGTAATGAACAAAGTGGAAGAGTGAAAATACAGAAGCTAAATGCTTTCCATTTGAGGTATAATTAGCAATATGTTATGAGCAGAGCAGTACATTGTATGTCAGTTTTAGGGTGAAAATCAGGAAAAAGTAAAGCAGCAGTGTGCTGTTGGCAAGAACGTGAGAGTATTTTTAAGTGGGTCATGAAGGTGGATGCTAATGATGTATTTAACAATGTTTTTATGGTTACTGAGGAGATTCACTGAAACCTTCTTTTGGTACACAGCTCCTTTTTTTGACTGAAATAGCATGCCTGTAGCATATCAGAATAAATAAGAATGAAGAACCCCAGGACTGAGTTACTGACACACATATTGCAGTAGTGGACTTACATGACTCATTGTATTGAATAATAATTGAAAATGAAATGCTTTGCAGAGTGAGCCATGCTTGTGTTTTTACAGTTGATTCGAGGTTGGCTTTTAGAGTTGCAACTGGGAAGTGCTGCTGTATTATTTTACTTAGCAACCTCTTTTATTTTTTTGTAGTTTCTAAAGAGAAATACAGGGATTAAAATAAGCATATCCAAGTAGTTCTGTGGCAAGAGGTGAAAATTCTGCATTTTGTGATAGGCTTTGTGTTTGGTTTTTTTTGTTGGTTTTTTTTTTAACTCTAGCACTGTATATACGGTCCTAAGTCTCATTTATGTGAGGCTCAGCATTCTAAAAATGAAAACTTGAATAGGCACACATCAAAGGCAGAAGCAACTTTGATGCAGAAGGAAGGGAAATGTGTATTGTGTAGCATTTCTGCACCTATGATGTGTTTCACATGTTGTAGGAACACCTTGCATCTCTGACTATGGCATGGGATGTGTCTCTCTGAGGGTAGGTAGTGTATGGAGCAGTTGTGAATGTGCCTCTGCAGAGGCACATGGTTCAGTTTAGTTTGGAGCATTTCACTTGGTCTGGGAGAGCAAACTGATGGAGACTGGCATTCAGTGGATTTCTTTCTTAAGTCTGGTAGAAAGGTTAGAAGGCAGGAAGACATACCTTTGTACCACAATGTGTGAATTAGCAGCCAGGAAGCAGAGATGCAGTGGCCTAAAATACCTTCACTTCTGCATGTATAAATGCGATGCTGTGCAGAAATTAAGTGTGATACTTAGAAGTCTTTGATTTTGACCTAACTTGATTTTTGTGGGTTGCACTGGCAAACAGTGTTAGAAAATATGCTTATTATAGTTGCAAATTTTGGTCTTTGATCGGTATAAGTAGAGGCGTTCTGTGTAAGTAAAGGAATCACTGCTGAAGGCAATATAATCCTAGAGTCAGATAGACCTTCTGCAGAACTTCAAGTGAGCCTCTTACTTGACGAAACAGGATTCTGATGCGATAATAAAACCTGCTAGAATTATAACAAGATAGTAAACATGTAATTTAGCTTTTCATACATTTCTGATGGTATGTTTAATGTATATTTAACACTTTGCATGCTTGTGTTTGAAAGCAAGTTTTTTCTTGAAAAAGAAAAGTTACTCTTCATCCATGTTTTTGTAAAGGGTTATGTCAAGGTCTTGATAGCAAGAGAAGCAAACATGTTTTCAGTTTGAAAATAAAAGTCTGTGGATAGCATGTCAAATTAGAGCGCTAGGCAGCCACCAACTGCATGAAGTTTAACAAGGGCAAGTGCTGGATTTTGCACTTGGGACGGGGCAGCTCTGGATGTATGTATAGACTGGGGATTGAGAGGCTGGAAGAGCAGTGCTGTGGAAAGGCATCTGTGGGTCCTGGGTGATAGCAGATTGAGCATGAGTCACCAATGTGCCCTGGCAGCCAGGAGGGCCAACTGGGTCCTCAGGTGCATCAAAACCAGCATTACCAGCCAGTCAAGGGAGGTGATTGTCCTGCTGTACTCTGCATTGGAGCAGCTGCACCTTGAGTACTGTGTGCAATATAACAAAGATATCAAAATACTGGAGAGTATCTACAGGAGGGCTCTGAGGGTGGTGAAGGATCTGGAAGGGAAACCTTACAAGGATTGGCTGAGGTCACTTTGTTTGTTTAGTCTGGAGGAGACTTGAGGGGAGTCTTCAGCATCCTCACAAGGGGAAGCAGAGGGGCAGACACTGACCTCACTCTTGTGGACACTGACAGGACTAGAGGTAATGGCATGAAGTTGAGTCAGGGGAAGTTCAGGCTAGATATCAGAAAAAAGATTTTTCACCCAGAGGGTGGTTGGGCTCTGGAACAGCCTCTGCAGGGAAGTGGTCACAGCACCAAGCCTAACAGAGTTCAAGAAGTGTTTAGACAATGTTCACAGACACATGGTATGATTCTTTGAGTGTCCTGTGCAAGACAAGGAGTTGAACTCAATGATTCTTGTGGGTCCCTTCCAACTTGGAATATTCTATGAAAAGTAATTGAGCATGTTCCTTTTATGACTCTTATTGTTTCCGTGACAAATTAAGGATTAAATGAAAACTATCTGGTCACTTTAGCAAGGTCAGGATTTTACCTAATGTGACTAGTAGGCTCTGAAGTGTGTCAGGCTAAGTCTTTCTTGGGTTTTTTGGGTGTTTCTGTTTTTTTTTTTTTAATAATACCACAGAGACACTGGCTTTCAGCTTCTGGTCCATTCCTTAGGTTTCTGAGGAGAGATTTTCAACAGTATCTGTGAAAGATAAAAAACTCCCCCAAACTTACCCTCAGTGGGGTTCAGTTAGCCTTACAGGGATCTTTCCTTCAAGTGAAAGATTTACAGGATGTCTGCAAATCAAATTAGTTGGATAGTTCAGTAGGTGTTTCTTTTAATAGGAGTTCTGTTGTGTCTAGCGTATTAAGATAGTAAGTTTCAATGAAATTNGGTGAAAATTCTGCATTTTGTGATAGGCTTTGTGTTTGGTTTTTTTTGTTGGTTTTTTTTTTAACTCTAGCACTGTATATACGGTCCTAAGTCTCATTTATGTGAGGCTCAGCATTCTAAAAATGAAAACTTGAATAGGCACACATCAAAGGCAGAAGCAACTTTGATGCAGAAGGAAGGGAAATGTGTATTGTGTAGCATTTCTGCACCTACGATGTGTTTCACATGTTGTAGGAACACCTTGCATCTCTGACCATGGCATGGGATGTGTCTCTGTGAGGGTAGGTAGTGGATGGAGCAGTTGTGAATGTGCCTCTGCAGAGGCACATGGTTCAGTTTAGTTTGGAGCATTTCACTTGGTCTGGGAGAGCAAACTGATGGAGACTGGCATTCAGTGGATTTCTTTCTTAAGTCTGGTAGAAAGGTTAGAAGGCAGGAAGACATACCTTTGTACCACAATTTATGATTTAGCAGCCAGGAAGCAGAGATGCAGTGGCCTAAAATACCTTCACTTCTGCATGTGTAAATGCAATGCTGTGCAGAAATTAAGTGTGATACTTGGAAGTCTTTGATTTTGACCTAACTTGATTTTCGTGGGTTGCACTGGCAAACAGTGTTAGAAAATATGCTTATTATAGTTGCAAATTTTGGTCTTTGATCAGTATAAGTAGAGGCGTTCTGTGTAAGTAAAGGAATCACTGCTGAAGGCAATATAATCCTAGAGTCAGATAGACCTTCTGCAGAACTTCAAGTGAGCCTCTTACTTGACGAAACAGGATTCTGATGCGATAATAAAACCTGCTAGAATTATAACAAGATAGTAAACATGTAATTTAGCTTTTCATACATTTCTGATGGTATGTTTAATGTATATTTAACACTTTGCATGCTTGTGTTTGAAAGCAAGTTTTTTCTTGAAAAAGAAAAGTTACTCTTCATCCATGTTTTTGTAAAGGGTTATGTCAAGGTCTTGATAGCAAGAGAAGCAAACATGTTTTCAGTTTGAAAATAAAAGTCTGTGGATAGCATGTCAAATTAGAGCGCTAGGCAGCCACCAACTGCATGAAGTTTAACAAGGGCAAGTGCTGGATTTTGCACTTGGGACGGGGCAGCTCTGGATGTATGTATAGACTGGGGATTGAGAGGCTGGAAGAGCAGTGCTGTGGAAAGGCATCTGTGGGTCCTGGGTGATAGCAGATTGAGCATGAGTCACCAATGTGCCCTGGCAGCCAGGAGGGCCAACTGGGTCCTCAGGTGCATCAAAACCAGCATTACCAGCCAGTCAAGGGAGGTGATTGTCCTGCTGTACTCTGCATTGGAGCAGCTGCACCTTGAGTACTGTGTGCAATATAACAAAGATATCAAAATACTGGAGAGTATCTACAGGAGGGCTCTGAGGGTGGTGAAGGATCTGGAAGGGAAACCTTACAAGGATTGGCTGAGGTCACTTTGTTTGTTTAGTCTGGAGGAGACTTGAGGGGAGTCTTCAGCATCCTCACAAGGGGAAGCAGAGGGGCAGACACTGACCTCACTCTTGTGGACACTGACAGGACTAGAGGTAATGGCATGAAGTTGAGTCAGGGGAAGTTCAGGCTAGATATCAGAAAAAAGATTTTTCACCCAGAGGGTGGTTGGGCTCTGGAACAGCCTCTGCAGGGAAGTGGTCACAGCACCAAGCCTAACAGAGTTCAAGAAGTGTTTAGACAATGTTCACAGACACATGGTATGATTCTTTGAGTGTCCTGTGCAAGACAAGGAGTTGAACTCAATGATTCTTGTGGGTCCCTTCCAACTTGGAATATTCTATGAAAAGTAATTGAGCATGTTCCTTTTATGACTCTTATTGTTTCCGTGACAAATTAAGGATTAAATGAAAACTATCTGGTCACTTTAGCAAGGTCAGGATTTTACCTAATGTGACTAGTAGGCTCTGAAGTGTGTCAGGCTAAGTCTTTCTTGGGTTTTTTGGGTGTTTCTGTTTTTTTTTTTTTAATAATACCACAGAGACACTGGCTTTCAGCTTCTGGTCCATTCCTTAGGTTTCTGAGGAGAGATTTTCAAGGATATCTGTGAAAGATAAAAAACTCCCCCAAACTTACCCTCAGTGGGGTTCAGTTAGCCTTACAGGGATCTTTCCTTCAAGTGAAAGATTTACAGGATGTCTGCAAATCAAATTAGTTGGATAGTTCAGTAGGTGTTTCTTTTAATAGGAGTTCTGTTGTGTCTAGCGTATTAAGATAGTAAGTTTCAATGAAATTTAAATTATTAATGTTTAAAAAATGTTTCACAGGTATGTATTTTCTTTTCACTGTGCTAACTGAAAAGACATCTTTGATATATTTAATAAGATTCAGTATGCGAATTGCTGGACTGAAGCATTAAAAAGTAGTACAAGGATATGCAAATTTGGATGCAGTGAATTAAGTGACATGTTGAATACATTATTAAGTATATATGTTTACTGTAAATGTAATTTGCTCATTTGTTTACATATGACATTATTTGCATGTCCCAAGTGCATGACTACAGCTGTAAAAAGCACCCAGTTTTGTTTAGCACAGGATTTAGAAGTAGATAGGGACATAAACATATCTCAACTGGACTGTCAAATGAATTATTTTTAGTTAACAGCTTTTCAAAGCAATGCTGCCCTTTAAAAATATCCAATAAATGCTCTTTTCATACTACATTAGTTATGGAAGTGTCTGCACAGTTCTTGTCTTTGTTTTGTTTTAGAGTGAAAGGAGATTACAAGTTATTTTTCCTGTTTTAAAAAGAAGGCTTTTCTTTATTCTGTCCACCTTTTTGAGCTTTTACATGAAAAAGTTCTGAGCAATTCTGGCAGAGAAGATTCTTTCCAGAAGTCTATTGCTTGTAGAGGAAATAAATTACAAACAAACAAACATTTGTAGTACTGTTTCTTGGTTTGTTAAGCCACTGGTAAGAATATAGGAGAAAATACAGAAAACCTTTTTTTTCCCCTTAAACTTTGTCTGTTTTAATTTTAACTGGCATATGAATTTTAAATATGATTTTTATTAGGATTACTGGACAGAAAAAACAAGTCAGCATGTGAGTCCTGACAGCATGAGGACCTTATATCAGTTGTTGCCTTCAGACATGGCTGGAACAGTTGTTGCTATTGAACACTTAAGAAATCTTGAGGTAGAGCAATACTGTAATGATGCCTTTTGGCAACAAAAGCCTCAACAGTGCAAGACACACACTGATATAAACTGCAGTGTTACTGCAGATCTCCTGTTGCTTTTCTGTCACTGCACACTGAAGACAGAAGAAGGTTTGTTTGCAGAAATATTATATTTTTCTTAAAACAAGCTAGTATAATTGGAAAAGACAGAGAAGCTTTGGGGCATACAAGTTGCTGAGGGAAGACTTGTATTTCTGAAATTCTGCCTAGTTTTCACAACTCTGCTAGGTGATGCAATGCTAAATCTGTCTGTCAACCATACCCTTCCTCTGTCCTTAAACTATCATGGCTACAGAAAAATAGTGCTACAGAGAGAGGCAGAATTAATGCTTCTCTGGGAAGTGACTTGTAGGAGAATGGGTCTGTGCCTGATTGAGCTGGTGCTGTTAAATTTCTATTGTGATGAGTGTTGCCAAGCTCTTCTTGCCACATTTTCAGAAAGGAAAACTCACTGGATTTTCATGCAGGCTCCTTATTATTCCTTCGTGAACTGTCTGCTCTGCACTTGGTCTGGGTGCTCGAGTGCTTTAATTGAAACAAGTATTAAAAGAGCCAAAATACATTTTAAACTTCTTTATTCATCTTTTTCTTACCAATCTTTTAAACTTTTGATGAAGCTCTGTGGTATGCAAGAAGTGTCTTTCATAGGCTTCTCTTAAGAGAATTAGCAAAGAAAATAAATGGAGCTGGGAGTTGGAGGGAGTTGATCCTCTTCCCTGCTGCTTGCCATTTCTGTGCAAACTCCAAGGCATGGCCTAAACTGTACTGGTACACCTTCTGTATAGTCTGTTCGTTTGAAGAGGTGTGAATGCTTTCGTTGTATCTTTTATCAGAATTTCTTTGTGATATTGTTTTTTCCAGACACATTCTACTTCCACAAATATTTGGCCCTTTATGTCTGTATGTCCATCTTTCTCAGTTGCCTGAGAATCCTAGCCCCTCTGCGAGCTCTCCAAGATTAGGGGAGATTAGCCAATCTCAATTGATTAGCTCAATGCAGTCTCCAACTAAAGTAAGGTAGTTTATGCTTGTTCTTAAACGGTTGGGTGGCTTTGAAGCAAACCATCCAATATTGCTGCAACTTCAGTTGAGTAATGAGAGTTGGTGATGCTGTATATTGGTGTACTTCTTGAAAGTTGCTCTTGCAGATCAAGCATAGAGTGTATTTCCTGTACTGGATAGTCTGTCTGCTCAGAAAAATTTTAAATTACAGTTTTTTCTGTTTTCTTCTAATAAGCATCTAGAAAAATCATTCCTCAAGACTGGATAAAAAAAGGAATGTAATATATGAGAAGACTATTCTCAGCTTTTAAACAAAACTAGTTATATTTGAAAGTGAGTCATCAATGCAGTTTTAAGTTTTACTGTGCTATAACATGTGGCTACAGTTTTGTTGTAGATAATTATATTCAAAAAAATTCAAAGTGGAATCAAGCTCACCTTTATCAGAAATGACCCCTAAGCTTTTATTCATAATAAGTTGTTGAAATATAACAAAATGCAAGATAATGATAGACCCACGGGGCATTTCTTGCCTTTAGAATTAGGGTGAAGATACACTATTGCTTTGGTTAGGAACAATTGTTCAGCATGATAATTTGGGTATTCAAGGAAAAGAAATGTGTTTTCTTTAACAAAAGTTTATGATGAGGAAATCTAGGTGTAGTGAATAGGTGAGATTACTACTGACAATTGATACCTAAGCTTGGAATGTGAGCACCTTCTGAATAAAGTAATTCTGAATGTCTTGTGTATGCATACATACATACTGAGACTCTGAATAGTGGAGAAATCAGGTTTTGTGATAGCATTTCTGAGCCATAATGATAGTTAAGGACACTGCCTTGGTTTAAACAATTCCCAGAGGAATTCATTGAATTACAGATAGTCAGAACAGATAAGATACCCATTACAAACCATAAACATTTCACAATATAATTAAACATAGAGCACCAAGTAATTGCTTGTCAAGTATAGCTAGAATGTAGTAGGACAGACAAAAGAAACTTTATAGGTACTTGTCCTTGGGCAACCATCATCTCTGCTGTGATAGCAATCTTTTATGAACATCTATGAACTTCTGAGGGAGTTCTCAGTATTGTCTTTGCATTAGGGACTTCTTTAAAGAGAAGTAATCCAGTTGTATAACAAAATGTTACAGGAATTAATGAAAATTAAGTTAAATTGGGGAAATTTTTGTGAATTTTTGTAAAGCAGTGCTGGTTTTACATTAACAAAATAGAATTGTGATGTTCCAGTTCTGAAATTACTTGACAAATTAGTATAATGGAAAATATGTTAATACCATTGATGTACAGGCTGGATAAGTAGACAGTCAGATGTATTGAAAAGTGGCTGAATAGCTGGACCTATAAAGTGAGTGGTGATCAGTGGCACAAAGTCTAAGTAGAGGTGATGTACCTCAGGGATCTATACTCGGTCCAGTCCTGTTTGACATCTTCATTAATGATCTGGATGATGGGGCAGAGTATACCCTCAGCAAGTTTTCGGATGACACCTAACTGAGAGGAGTGGCTGATACGAGTGGCTGATGCGAAGAAGCAGCAGCGCAATAATTAGGATTGCAACCCTGGACTTGAGGAGAGCTAACTTTGACCTTTTCGGAGACCTAGTTGGAGGAATCTCATGAGTTAGGGCTCTAGAAGGTGATGGGACCAGGAGAATATCTAGTTCTATGTTCCTGTGCAACCTGATCTAGGCAAACCTGCTTTAGCAGGGGCGTTGGACTAGATGATCCCTGCCATTCTGTGATTCTTTCATACAGCAGAGGGTCATGCTGCCATCCAGAGGGACCTTGACAGGCTGGAGAAATGGACTGACAGGAACTCCCTACACCAACATATGTAGTTGCAGATCATCACCACCTAGGATAGGGGTATACATGCTACTTGCATATATACAGGAGAGGCAGGTGTCACTGGAGTAGAACCAGTCTCAGAAATGTTGTCCAAGCTGAGAATAACATTGGTTTTTGTGAATCTGAGTAAATGTGTTGAAGTTCTGAAATTCACTGACAGTCAGCAAAAGGCAGCAGACAATTCCACAGATGTAGTTTCCTGAAAGGCTAATGGCCAGCAACAGAAGACACAAATGAAGGCCAATTATTAGCAGTATGGGACTTCCTAAAGTTTATATCTTCAGTAGTTTCCTGGAGAGGGAGCCAAGCATAAGGACCTGCAAGAGATGTTGGAGAAGTTGAGAAAAAAGGAGTGTTTCGGTCTGTTAAAGAGGAAATCCATCATATGAGTAAGATGAAAAAAAGAAGGAGGATTCTTCTGCCCAGGAAAGAGACATCTCTGAAGCCTTTAACTTGAAAAGAGCTAGAGGAAGTTGAGTTTCACACAAAATCTAATTTTACCAAAAGGAGTGAATCAAGACACTTCAGGTAGAGACACAACAGAGAATAATGTCAGTGGGGAAAAAAAAAAAGTAGAAGGTAGACTCAAATGGGCTTGATTATTCAATTATAGAATATGAAAAATAGAAATATGTTTGTTGTTTCTAGCTACCCTAATAAGGACCTTTCTTGAGGAACGAACTTGTCTTTTATGGATGCACACATGAAAATATCCCAAAAGGCTGTTTTGACGATACGAAACAGCTTTCTGATGCTCTGCTGTTGGTAAAAGGAGTGTTGATTACATACTGGAGAGCTTAGTTTAAAAGGGATACAAGCAGGCCTTTACAATAGGAAAAGGGATCCTATTCCTTATTCTTTCCTTTCCCTTTATTCTGATTTAGTGCTGTGAAGTATTTCTTGAGCCTGGTAATGCACAAATATCTTTTTCCTACAAGTTCAGGAGTATTCTGAGAGCATACAGTGAAGCTGTGTTTGCTGCTGCTGCACAGAAGTGGTAGTGTTAAATGTCTGGTTAACTAATAAAGGGTGTTGCTGTGGAGGAGGCTGTATTTATTGTGGGGAATGGATGCTCAAAATATGCTTCCTTGAAATAAAGTGTCTTAAAAGTACATAGAGGACTAAGCAGCTAAGAAAGGCTGCAGTTTGAGAGTACCTGTCCCTTCCTGTTCTGGTAATATCTTGAGTTAGGTATATATTTCATGACCTAAATGGCACCAAAACTGAATAAAGTGTATGAAATGGAAGAACATTTCATGTTAGAGTTACAGCCACAGATTGCTTTACTGTACTAAGTGAGCTGTTAGCATTACTTAAAGGTTATTGGTGCCTAAGATAAATGCTTTCTCATAGCAATTCTACTTTTGCCCACAAGACACCCCATTGCTCACAGATATTAAAGTAGGAATTGCTATTTTCCCATGGAATGCATGGGAAACTCAACAACTTTCATTTAAATTTCATTGCATTTCCAGCATTCGTACAGTTTTCAGAATAATACTCTCAGTGGTTTCTTCAGATTTAGTAATCTTTTTACTAATTAGGCAACTCAGCACCTGCGTTCCCCTTTTCAGAGAAGCCTCTGTGTCATAAGCTCCCTTGGAAATTAGCAATACTTATGGAAGTTACAAAAATGTAAGCCAACATTTTTTTAATCGAGAAATGTCTTGGAATATATATATATATATATGTTCTTGTTTGAAGGAAATCAGAAGTCTTTTGAAACTGTTTCAAATTGAGAATGACTTTTAAGGATAAAATTTCTCCTATTTTAAGTATTTTCTCCAGAAGAAACAAATCCAGCAGGGATGTTAAAAAATTAGATTAGAATATTATTGTTTTAATACAGACTAATTATGCAATCAATTATACCTTCTTATTATGCCTATGGCTGCCATAAAGTCATTCTGTTTATTAAACAGATTCACATTAGGCTTGGACACAATGCTCTTATGTATTATTAAAGTCCCTACCTGGAGCTTGAGTTCCATTGGGTTAACTGTGGTAATGGTTCCAGTCTCTGTGGTCACTTGATACATGGTAAAATTGTCCTCCCTCAGCCAGCTTCCTGCTCAGCTTCCTCAGATCGAAGAAGTGAGATGTGATTGTGATTATACTGGTGAGAGAGAAGACTGCTTAATGGCTGGAAGTGTTTGTCAGTAATTACAGGTGTTAAGTCACTTCTCCATACTGAAGGTCCTGAGCTGCTGCTAACAATTAAAATGAGCCACCTTCTGCATGAGATGGGAGAGGGAGATGCCTTCTCTAAAAATAGATGAGCCTAAACTACAATTTGAGGCAAACACATGTAATTTTTGTTTCAGTACATACACTTTTTTGTATGTGCCTTATTTTTATTGTAATTGCTCTTTCTGCAGCTTTTATGCATAACTGTGATAATAATCAAAGCTTCTTTGTAAGACTTGAAGGACTTCAGCTGGTTCATACAACTAGAAAACATCATATAAAGAAGTTTTATAGTGACCTTTGAATATTCTTGTTTTCTAACTAATAATTC
Source organism: Bucco capensis (assembly GCA_013396975.1). Lineage (NCBI taxonomy): Eukaryota > Metazoa > Chordata > Aves > Piciformes > Bucconidae > Bucco > Bucco capensis. Next base: position 48,549 of record VWZO01017548.1, read on the forward strand.
CTCAAATCTGTGATGAATAGGCATAAATCACTTACTAACCTGAAGAAATAAGCTTTCTGTTCTCCTATTTTGCATACTGAGCTGTTTGATTTTGAAGGAATTAATGTTTGCTTTTACTATGGTTGTTCATGTGCTTTCAGTGTTTCTTTCCTACAAGTTCCCCATTTTTAGTAATGTGAAGTCTCAATAATGGCTGAAACTAAACTACAAACACCTTTTCAGTATAGATACCGAAGATGAAAATTCTTGCTGTGCAATAGACATTTTATTACTTCACATGGGAATATAAGACATAGACTCAGAAGTTTTTATACTTGATGTCTTTGGGCAGCTGTTATTTTTAGTTTCTTACAGCTTTTATGTTTTGTAATCTTCAGGACAGAAATTTGTAATCTTTTTAGTACTGAAGGCACTCTTGTTTCTTAGAAAAAACATTCTAATACTACTACTATTATTAGAAATACCTTGCTATTAAAATTTTATTTTTAAATTACTGGTGCAAGTAATAGTAGCATCTGAATTGTTAGCTTTAGTTCTACTCACTCTCTAGGAATGGTAAGCATTCCAATATTATTATTGTAATGTTGAAAAATAGATAATTTTACAAGGTGAGAATCCATTATTATTTTTACTGGCAGAAGGTTTTACTAATTTGATGGTTTTACTAATATATAATTAATTACACATTAAGTGATAGCAGCAGCATCCATGAGAGTAGGAAAGAATTTAGGTAGAAGTGGAATGAGCAGGCCCTGGGGAACAGGGCATAGTGAAGGGTAGAGCAGGAGTTTGGGACTGTTTGGATATGAGATGCAGGAGTACTTGGAGGGGGATAGGAGGCAGAGAGAGGGCAGCAAGACTGCTGCTTTTCTATGAGACTTTCTGCCAGGCCCTGGGCTTGAATCTGTGGTTCTAAGGTCCTGAATTCCCCTTGATTCGTAAACAGCTATCAGAAGTGGTCAAAATATCCTCCCCCTCTGTAGTGAGTGATCCAATCCAGAGATGACAACTTTCATCATGGCTAGGCTTCGTGAACGAAGATCCTGGGAGGGCTCCATCCATGCTCTTCATAAGCGCTTTTTACAAGCGCGCTGATGGCCAAAAAGGCCAATGTGGGATAGACAAGAGCGGTTGCAAAAGGCACAGCAGAAGGACTCCTTAGGAGGTATAATCCACAAGACACGATTCTTTCTACACTGTCTTTTCTCCTCAAGAGTGAGCCTGAGTGCCTTCTCTAAAACATCCGCGGCATTAAAAATAGCATATCTGCAGAGCTCCCAATTGGAGGCCAGAGCAGACCAGTTAAGGTGATCAATATGGCAAAGGCTGAGATGTTGTTTCAGGGAGTCCTTGTATCTCCTCTTCGGGGCTCCTCTCTTGTGATGGCCAGTGGCAAGTTCACCATAAAGCATAATCTTAGGAAGGCGGTAGTTCTTCATCCTGGAGACGTGACCTGCCCAATGCAGCTGCGTTCTCAGCAGCATGGCCTCAATGCTTGAAATTGCTGCTTGTTCTAGGACAGACGTATTAGTCACATAATCTGACCAATGGATGTTTAGGATTGTACAGAGGCAGCACTGATGGACGCGCTCCAAGAGTCGTAGGTGGTGGCGATAGATGACCCATGATTCGGAACCATATAACTTTAATAGCTGTTAGTTAAATGTAGATAGTAGATATCAGTCCTTGTCATGGTTTTGTGAATTGATGGTGGACGCCAGGAGGAACATATAGGTTTTTCCTGTTTCTGTTGTAAAGCTTGAACAATTTGTCAGATCACCATTGTGTATCAGAGAGAAAGATTAAGCTATCAGAAGTTACAAAATACCAGCATTACCTGCAGTTGATTTACCGTGTCAGTTCATTTCTTTGAATGTGTTGGTGCATACATATTATGATTCAGTTTTCAATTACCTGAATACCTTATTTTCTGTTAAATCTCTGTATGGTGCCTGTGGGTGAGGGACAGTTGCCTGAACAAAGTCTGTATTACTTGTTTTGGAAATCAGTAAGTATACAGTGCAGGGCATGAAGAGAAGTGAAGTCCTATGGTTCAGCAGCTGAATATTGCTGTGGAGGATTCGTATTTTATTGAGCTTTTCACTGTAATCAGGATGTGTTTCTCATTTCTGAGTAATGGTAGTAATCATTTTGCTGTTTTTGGAACTGTGAAGTTGAATGAATTAATTTTCATTAAACACTGGAATTCTACAGAGGTAGCTAGCGTTTCTCGTCTTAAAGCATTTGCTTTTGTCAGTCTGATCTTGATATTCTTCTGGGGATCTGATTTCACAGGCTAATTTTAAAATAAATTTTCATGACTCATCTTCAGAGTTCAATCATGAGTAATATTTGGCCCCACAGTTCGTGGGCACCCATGCAATTTTTTTTGTATATATCTAGCTCATCTTGAGGGATGTCTTGATGGACAGCATAGTTAACTTTCAAACTCAAGACTTTAGGTGTGTAAGCAGTCAGGGTAAGGGGATATTTAGCTATTTTGCATCCAGCTCATTATGATTCAGTTGGTTTGTCAGCTTAGAAATCACGTTTTCAGAGCTTCAGAACAACTGTAATGATGTGAATTGTGCCCAGAGGATGTATAACATGATTCCTGTTAATGGGAGATTTTAATAATTGAGTTCAGTGTTGTTGATGATAACATTAGAGATGTTAGATCTAGCTTGTTGTGTTGAGGTTGACTTTTAAAGTGTTCTAAAAAAATTCTTTGATGTACTTATGCTGCAGTGATTATTAAGACTGAGAATCACAGGCATTTAATTGAATCTGAAACATGGTAGTGTGACTCCCTTGGGTGGGCGTGAAAGCTAGAAGAAAGAGTACATGGAGTAAAGTTTCTTATTGTCAATTAACTCCAGTATTGCTTCAGACTTACTTATCAGCAAACCTGATGTATCCTCACTAGTATTGCAAATACCACCACATTCTCAAAAATCAAGTTGAGCTTCTAATCCTCACCAGTAATCAAGGTTTCTTAGGTTAGCTCTCCTATACCATCTGTCCAACGTGGTATCTCCAGTGGGTTTAAGTGGAATGAACTGGTATATTTATGAACAAAGCTATTCCCTTGGTTGTGAAAGCGACAAAAACGTTCTCTTTTCTGTTTACTATGCTAACTCTTCAGTGTTTTTAATCTTGAATGTCAGCAGAGGCGAGTTTTGAATTCACATGGGAAACAAATTTATTGAGTAAACAGTTGCTACAGTTAAATAAATCACTTTTAAGGCTGCATTTTAAAGCCCTTATATTGTCAGAATGAGGCAGAGGCCCATGAAATGCCTTATGAAAGGTGCATGAACTGTAAAGGAGGATTTAAAAAGGGGGTAAAATGTCTTTCTAAATGCCCTTTATACTTCCAGGTGGTTGCAGAGGGTGCTTTTTGGGATTCACTGTCCAATGTGGTGATGGTTAATTTTGCAAATTATTATTACAAGTGTTCCTTAGCAACAACAGTTCCATCATACTTTGCTGTGGCACTTGTAGATAGCTTCTGTCAGTATGCATTTAGCTACCATCCTTGTGAAATTGAATTCTTTCCTTAATAGCAAAATATGGGTTATTGTTTATAAAATATTCGAGTGGATGGCATTGGTTTTAGTGGGGTATGTTAGATTATATAAAATATTAATCTAATCTGGTGATAATGACAACTTTCTATTTGAATTTTGTTTTCAAATTGAAGTATTTTAACTTTTTCATTTAAAATACAATTTTACTTTGGATAAGTAGGAAGGGGAAACCTTGAAAATACTTAAAATTGAAGACACTGTTTTCTAGTTCTGTGAGCAAACAGTGGTCTCAGTTAAAAATAAGAGGCCTGATTTTGAGGATTTTTGATCAGCTGAAAATTTTTGGAACTACTCTAACCGTGACAAACACATAGTTGTTTGACAGAAGGCTGCTCACAAGTTTGTGTTCATTTTTGGGTGGTTATTAGCAAGCTAGTATCTCTGGATGGTGTTTTGAATTTTCCTGTCACTTCTTGTCATTGTCTCTGGAAGCAGTGGGTGTCATTCCAGGACATCAGCCTGGCTTTTTATACCACATTTCTCTCAAGTAGTGATAAGGAGTGCAGTATATATAGACCAATGATGTCCAGTCTCTCTACTCAGATGAACAGGTACCTTATTCAAATGTTAAGAGGAAATTGTGTGCTTTGGCTCCTCCTCTGCAACGACTGGACTTTGTGTGGGGCACTACAGTCACGTACCTTCAAGAAGCAATACAAATAAATAGGTAACTTGTACAAGCAAGTTGTATTTGGCTCTCTGGTGAAAGTTACCTGAGCAGCAGCTGGAGAATATGCTTTGCTGAAGGTGGTACAGATGTGGAGCCCAGGTGCTCCATCACAGCTGTGCTAAGGAATGAAATTTGGCTGCCCTTCTTTGTGGTGTTACCACCAGCATGGATCAATTGTTATGCGTTACACAGCTGCAGGAACCACCTCATGTCTATAGTGGTAGCACTCTGTGTGGCAGGTAGCTGATCTGTCAGTGCAGACAGGCTATTCCTGGAGTTATTGCAGAAGCTCTTTATTTGCTTCCCCCATTTTGTAGGATTTTTGTCAGTGAAGGATCAGAGACTAAGTTAAGCTACAGAGCAGAAAAGACTGAGGCAGGATCTCAAAATCACAAGGATGCCAAACCAGCTGACATCAAAAAGCTGTTAAAACAAGTATATGAGAAACTCTAGTACAAATAGCATGCTGAGTCTTTTAGAATATGATTCTATTTTATGATTTCCCTTTTATAAATAAAACTATGTAATAAAGAGTCTTTTCAGATGAAAGGCATTAGATAGTGGCGCCTTTGGATGTTTACCTCTTGTCTGGGACTGTTAATTCATTTATTACTGAAATGCTTTATTGCAACAACTCTGTTCTTGCCCCATGTGTGCTGTGAAGCCATTTGAATGTCATCTTTATTTATTTTAGCTCATTTATTGTCTATTCTGATGCATCTAGGGCCTGAATTAAAACAAATACGAAGCACTAAAACCCTAAAACCAAATTTCTGCATAAAAATGCCAAATAAAATACATAGCCAGGAAAGATTAAAAATAAATAAAAAATCAGGCACAAGGACAAATCCAACAGACCTCTTGGAAACCACCCACAAAGGGATTAATTTCCACCTACTCAAACAACCGGGGAAAACATGGGTATCAGATAAAAGAGCAAAGGGAGGGGACCCAAAATAGATAAAAATAGCTCAATTAAAATAAACAAGGCTTGCAGTAGAACAGGCCAGAAAAGGGCAAGAAAAGAAGTGCATGGTGAAATGTTACACAAAAATATGAGTTGTTATACAGGGGTGGAAGTCATGGTGCAATGTGGCTTCCCAAGCCTGGATCTAATCTGGAGCAGGCAGAGTGCCTTGTTGACATGTGGCCCACAGGCTCCAGTTTGGTTTTGCCTGCCCATTTCAACCTGCCCATAAATGACCAGCAATGCTGAAGCAAGTCAGAAAATTGCTCTTCTGATAAAAAGTTTACTTACTTTGGTTGGAATTAGACTATCAGGGCCATTATCCAACCATTAAGCACAGAAGATCCAAGTACTAAAATGTTTTGCAGAGTGAGGTCTAAAAGTTGTAAAAAGATGCATCGTTTTGAGGTTTTGGATTTTACTGGACTGGATGATTTCTTCTCATCTTTCCCAAGAAAAGCACTTTGGTAGCCATCAGACTGCTATAGGCAAATGGAGATCAACTACAAAGGCTTTTCTAAAACATCCCCTTTTTAATAGACTGTTTCTGCACAAATGGACCTGTGTTTTTCCTGTCTGTAATTTGAACCATAATCCTTCACCTGTGCCAAATAATTGTCTCCAAACAGGTTAAATTATTGAGGGCAGGAGAAAAGCCTATCATGTGACTTGGCATTTTTGGTAGGGCCCACCCATGCTCCCAGCTCTAAATTTCAACAAACACATCCTGAATGTTATGCTGATCTTTTATTATACCTTCTGGCAACCTACGCCTGGTTTCTGTTTTGCATAGCTTCCACTTCATAGGATTCATATTGACAGTTATTTTTTCCACTTGGTCTGTTTAGGTATTTGTTTAAATGGTATAAATAAATAATAATAAAAATAAAATATATTTTTAGTTCCACTGCTGCTTTTCCTCAAGTAACATTCCTGTAGTGTTCTCCTTCCTCCCTTGCAGTCACATCCTTTTACATTAAAAATATTTTTGTAATAATATTACCATATTTTACCCTTTCTTCCTTCCTTCATTTGTGAATTCCCTTATGTGAAATTGGTGCTCGTGAAAGCTTGAAGTTGACTATTCTGGAGAATAATCAAAGAGATACTGGTCAGATTGGATATACAAAAAGGTGACAGTTGTAAGAACTCTTTAAACCTTGAAGGTTTGTGCTCACCCATTGTCCGTGGTCCTTGGGCAATCCTCAGTGCCAATGCTGGAGTGGTTCCTTTGGGTATTCACCTACACATTGGGATCAGGAGCATATATATAATCATCATCTAACTGGAACAGGTTTCAGACATTACTGTCCTCTCTTAAAAGTGTGACTGAAGGCAGTCCACAGGTGACTAGGGTGCTACAAATTCTTACATACAGAATCTTTTATAAATTGGAGAGCCATAACCCTGCTGGTTAGTGACCTATATCCAAAGGATATTATAAACAGTATGGCTGGAGGTTTACAAGGTAGAGTGGCATTGCAGATTTCAGTTCCTCTTTACTAATGTGTTTGGTATTTGTAAGATAAAAATAGAATTACTGTTTTCATTTAAAACATACATTAATTGAAATAACTAAGAGAATGCAAAGTAGTAATTTCTGCCACATCAAGGAGAGCTCTGACTCTGTTGAAGGTCTCTTGGACACTGCAGTTGTCTTTGTAAATCCAAACTTGTCATACCAATATGAAGCTGCATACTCTTCATTGTAGCTTTGAATGGACCCACAGAGGAATGGGATAGCCAGATATGCAGGAGGACAGGTAAAAGGAGTGTAATGAAAAGAGTAGTCTGTTTTGCACTCTCATACTGCTATTTAGCATTTTTTAATTCCTGGTCTTCACCAGTAGTATGTTGTGAGACTTCTGGAAATTGTTACTGTGGAACTGGGTTTATAATTGTGATAAAACACGCTCCAGTCTTCAGAGCTTTCTTAGAAGCTGCTCTTTGAAAATGGAGTATTTTTTTCTTTTTTCTTTTCCGTTTTATTTGTCATTATCACACTTGAATTCTGCTTTTCCTGTGTTCCTAGCAGGTTTTATTTCCATTTTGAAATTAAACTCTTCAGCCTTAGCTGGTGCTTTGTGTTCCTTTGTCTTGCTCACCTGACTCCTCCTTCTAATTACATTAGATCATCTCCAAACCTCATCTGTATTTCTAAAATGGCTCAGCCCTGCTTTCTGTTGTGCCAGCTTGGTTCCCATTGCTTGATGATGGATTTGTTTGGGCCACAGATTTCTGCCTGGATTTTCTGATGGTAAAACAATGTAAGGAGTCCTTCAGGGTCTTCAGGTGGTCATTGCAGCTGTGATTTGAGGTGTTTGGTCTGGTAAGGCTCTGTACTGAGATGTATTGTAGAAACACATGTATGCGAAGTTGAATGTGTTATTATATTAGCTTACTTATAGATATACTGTTAGTGTTCTAAAAAATGTCAGGATTTTAACTAATTATACTGTTGAACTTTTGCTGTGAAGAGAGAGGAAAAAAATACAGTTAAAACTTCAAATACTGACCTTTTGAGTAAAGGAGTAAAAAAGAAATACAGAACTGACTCTACCAGAGGTAGAGTGGAAAGTTTAATGCTGGCACTGGCAGTTTTTAGAATTAATTTGTAGCTGTATGCCAGCAGTTTGAGACATGTCATCATGAAGTTTTACATGTCAACGTCTTTGTCCACAGTGCTTATGAGCATTCATAGAGTATCACATCGGATGTCCAGATGGCATGATGTCCTGTCTCTGGCAGTGACCAGTAGCTGGCATATAAGAAGGAATTTAAACACCAGTATAAACTCATAGTTGTGTTTTCGTGATACTCTCCTGAGGGTCCAGAATCTGCAGCTCAGGAGCAACCTGGGCCAGGTACACAGATTTTGTGTCTGTAAAACTTTTTTCTGTAAATTTGCCTAACTGCTTTGTTACTTATTTACGCCTTCTGATGTAATAGACATGTATGATATGCCTTTACAGTAATATATTTTCCTGATTTGAATAGCACTAGTCTCTTGCTTATACAGAATCTAATCTATCCATACATTTGAATAATTTTTTTTTCTTATTCTCAATGTGTTTTCAAGTTGCCTTACATGCATTTTGAGACTAGAGAAACAAGAACTACATGTAACAGAAATGAAAATCTGTGCAGCAGTGTGATGCTGTTTTCTCTGTCTCCCCCACACCCTTGGAGCTGCAAATGGTGGCCAACATAATGACAGTTACCACTTGTAATTCTTAGAGCCTATGTGTTTCTTTGAAAGAAGGCCTAGTGGGGGACATTTTAACTGTTGATGGATAGAGGACCTGACATGAGCTCCCAGTACAATTTCTGCTTCTTTGTTCCATGTAATATTTGTCAAAACAGTGGTGATGTCTGACGATGCGTATTTAGTTTTTTTCAGTTTGAAGGATGGCTGCATTCAACATGCATGCATGCAGATAAAAGAAGTTGAATGGCTTCAAAAGCTATGTCAGTCAGTCTGTCAAAATCACATTGGCAGACCTGGAGCACTGTATGTACAGATGGGACCTGAAAGCAAGATCTATTTTTCCTGAAAAGGGAGCTTGGTTTGACTAGATTACCACGGAGAGATGCTGGCTTGCTTGGCTGTGACCATATCTTCACATGCTTTGCAAGAATCTTACCCTGAATCTCTTGAGTATTTTTGGTTTTGTTGTTGGTTTTTTTTTTTCTGCAAGCCATGTTTCCCCCTTGGAGGGGCACAGCCTTTGTGTGCTGTGTTCTCTCTGGGGCACCAGCCACCTTTGCAGCCCTGGCCCTGCTCCTGAGGTCTCCCTGAGCTGCTCACTGTGAGAGAGGTCCATGCAAGGGGTGAACAGGCAGGAGAGCTGCTGTCACAATTGTACCTTTGCTCATGCTCTGAATGATCTTCAGGGGACCTAAGAGAGGAACAGAGTACCCTTCTGTGTAGGGGAGTTAGAGAGGAAGAGCACAAAGTGAGAAGGGTGCAGGTTGTGAGTCCTGCATATTCCTCCAGAATAAGCCCTCCTTGGACCTGAGTTCTGGCTGGATTTTGTGGTGAAGAGGTGCGTGTGTTCAGGAAGCTTGTCCTACACACCTTGGAGAAGTCTTTTACTACATCAAGCCTTGAAGCTAAGCAGAATCACAAAAATCACACAGAATCACAGAGTGGTAGCGGTTGGAAAGGACCTCTGGGGATTATCTAGTCCAACCCTCTGCCAAGGCAGATTCACCTAGATCAGGTTGCACAGGAAGGCCTCCAGGCAGTTTTGAATGTCTCCAGAGAAGGAGACTTCACAGCCTCTCTGGGACAGCCTGTTCCAGTGTTCCTTCATGTTTAGGTGGAATTTCCTATGTTCTAGTTTATGCCCATAGCCCCTTGTCCTGTCACTGAGGTCAGACTGAAAAGAGTCTGACCTCACCCTCTTGACACCTGTCCTTTAGGTATTAATAAGCATTGATAAGATCTCCTCTCAGTCTTCTCTTCTCCAGGCTAAATAGCCTCAGATCTCTCAGCCTGTCCTCATAAGAGAGATGCTCCAGTTCCTTAATCATCTTTGAAGCCTCTGCTGGACTCTCTGCAGTAATTCCTTGTCTCTCCTGAACTGGGGAGCCCAGAGCTGGACACAGTCCTCCAGATGTGGCCTCACTAGGTCAGAGTAGTTACTTAGCTGTTGGCTAGAAGATTGGGGATTTTCTTAAAGGGTTGACAATTCAGAGCAACTGTTCACCTACCATGTTAATGGAAATAAGTGTTTTTGAAATGTTGGGAGATTGCCCTTTCTGGCATCTGTAGCCTTTATGTATTTAAAGTTGTCATATAATCAGTTATCTGTATCTTAGACTTTTGTTATGAGAAATAAGATAATCTTTGCTTGGTTTAAAATGCAAGTATTAAAAAAACGTGTTTATGTAGGGAAGTATACTTGATTTATCTCTCTTGACCAGGTAATGGTTACAAATTATTTTGCTAGGCTTGCTCCATACTGATTTGTGAAGTATTGTTCTGTTTTCTAGCAACTAGTTTTTGTGCCTGCCTTTCTCAGAGAGATATCATGTGAGGGGAAGATTCGTGGGTCTTGTTAGAGATGTCCACCTTCCCAGCTTTGGTTGTGCTGCATAGAGTCACATAAGAATAACACACTTGTGTTTCATGTAAGGCTACTATACTCTGATTTTAGCTAGCAGAATACTTTATTCAGTAATATATGAAAATGGTGAACATTAAAAAAAAATTTAATGAGGAATATATTAAATGTCTAGTGTCTGTACTGTTGAATGGAGTAAAATAAATACATGGAAATGATGCAACTTAATGAGCATGTGCCCTTGAGAAGGTATTAAAATGCAAAGAGTAAGTGAAGGACAGGGCACCTACAAACTAGAGCAAACATACAAAGGAATAAAATTCCCATAAGACAAAGATTTGGAGAGAATGTGAAAAAATATAGTACACAATAGTAGTTAAAGGGCTAAAATCTATAAATGAGTCGTATTGGGAAATGGAAAAAGGGACATTTAGCAAGGGAATGCAGACATTAACATAAATGAGGTTCTACTTGCATTTTCTTTAAAATGCCAAAGACACTTGTTTTCATTGTCCCTTAAGTCCTTGTAAAGTCTGATTTTTCTTTTTTTTCTGAGAGCTGAGTGGTGCTCAATGACAGCACCAGAGGCAGTGGGCACAAATGGAAACACATGTGGTTCCCTCTGAGCATCAGAAAATACTTTTTAACTGTGAGGGTGATTGAGCACTGGGAAAGGTTGCCCAGAGAGGTTTTGGAGTTTTCATCCTTGGAAATACTCAAAAGCCACCTGGATATGGTCCTGGGCATCCGGCTTTAGGGGACCATGCTTGAGCAGGGGCTTGGACCAGATGACCTCCAGAGGTCCCTCCCAACCTGAACCATTCTATAATTCTACAAAAAAGTATTTTAATTATAAAAAGGAATATTTATTCCCATTTGCATAAAATAAACAGCTCAGCCAACATAGTTCACACTTGTAAAAAGAAACATTCACCTTCACATATTAAAATAAGCTTTCCAACCGCAGCATCACAGTTATCACAGTATGTCAGGGGTTGGAAGGGACCTAGAAAGATCATCTAGTCCAACCCCCCTGCCAGAGCAGGATCACCTAGACGAGGTCACACAGCAATGTGTCCAGGCAGCTAATGTCTCCAGAGAAGGAGACTCCACAGCCTCCTGGGCAGCCTGTTCCAAATAAATATTTAAAGCTGTTACATTCCTGTGATAAGAGAGGGTGGAAGGGAAGCTTCAGACCATAGTGTGAATTTGTGGCTCTGTCTCCTCTAGAGGTAAAATGGAGATTAGTCATAATACTGTTAATTAAACCTATCTTGTTATGGAAGATAATATTCAGAAACAACCATGGTGGGGTCTTGTTAGCAGCACTGAGTAGGTATTTGGTGTTTATTACTCATTGGGGTGCTTACTAATGTATTATTGGGTGAGATTTACAGACTTTTGTCTAAGGAATTATTTTCTTAAAGTAGAAGTGCAAAATTAATTGGATTTATTGCTATCCAAGTTGGATTGTTTGACAGGGCTTCATGTGTAAATCCATTGGCATCGGTGCTTGATCTAAAATGATGAAGGCACTGATACTAAAATATAAAGTACTGGCATTTTAAGATGACTCACTTTAAGATGAAATATTATTTTAATATCAGTTCTTCAGTCTCAGATGAAGACTGAGAATGGTATTTGCTTTTGATAAGGGATGTGAAAAAAGGGTTCGAAGGTGTATTGAGTGACAGAATTGTTGCAGACATACAAAATTAGACAAGCTAAAGCATTTTGGAGAGGACTGTAGAGGAAAAGCTTACTTTCAAAGACATGGAATGGCATGTATGATCCAAGACAGATACAAGCTAAGTGGCTGACCTTACCACCTTTTCTGTGAAGTTTAGCTTGAAAAACGAAAGAAGTAACATCCAATGGAAGGAAATGTCACGTCTACTTCTATGACTTACATTTGTAATTACTGCTGTAGCTTGAACTGAATGACAGTTTTTGTTAACAGCACAGTATTTTTTTTTAATTTTAGTTCATGTTTTCACAGTTTTGAACGTGAAAAATGCTACGTAAGTGCAAAATCTTGTTATATCTTTAGGCTGCTAGTCTTAATTTATTTACTTGCATGAATTTGTGCTCCAATTCCAGTCTCCAAGTGATTGCCCTTTATTATCTACAGCTTGTGTTGTTGCTTGGGATAAATGACTTAGCTGAGAATTTGATGGTGTTGAGAAGTAGTGTTTGCACCAGACCAGAGAATGGCCTCTCTTTCCAGCACGTCTTCCAGGAATTTCCAGTAGTAAGTAAATAGATCTGCTCATTGCTAGGACTTGATGTTTCTTTTTATAGGCAGAATCTATTTTTGTTATGACATATTTATAATGCTTGACTTTCTTTAGTTCACTGGAGAAAAGTAGCTTGTTTATCATCTGAGTTGTCTTTTGATAGTCACATTTTCCACAGCTTTGGAAGCTTCTTTCAGAAGCTGTTTGGAAGGTGGGGCTTTTTTGTTTGGTTGGTTTGGGTTTTGGGGTTTTTTAATGACTTGAAGCTGCAATGACTTCTAGTTAGGAGAGCAAGCTGTTTAGTGGTGAATAAGCTTATTTTAATATTAGGTGATTTTAATGTTCGTGGAAGATCTGTGATTTGCAGTTCAATTCTGCCACTATTTATAGAGCTTTGCTTTTGAACATTCTCTTCTAGGAGTTCAGTAGGAAAAAAATACCAACACTTCTGGGTTTTTTTGCAACATAAGAGAAATTATTTGACCAATCTGATTTTAAAATAAAAATGAAAGACTGAAAGCTACAGAAGTCATCAAACATACGTGATCTTATACAGAAAGAATGTAGTTATACTCCAAAGATTATTTCATTTACACCAAAACAAAATCAATTTGGTACTGGTATTTATTACCAGATATTTGCATGTTAGTGTGAACAATGATGAGAAGTTCTTTTAATCCTCATGTCAATGTCTACATTGTGACTTAGAAGAATGAAACTCCTCAAATCTGTAAGAGCCCAAGAAAGCAGGGGACCTGTGCATCCTCTAGTCTGGCCACCAGTAGCTCACAAGCTGTAATACTAAGCTCAGTGCAGAATTGAGTAACTTGAAAACTGGTCACAACTTGTATCAGGTAAAAATCTTCTCTCGCAGTTGAAAAAAGTACATTCTTTTTGTCTCAGATGTTCCAAGTTCCTGTTCCATGGGGAAAATGAAAATTCTAAGCCCTCTCAATATTTTTTTCATACTGTTAAGTAAATACCCAGTGACAACATTATTCATAAGCTGTAAATTGATTCAATGGACTACTGATATACTAACCCTCTCACATGTAGCTGTCAAGAGAAATGCAGAGGGCTACTTGAGGTAGATTAATTGGTAGGAGTTAATGGGACCCAACGGCAGTCTGCTCACAGCTGTGTACTAAGATAATCAGATGCTCCTCTCCCAGTATTGTCTTTCTCGTACTGTCAGAAGTCTTTTTAAGTGTCTGTCATTGTTCTAATGAAAGACCACAGAAATTTCAGAACATGAATTACTTCAGTCTTTTCCTTTGGGGAAAGGGAAGCTGAAGTACTGTTTGATGCAGTTGCTGAGTTGGTACCAAAAGTGCCCCAAATCAGTCCTTTGTGTGAGAAGGCATCTCAACACATGCTGGTTTTTTTTTTGACTTCTGTATGGACTATGGAGACAAGACAGTAAAAGTGCAATGCAGCTGAACTATACCTTTTAAATATACAATATGAAAATCACTTAGGTTATCCTAAGTTACTGGAAAATTAATGTATTCAAGTTGGATTATATATAAGAAAACAATGACTGCTCTTGGAATTATATGGTTGGGCGAATTGACTGGTTCATTTGTTTTGTACATTGCCTATTTTTTAGAGCTCAGAACAGGTACAGAGATTGTCACCTACAAAGTTTTCAGGTTTTAAGGTGCTTTCTAACAGAAGAAAATAAATAATCAAATTAAACTATGAACTCATTTGTGAGGACCTCAGTGAAAATCTATTTAGTTTTTGCTCATCCTACTTAAACTTGATTTGTATTCTGCCTGTAGGGGAGCAGTGCTACTATGCATCTTAATAGCATGAAATAAGTTATTAATTTCGGAGTGTTAACTTGACAGCATTTCTATGCAATTACTGTCTCTTATTGATTGGTTGTGGCACTTTTTTCTTTCTCAGTCTAGCACTGGGATGGGGCTTAACTTCAGAGCCTGTCACCACTGGTTCATATTTAAACAGAAGAGTGCAACTGAGTTGAGCACTAGGCTGAGAGTGTGGCCTCATCACAGTCTGAGCTCCTGCAGTCCTGGGTAGACAGACTCTGAGAAAAAGAGACATGTTTTGCTCTCAGAAAAACTGGGACAATGTCATTGAAATCACTTGGATTGAAAGCTGCTTAATACTTCTGCAAATCAGTTTAACTGTCCACATGTCTCTTTTGGGCTGTATTAAACTGGCCACTTTTGCACGGTGTGTACAGTGACAGTTGTCATGGATAAGAGAAAGAATTGAATTACTTTATCTACCTGTCTGACATACAGTGCCCAAGCAAGGCATAAGAATTGGCTTCAGAAGCACAATGAGGTTGTCAGCTCTCCAGGAGCTTTGGAGGTGGACCACAAATATTTGGGTCAAATCTTGAGCCCAGTGAAAACAATGAAAATTCTCTTCTGATTAAAATAGAATCAGACATGGCTTTAGCTTTAAAATAAATAATGGGTTTGTGAAAAGATGCATATCCTTAAAAATTATGACATGTAATTATTGTTGTATTTCAAGATCTTTTCTTCAGGAAGATGAGCTTGTAGAGATGTTGCTATGTTATTGTATGATCTTTTATTGCACACAGCATATTAATAACATATGGCACTTGTCACTGATTTTATTACTACTGGAGGAGCAGCTCTGGAATGAGAGGTTTTTTTGTGTCTTAATGTATTTATTCTAACTGAGAAGAAAGTCCAATGCTCAAATAGTTTGGTGTATTGAAGTTGAAAGCATCTCTGCTGGTAAGCTGTCTTCCCACTCATGAAATGCTTTTATTTTATCTAAAATGGGATTCTACTAGGCTGTTGTTTGACATGTTGCACCTGTTCTAGTGTTGAAATGAGTGGGTACAATATATTTTTAAAATTGTGAAAGAACAGTATGGCAGATGAAATACTAAGTGCACAAATGTCAAAAAACTCCTGAATTAAATTTGGCTGTGTGACACGAGTTCTCTATGCACAGGCATCAGGAACAAGTCTTTTATTACACATCCATGTAGTGGGGTTTCCCCCTCTCTTGAACTGCAGAATACCTGGTCTGATTGCATTTACCTTGGGAGCCTCCAAAACCAGCTTGACATTATCAGAGTTGGTGCTCAAAAGTAAGAAGACCTCAGAGTCTAGACAGGAGAAGTCCCAACCCACACTAAGAGCTAAAGTCGCTACCAGTTGCCCGTGGACAAGTCTAGGATTAGAATTGCACTAGTAACAGACAATAGCAGGCTTTAATCTCGCCATTGACTTCATTTTGAGGATACTTGCAGTGATATCTTTCCTGGAGCTGGTTACTGGTCTGAGGCTATATTCTCTGAATGCTGCAATGTGGAGTTTTTGCACAGGCTCTGACACGAGTAGATTATGGAAGAGAGAGTTGCTATCCATTGCTCCAACTTACAGTCATTTTCTGTGTGTGTACTCTTTGCCTGTAGCAAATATTAGATAATTTGTGTTAGCTCATTTAATTTACTCTTAGTGACTGAAGTTGTTTACTGATTCTGATCTTGGACGTTAAAGCTAAGATGATCTTAAGGGCAGGGAGGCAGTTATGCTCTCACCAGTTTCCTCTGCACCAGATCTAGTGCTTAGCAGCGCCAGGGAGAGTTGACTGAGCTACTAGGGCCCCCCAAAACTAATTCTGTAGAGGAATTAGTGCCATCTCTTCCCTTTCTGAGGTTGCAGTGAGTTTTACTTACTAGGATTATTTTGTATATGAGCTGTTCATTGTTTCGTCTCTCTTTGGGTTGTGCTTGGCAGTTTGTGGGCACTTTAGTCTTGCACACTGTCAAGATTAATCTGCAAAGCTCATCATATGGGTTTTATGTGGCAGTGGTTTAACATAGCTTGTGTTTAGTTCTGAATGCTATTTGAAGAGGAAGGGAGAAATACAAAATCATGTATTTTAGAGATAAGTAGGAAAGGAACTGAAGGAAGGCTGTGTGTGGAAATCAGTTTTATACAGGTTGGGGTCTTGCTTACTGTGACTGTTCAGGCTAAAAGAAATAATAAACCTATGTTACTGCAGCCTATAAAAAAAAAAGAACTTTAAGATGGTGTGGATTAAAATTGCAAGAGCAGTTAGCCAATAAGCTAAATTGCCAAGGTAGAGAGTAAAATTGTTAATTTAAGCCCATGTAAGCATAGGAAGATCAGGCTTCTAAGACGGTCCATTAGGGCTGTCTTAGGGCCAGTGGCATTCTTTAAAAACAAACCAAAAAATGCACCAGGTATTGGTTATTTAATGGCTATGGTAAATATAAGGTCCAGAGTAAACTCCTTTTGATTTAGAGGCTCTAATGTGAGCTACATCTTTGGTGTCAGCTCAGATGAGCAGGTTTGGCTAATAGAGGGAACGGAGAAACTTCGCTTTCTCCAGTCTCAGTCTTAATCTTTATTTTTGTGATTAGATGAGACATTTTCTCAGTCATTTTCTTGCAGTGAATTATTTCTGCTCTTTTCATTTGTAGGTTTATGTGTGGATAAAAGATTCGGAGTTGTTTAGGCACTTTGAAAGCTTGCTGCTTTTTTGGCCAAGGAAGTTTCTCCTCATGTAGTGGGCGACCACAAGCTTTCAGGAACTCTGGTGTTCCTTCATGTTATGTGTAAGAGCTTGCAGAGGAGGAGGACAGTCTTTCAGTAAGCTATAGATGGTGATTCAGTGCCAGCTCCAACTGTTCAGTCTTTTTGAAGTGGCTGTTTTGGCCGGTCATTTAATCTTTTTTTATTTTGGTTTTCCCTTTGTAAATGTGAGTAATGCTAATTCCCTTGTAACACCCTCTTGTTCATACATAGATTTTAAACTTTTGGGACTCTTTATTATAGCACATTTGCACAAAATCTAGCACTGTGGCCTCCTCATTTTAGCTGCAGCCTTAGAGCATTATTGCAAGTAGTGGCAGAAATAATAAGCTTCATTCTCTGTTTATCCCAAACCTTAAGAGAAGAAAGAGAGCTCTTGAGGTTGGTACTCGGCATAAGACCCCGCAGACTGCTGAAGGATTTAATCATAGAATGGCCCAGGTTGGAAGGGACCTTAGAGATCATCTAGTTCCAACACCCTTGCCAT
>VWZO01017548.1:66191-87923 GCA_013396975.1 Bucco capensis
CCACTAGACCAGGTTGCCCAGTGCCACATCCAGCCTGGCCCTGAACACTGTCAGGGATGGGGCATCCACAACCTCTCTGGGCAACCTACTCCAGTGCCTAACCACCCTCCGGGCAAAGAACTTCCTTCTAATACTCAGTCTAAATTTCCCCTCATTCAGCTTGTAACCATTCCCCCTTGTCATAATACAATCTGATCAGCTGAAAAGCCTCTCCCCTTCTATTTTATAATCCCCCTTTAGATATTGAAAGACAGCTATAAGATCCCCTCGAAGCCTTCTCTCCTCCAGGCTGAACAACCCCAACTCCCTCAGCCTGTCCTCATAGGGGAGGTGCTCTAGTCCTTTGATCATCTTTGTGGCCCTCCTCTGGACCTGCCCCCACCCCTGCTTCCTAACCTATCTCTTCTGAATTGTCTATAGCCCTCCATTGCTATATTCCAATCATGTGAATCTTCCCACCATGTTTCCATGATAGCAACCAGATCAAGAAATTGAACTCACCACAATAAAAGTAAAACTTATGAGGGAATTTGAGAGCTACAAAGGTGATTAGGATAGTGGAGCATCTCCCTTATGAGGATAAGCCTGAGGGAGCTGGGCTTGTTTATTGTGGAGAAGAGGAGCCCAAGAGGGGACCTTATCTATGTATAAAAGTATCTGAAGGAAGGGTGTTAAGAGGATGGAGCCAGGCTCTTATTGATGCTGCCAAGCAATAGGACATGAGGCAATGGGCACAAACTGGAACACAGGAAGTATGAGGATGAGGAAGAACTTCTTTACTGTGAGGGTGACTGAGCACTGGAACAGGTTGCCCAGAGAGATTGTGGAGTCTCTCTCTGGAGATATTCAGAAACCATCTGGAAACAATCCTGAGTAATGTGCTTAGAGGGTGACCCTGCTAGAGCAGGAAGGTTGGAGTAGGTGACCTCTGGTGGTCTGACCCTTTCAACCTTAGCCATTCTGATTCTGAGTTAATTTTTCAACCAGATATTCCCAGTGTAAGCCCTCATTAAGATGGAATTCATGTTCAGAATGTACACCATTCATTTCGTTGGATTTACAAAAATGTTGTAAAGACTGGGAACAATACAGCCTGGCATTAAAGAGAGAAACCCATAATGATCTTAGAGGTCTCTTTCAACCTTAATGATTCTGTGATTCTGCAGTTAATGTTAAATTTCATGTACTTGGCTTTCTTCTAACCTCGGAAATGCATAGATAAATGCATGAACGACTAGTCTTTAGTGATCAGAAAGATGTGCCTGTGAATATAGTATTTTGTTCTAGTTCAGATCAAGCTGATTAATTAAAAGACATAGAAATCTGTATTTTCTTTCTGTTCCCCCCCCCCTACTTTATAGCCAGAGAATAAAAAGAGACTCTTACAGGTTGACTAGCTAAGCTATGGCATTTTTTCCAATATGGAGGATGGTGGTTGTTTTGAAAGGGGCTGTCACCTTTCCTAAGGCCAGACTGCATCACCAGCCCTTCAGGTGCACTGGGATGTGGCCATCCATTTATGGTACAGTTCTTAATGTTAGCTTTTGCTGTGTAGCAGAAAATATCAGTCGCTAATTCGTTAATTTAGAAAGATAGAAAGATGACATGGCCATTAATCCTTAAACAGATAAATAGGCAGACTTTTTGAATGATGCATTAGATTTCAGGAAGCTTTTACAGTATGTAAGAGAGTCTTGCACTAAGGTCCCTTGAGACACAGGAATGATTTAAAGGAAGATTTTCAGTATTTTAGTGACCTAGTTTTAATTTAATTTTTATCTAGGCTTACCTCTGAGTTCTGTGTTTTGTGCAAGTATTGCACCTGCTGATGTCAGTATATATAATATTATTCAGATGTAGCTGTGGTTGAATCTTTTGTTTACTTGGAAAGCCTTACAACATATAAAAATGGTAGTTGGTATTTCTGCAGCACAAGGAAGACCAGAAATTGAAATTTGTACCTGGAGATAGCTATAGATACAGATATAGATACTCTTCTCCTACCCTCCAATTGTGTGGTTACAGACAAGTCTTGAAACACAGTGGTGTTTTGCTAGTGCCAGCTGAGACAAAACATGTTAGTTAATATTTCTTTTTATGATTATTAGCTCTTTCTTATAATCTACAGATCATAAATTTGCAATTCAAATTTTGTCTCACTTTATTACCAGCCTCATTTCTTAACTTTTAAAGACACAGTCTCCAGCTGAGCTGAAACATGAATTGTCCAGTGGATAGAATTAGTTAGGCAAGCACCTGGGCAGACCGTCAGTATATCTGTTTATTTGAAAGACAGAGATAATCTGCTGCAGAAATAAAAATAGCATCTAAATTATCCAGAGAAGACAGAGAATGAAGCTACCAGATTAGAACACTGCTCATTTGTATGCAAATGTACTATCTTTCTGCCTGAATTTGATCCTTAAGATCTGTTAATATGGAAGAGTAAGGGATGAAAAACATTGTTGGATTTGATCCAGACAGATACACATGGGTTAGTGCTGTGTGGCTAAATCATGTTGTACGTGTTGGGGATTGTCTGAATAAAATCTGCATTTAAAAAAGCCAAGCTGACTGCCTTGGGAGGGTGAAGCACTGCATCTACCATTACTGAGGCTAATGGTCCTATATGACTTTAATCACATAAACACTCTCATTTGCTAGAAAATTTCAGTGCCTAGAAAATCAAGCGGTAAATGCCAGCATTTTTTCTGTTCAACATTGCTGATTACCTGTGAATAAACATTACCCAAAGGAATGGAAATATTTTGGTGGAAAAATTTTCCTGACTTGGGTACAGGTTTTATGAAGGAAAGAAAGCCTGGGGGGGTGGGGGGGGGGGGGGAAGAAGACAAATAGACTCTGTCATAGAGCCTAAGTTTTCAACCAAACCTACAAATGGTTATTTGCATATTTGAATCTTGTGAGATCTTTTCTGCTCTTTTCAATTATCTGAAGTGTAGGCTCTGTCAACTGAGCACTTCCAGTCTACAGTAGAATTTGTCATTTTGAAATTTGGTGGCATGGAAATATACTTAAGTAAGTCAATGCATCCGGTTGTGTGGGCTTTACATTGCATTCTCTCCATACCTAAAATTATGTAGACTCATGGTTTTGTTTCCCATGGTTTGGTTTTTAATTCCCTGTGGTTGCTCTGCTGTCATGATTTCCCATCATGTGTTGAAAGAACAGCTCTGTATTTTTCTGTAGCAAGAAAAAATAAAACAACAAAATTGAAGGAGAGCAAAAGTGCTTGTTGGGGAAAAAAAAACAAACCCAAGCATTTTGAGTGGTACAGGGTAAGAGAGAAAAGTTGATTCATTTACAGCTCTAGACTGACTGTGACAGGTCCAGCAGCTTGCCTCCAGGTGCTTTATCCCACATTGGGCAAGAAATGCTTCAGTGCCTGTGCACAGAGCAGCCAGGAGAAGGTTGCACACGTTCACTCCTGTCATTCCAAAGCATGTTTTCCACTGAAATGTTCTTTCAGTTCGGGGATTTTTTTTCTGATTTTATGTAACTTTTCTAAGTTGTATCTGATGTTCTGAAATGAAATTTTTTGAGAGAGGTCATTTGCAGTATTTTCTGGGTGCACTGGACAATACTATTTTGTCTTAGAGTGCAGCATGCTAGAAATATGGAATTAGGCAAATGATAAGATAGAAACTTTTGAGGGGTTGGCATTTCCTGATACTTGCATAACTATACATTATCTTAAAGTCATAATCAACCTTTTTTGCTTTTAACTATGCTTAATCTGTTTAATGAGTAAAATTTTTTATAACTTCCCATTCAGTACTTGCAATAGTCTCTAGACATTATGTTTTTTGCATATCCCTATGTTTTGTGGACCTCTTTATGTTAAAACTGGTTATTGATCTGTAGCACTTGGCATAAAATTGAGAAGAGTCATCTGAAAACATTATTTCAGAGGAAAAAAGTGTGCTATGTGTATAGGGATTTTTTTTGGCTAGTGCACTTCACAGTCTGTTATCTCTTCCATTTGTGTGACTTATCTCCTGCTTTATTTCATCTTCCCTTTTACCTTCTGGCAAATAGCAATATGCTTCAGCATAATGATGAGCAGCAGCAAAGGTAAAACCAAATATATCTATATTCTTTCCTTTCTTCCAAATTTAGAACTGAAAATAGAAACTAGTTAATTATTATTCAGAAAGATAACAAAGAAGTATGGCTTGGGTAATTTTGCTTCTCTCTAGTATGTAAAGATTTTTGTAAAATAATTTAGGAATGGTGCTGACAAGAAAAACACAAGCAGGAATTAGCTCCTGGAAACACTTCATGTATAGCTTTTATTTCAGTGAGACTTAAGAGGCTTAAAGCTAAAATATGCAAACCATTTGCAGGATGAAATGCATGGCACATAAAAAGCAACACAGTGCATGCAGAATGTTTGGAGTCCATCAAGGCTTGGAATAACATTTTTTACTAGCATATCTACCTCCTGCTCTTGAGTAACTGCCATTGGTGCATACAGTTCCTCCTCAGAATGAAGTTAGTCCTCTAGATACTGCAGCACAATTTTTTGTTTCCATTGTTGCTTGGGTGGTCAAACACTGGAAGATGTTGCCAGGAGAGCCTATGGAATCTCCATCTTTGCAGAGACTCAAAACCTGACTCGAGGCAACTTGAGCTTCTGGCTCAAGCTGACTCTGTTCTGAGCAGGGGCTTGGACTAGGTGATCTCCAGAGGTCCCTTCCAACTTCAGCCATTCTGTGATGTGATAGCAAATCATGGAATCATAGAATGGTTTGGATTGGAAGGGACCTTAAAGGGATCAGCTAATTCCAACCTCCCTGCCATGGGCAGGAGCATTTCTACTATTTCAGGTTACTCAGTGCCCCATCCAACCTGGCCTTGAACACTTCCAGGGATGAAGCATCCACAGCCTCTCTGGGCAACCTGTTTAAGTGTATCGCCACCCTCACAGTGAAGAACTTCTTCCTTACATCTAATCTAAACCTACTCTCTTTCAGTTTAGAGCTGTTAAGGTGGGGGGACAGCTTTTAATAAAAAATGCAGAAAATGTTGAGACATGCTCAGACTCAACTGGCAGGGTTGCTAGGTATATCTGAGGGCAGCTTTGAAAATGTGGTCAGTTCATAGCCACAGACATTATCGCAAAATGTCTCTAGAAAAACTGGGTACACTACTGCTAGTAAGTAATCATAAGGTTGCATGAGAAGCCCAAAGCTAACTAGGATGTAATAAGGATGTTGTCAATAATAAAATCACCATCAACTTAGGTAGGTGCAGTACAAACCAAGTGTAACAGCAGGGTTGATCAAGTAAGTTAACAGCTGCTTAAAGGTTGTGAAAATGAAGAATTTGTGCCAGATTGTCCATGGCTGGGATTTTCTACATACCAATCAGTGCTTTCACCTAAGTGAAAGGTGAGCAAAGTAGCTGTTTTAACATTGCCTTAATGACTAAAGGTTGAAGGGTTTTTTTTTTTAGCTATTAATTTTTTCCTTTGCTCTTCTGGAAAGACTGACAGCAGAAGTAGGACCTTTCAGCTGATCCTTTTATGTTGCCCGAGAGCTACCTCTAGAAGGCAGCGTGACTGGGGAAGCCAGATCTGCAGGACAGATGATGGTAGAGGCATGCTGGTGGCAAAGAAGGTTGCATTGATGGGCTGGGAATATGAGCAGTGCAGTTCTGCATTCAACACAACTTCTTTCCTCTGTCTCTAGGGTCATGAAGTCACCAGGCAGGATCTGTACATTTGAGATTTTATTTTCTCTTGGGTGGTTTCTTGGCCAGAGGTGCAGAGGCATTTGAGATTAGAAAGGACCATTGTAAAAATTCAGTTTATCTTGTATGCTCTAGACCTCAGGGCATGTTTTAATTATTATATTAGTGAGCTCAGACATAGAGCTTGTTAGGAGCTATTGTTAGGAGCTTGATAGTGCAACTGTAGTTTAGCCCATAATTATTATCACTATTACACATCTCCTCCTACTGATTTTCTTGCCTGAATTTAACCTGTGATAGATCTTTCTTAGTGTATGTGGATGTTGAAATAAAAACCTTGAGGATAAAGTGTGACAAAGTAAAATATACACCCAGGATTAATTAATTGGTTAGAAAATGCTTCCAGGAAAATTCACTTTAAGAGGTAGATACACGTATCTATAATCCTTTAGTATTTATATTCTCAGCCATAGAATTCTAAGGACTGATTGAAGAGATGTAGCAGAAGTGGTGATTACATTATGACTATAAGACAAGATATGGTCTACAGTACAGTGATGCCAATCTAGTGACTGGTTACTGCCAAAAAAAAGTGAACTCCTCTTCCTTCCCCAGTTGTTTTCTCTCTTTTTTAAATAGATTTTTTATTTCTTATGGTTTCCTGCCAGATTAGCCTCTGACGTAGGGCTTATGTAAGTGTTAGGAGAAGAGGTTGGACAGGAACATTTCCTTTCAGAAGTAGCCCAAAGTTAGATTGGCTCAGCAGTGTCATTGAGATCTAAGGGGACGTAATGGACTTTGGGAACAGGGGGTCTGACTAGGAACAATATTGTTAAAAATTTCATTTTGCAGCAGAGATTTGAAAAATCTGTATTTTCTGAGATTATATAAAGATTTAGATTTTTTGATTTATACTACTAAATTTAGAATGTAGGATATGACCATATTAGGACACTGATATAGGAATACTTTGCTAGTGTGGACCATGCACAGCCACTGAAGTTATAGGCTTGACATTGGCATGCACATGAGTTGACAACAGCCCCTGAATGAATACCCATATGATTCAGGGTATTGGTGGTTGATGCACTGGGGTGCTGTGTGACTGACATGTACATGATGAGAGAAGAGGTTAGGGCAGCATGAGGCCAGAAATGCCCTCCTGCCTGTCTAGCTTCCTGATTTTATACATCAGAAATTGGAAGAAAAAGGAGAAGTGCTATAATGCCCTTTGGGTCATGTTAACACCTTAACATTGTATATGTCTGAAGTGAGCTTTGTCATCTTGTCTCTCAAAGTGTTTGGTTAAAACTATGATATACTTTTACAGACACATTTACATTAGGGATTTTGGTAGCACAGTCATGTTAAATGCTGTTCTGTAATTACAGTATTTCTGAGCAAGCCATTGACCTAAGCTGGACCTTAATTTTGAAGATAATGTAGGAGAAAAGAGATTATCACTGTTTTTTTTCATTTATGTATTCTGAGGTACTCTGTAAAAGATGTTTAATGCTTCTCTCCTTCCAATATATTTATCATAGAATCATATCATAGAGTGGCTAGGGTTGGAAGGGACCTTAAAGATTGCCTAGTTCCAACCCCCCTGCCATGGACAGGGACACCTTCCACTAAATCAGATTGCTTCAAAGCCCCATCCAGTCTTGCCTTGAACACTTCCAGGGACAAAGCACTCACAACCTCTCTGGACTACCTGTTTCAGTGTTCCACCACCCTCACAATGAAGAAACTTCTTCCTTACATCTAATCTAAACCTCCCCTCTTTCAGTTTAAAGCCATTACTCCTTGTCCTATCACTATGTGGCCTTCTAAAAAGTCCTTCCTCATCTTTCCTGTAGGCCACCTTAAGTACTGGAAGATTGCTGTAAGGTCTCTCTGGAGCCTTCTCTTCTCCAGGTTGAACAATCTCAATTCTCATAAGAGATGTTCTTCAGTCCCCTAATCATCTTTGTGGCCCTCCTCTAGAATTGCTCTATTCAACAGGAATGTTTTTAAGAATGTTTTTAGAGATACATAATCCCGTTAGTCCTCCCTTTACTTACTGAGAACTGTGTAATTGGCACTCTTTCAAACTTTCATGAAAAGCAGAAATTCTGAAACAACAAAGAAATACTTTCTCTGGAATGTTTCCTAACTTGTATTTTGCTGCAGCTTATCAGAAATAAATAATGAAGAGTTTTATACACCAGAAAAAAAGATCTTCCCTTTTCAGATATTTTCAGTATCTGGTGCTCATATATAGGTATATCTTCTACAGTGGGATATTTTATCAATGAAAAAAACCCCTACCAAATAATGCTAACTGTCCCAAAATCAAACCACTTCATGTTTCTGTGTGTGAACATGAAATCTGTGATTATGCATATGTTTATAATAGGACAGTGTGACCATAGTGGTTTTCTTTGTGTCCAGTGAAGAGGGTTTTTTTCTGGAAAATAAACAAACAAAACCCCAAACCCCACCACTCTGAATGGGACAAAGCCTTATTCTCCAGAGTTTACCCAAATCTGTAACTAAACAAAATCACAGAATAATCAAGGTTTAAAGACACCTAAAGCAAGTAGACCTTGTGCCCAAAGCAGTGTGAGCTGGAACAGACCAGGACTGTGTCCAGTCAGCTTTTGAGCATCTCTAAGAATTGTGACTCGACAACTTCTCTGAGTCAAATAGCACAGTATATGATATAAAATACTGAATATGGGACAGGAAGTGACACTCTATGAAAGCATTTAAGTGCATTTAAGTCTTACTACAGTAAACAGAATTTATGTTTGGGTTTAAGTGCATACTGAACTAGAGGCTTTAGTAAAGTTCATTTTCATGCAATGATGCTTTTGTATTTCTTACAGATATTATACCTAGTATTCAGTCATCAGATGAATAATTGTCAGTCCTCTCTTAATGCATGCCCTTCTATTTTTCTAAAGTTAGTGGAAAGGGCTACCTTTGAGATCCAGGTACAACCATGTATCCCTGTGGGCTTTGGTCAGTTTTATTACTAGTGACCAGGAGTATGTTTTCGTTTTGATTACTATAACACTACATAGAGCTGTAGGCATTTACAGTGTCTGCATATAAAGAGGTGTCTTTAATTTATAATGTATGCAGTAATATTTTTTATGCCATAAACCCTTTACACAAAGCCTTTGAAAGAGCCTTGATAAGGCTTGCAGCAGGCCTGTGCAATGATCTTGTCATCCTTAAATTATTTTTCTGAAGCCCTGCTTCTCAAGCTGTCATGTGGGATATTTCCATCTCTTTTGCTGATGGCAATTACTGTGTCTGCTTCCAGGGCAGCCATAGGCAGACCCCTTTAGAAAAACAGATCAAGAGCTTTATATATAGCATTCCATTTATTCCTGATGAATCAAATGGCCCAGTGGCCAGGACTTCAGATGAAAAGGGCAGTTTATTGAGAACCTCTAAATAGGATTAAAAGGGTAACAAATGGTGCTGTATTCCCCCACTGGTTACCTTTTCAATATGACACAGAAAAAGCCCCTCTGAAATGGAAAGAATTCACCACACCTTGTTTATGTAGAGGTGATTTGAAGATTTTACAAATAGTAAAAAAAAACAGGTACACCCCTGTGGCACTGAACTGACGTGATGGGACACAAGAGTAACCTAACATGTAATATTTATCAAGTTTCCCAGTGTTTTTCCTGAGTAGAAACATGTGACTGGAGATTATTTTTAATCAAGCTGAAAGAACAATTCTTTCTTAAAAATATCTTATTTGCTTGTTTATTTAAATATATATTGGAGGATAAACCTAAAACTTGTAGTGAATGTTAGCATGCCGTGTGCTCTAAACTGAAAGTATAGTTTGCCTGCCAATGTCTGCATAATGCCCATGTGTGTAAGATTAGACACATTTACAAAAATACTGGTGTGGGTATGCTGTACTTAATGAGTATATACTGTACTTTGCCATGGAAAGGTTTTTAGGACGTTAGCTGGAAGAGGTGCTGAAAGTATATCAGTGTTTCTTTTCAGAGTGAGCCAGATGATGCATGAAATTCAAACCTATGAAATTAGTGTGTGAAAAGTCACCATCTATTGACCTCATTAATTATACTTTTATCTTGACATGGAGAGGTCTAAATTTGTCTCATAACAGTAATATTGGTAACCTGATTGAATTATCAGCTTGAAAAGTTTGTTCTTCCAATTGGCTTCTATTGTAATTTAATTTTTCAGAGTTCAATTAATTCTGTAATATGGCTGCATGGTTTAATAGTAATAAAAACCCTCTCAAACTGAGTAATTTTACAACTATGTAAATTTTGTATTCTATCTTATGTGTTTATTCTGTCACTCTTCCACTTTGCACCTGCCCTCAAACCCCACTTACTTTTCCACTGATATTACAAGTAGTAGTTCCAGTATCTCACGTTCAGGAGACTAACTGCAGTGAGCAAAGCCTGTCCTGTAGCTAGATGGAAGGTCACTTTCTTCACCCCTTTCCTAGTCTGTGAGAGCTTTAGTTCTCTCTCATCTATTGTTCTTCTTTGCTTACCAACCTTGAAAGCAGTATGATAGCAATATGAACAAATATACTGTCATGTATATAGAAGATATGGAAAAGTAAACCCACTGGCATCCTGTAGAGATGGGACTGGAATCAGAGAAGTGATTACTTCTGGGTAATGTAATAAAATATTTGATTGAAAACAATAGGACTGCATTTTTTATTGTTCTTTTAAAATTCCTGAAAGTGTCTTTGTAAGCAGCTAATTCCAGAGAGCTTTATGGCTCTGAAGTTTTGCTCCTGGAATGTGCTCAGCAGAGACCCCCAGTCCATGTCCTGACACGTGGTTCATGCCCCATTAGTCACTGGGCTGGAGCCTGGTAGAGGGACTCCCATCCACCCAGTCTGTCTGTCAGCTCAAAGTGCAGTTACGTGTGGTAGCTTTTAAATAGGCACAGATAACAACAATGAATTATTTTCCAGTTAAACATATGGTACTGAAAAGCAAGTAGACCACCGAAATCATTGCAAGAAACAAAATATATAGGGAGGAGAGACATGAATACAGAAGTGTGAGAGATACTGATAAAAGAGATGAAATGTCATGTACATTAAGTAGATGAACAAAGGTGAGGAAAATACACATGTTGTAGAAACTCAGACTTTAAATTAATAGCAGTTTATATTGTAATGTCAGGGTTATACCTTATATCTGGAGCAAGAACTTTTATCATAAATCCAGACTAATCTGTTTGGTCTGTAAGTAATGGACTGAGGAATGATTCACTCATCTGAGTTTCTATGCTGTGATTGTTAATACAAGAATTTGTTGCCTTTTACATTCTTTGGAAATGAATGTATTCCCCGAGTGTTTTGAATGCCATGGGACTTCCCTAATCATGGTTGCTAATGAGGAGGTTTGCACTGGCTCATGATTTGAACCACCTTCCTGGAATACCCTGGAAAATACGTTGAGATGCTGTCTGCTACCTCCCTTCCCAGGTGTTTATTTAAATTGCCTTGAAATTCTCCTTAAGTCAGTTTAAGGTAAAAGCAAATTTGTTTTTATTTATAAAATTCACATTATAAAATATAGCTCAAAAAATGTGGGTGATGTAAAAGAAATAAAACCATACAATTATCTGCCTGCTAGTTTAAATCAGGATATTCCTTCTCACCTGTATGGAGTAGATGACAGGTTGCTAGAAATTGATGTCCCCAAGACTGAGGAGTCATTTCATGAGGAAGCCTCTAGTCTTAGATTGTAGCAGTGGAAGAGAGTTAAGGGAAAGTATAACCTGTTGCACCTAAGTCATGTTTTGCTCTTTGCTTGGGTTTAATTTGTAGTTAAATCTGTTCTTCCTTCTCCTTCATTCCTACACTTATATTAAGAATTACTGATCTATAGGTTATTCCATTTTAGATGCCTTCTGATCTCTTAAATAGTCTCACTTTTGGGAAATAGAAGGATCCCTTTGGCTAGATTTCCTGTAAGGTAATAGGCTGTCTTTTCGGCAGATGATTGCCTGTACTTTAAGCTGTTACTAAGATGTTAATTTATTGAAAAAGAAAACTGTGCTTTTCTGATATAATGATGAGTCATCTTTGACTATATTAACATCTGGCCTGAGCAGCAGGTGATGTACCCTCATATACTAAGCTTTTGTAATTAAGGATACCAGATTTTATCTTATGGACTGAAGACTTCTAGGACTCCACAGTTGGTTTCAATGGGCCTTGTAAGAGACTTTACCTGAAAAATCTGCTGTCTTTGCAGAGCTACAAGATTGAAATCTGTAGGTTTGCCCTTTGCACTTTGAAGGGAATTATTCTCATATTACTATTTTTAATGTTGCACAAAGCTTTTGGTTTGCCATTGCTATAACTTTTGTACAGCTGATTATAATTCCTTCTTTGTAAGGAACCATTATAATAATTGGAGGGGAGAAAAAAAAAGACTTCAAAGTGTATTGCCATCCTGAGCTATAAATACACTATGGAAATGTGAAATGTGTCATGTACAGATATGTAGTCTTTCAGGGGAAAAATTAGCCTTTGATGGGATGATTCAGTGAAACTGCAGTATGGACAGGTCTTTAAGATGAGATTTTAAAAAAGGTTTTAAAATAGAATTTTAAAATGGAATAGAAGAGCATATGTAGTAGCCATTCTGATTGTAATGCTGAATTCATAATTTCAGATTTATTTTAACACCCATTTGCTATCTGTGGCAGAATTTTCTAAAAATCTCATCTCTTGATGTTTCTGTAATGTTTGGATGACTGCGTTATGGGGTTGTGTTTTGATATACACTTACCTTTATCTTGTCATTTGATGCTTGTTTGAAAGAAAATACCTGCATGCCTCATAGTTATGTACCTTTTCCAAATGAATCTTTGCTATTTTGCTCAAAACCAGTGTGGTGAGGGAGTGGGTGTTGGTGAAAGAAATCCGTTACTCTTCTTGCTGTTCTCTTGGGTGGTATTATGTGTTTCTAACACTAACGCTGGAAGTCAAGTAGGACTTCTTCAGGTCAGGAAGTTTTCCCCTCTACAAACTTGACTGTGGGCTATCCTACAGTAACCCCCCCTGCGCTGTCTTATTAAACAGGGCAATATAGCTGGGTGTGTATTTTTGGTATCTGGCAAAACCATCTCCTCACTTGAATGATTGTTGGATTTGTTTGTTTATTTTTTAGGCACACTCTTGAATGAATGGCTGCCAACGCCTCAATAAATAGCTCAGCAAAAAAGCATCCATATGGTCCTAGTTTTGGGAAGGAAGAATCTAGGATTGTTTTGTGCATGGTGTAAATCCCAACCCCATTGGCTAACTTCGTTGGTGTGTCTTTGTACACACTGTTTTTGTTTCTGAGAGCAAAATGCAGCAGAAAGACCCTTCTGAAATAATGTTTTTAAAACTAATTTGCTGGCAAGTTGAGAACTCTTTATATTATTTGGCATAGCTTTTATTTTTTATCTACAGTCAGTGAATGCTGGAAGTTATTTAATCCTTATGGTAGCAAAAAGGCAAAGAATAAATCAATATCTTAATAATGTCCTCTTTGAATTACCTTTTCCTCTCCTTTTATATTTAATTTTACATTGAATGAAGTGTTCCTTAGAGTAATTCAGTTGTTGATTAGTTATGGATTATTCATGATGGGAAAAAGTTTAATTGAATTGAAAACAAGCATCTTTGCATATGTGTATAGAAATCCAAGCAATATCTTTTAAAAGCTTGTATGTTTTTAGCTGATGTACAGCTGGAATATGACAGTGTTCACCAGTTGAGGAGACATCTCTGATTAAAGCTTCTGTTACTGAGCTACACTTGCTGATTGGAGATTTCAGTTGGACTAATAATCAAACCATACATCTTCCTGAAAATCTGTAATCTCACTTTTTTCAAATTGTGTAAAATAATTGGCCAAGTGGGCTTTGCACACACAGGTAATGCTACAGATTTAGTATAGATTATCGCAGAAATACTGTTCACTAAAGGTTTTCTCTCCATTTCAAATGGCTGTCATCAGCTGACCATGCTTTTGTCTGAAAATAAAGCATGTAGAGTAAATGGACTGAGTACTTAGATGCATGTGATAGTCTGTAAGTGAAAGCTAGGACTGCTCACAGGAAGTTTTTGTCATGCATGTGGTTACTGAGTTCTCACTTGGGAACCAAATTTTCTTGAGTTATTTTGATACATGTTTTTTCACATCAGCTGCATACTGGAGAGAAACTGCTGGGAAAAAATGTGCACAGGATTCAAATTTTCTGATTCCTTGGCATTCAGCAGGAACACAGCCTAAATAAAGAACCTGTCAGATACAGTAGGTGACATAACATGAAATACTTAACCTGTATTGGGATCATTATACTGAGTTTTCAAAAGCATTTCTTTCTCTCCACCAAGCTTTTGCCAGCAAAGAGGGGTCCTAGCCTTTTACTTCTTCTCTTTTTCTCAAGATCAGGTTGCTAACCTATGGCAGGGAAAGCTAAGTGATTTTCTTTTCAGAAGGTGTTACTGTTAATTTTAAAATTAATATATCTAAAGATGAACAGTTGTACAGTAATACAGTGTAAACCAGATGCTGATACTGCTATGGAAACTTTGCTGTTCATAGTATAGAGACTTCTGTTCTGGTACAGTTGCATTTAGCTTGGAAAATCCATGTTGTGAACTTTCTGTGCAGAGGATGTATTTCAGGAGCAAAAGTATACATCAGATTGTTAGAGGTAGTGTATGAATTACAGAAAGGAGAGAGCACAGTACACATACTCTCTACTACTCCTTGGAGTAAGTACAGGTAGGGTTAACAGAGTAGATTTTGCTGGGAGGGGAATGATGTTTTAGTGTCCTGGGTGAAGCAGCAAAATACTCTCTTGGGTAGAAGCTCTGCCTGTTACTGAGGTTGACTGACACCTTCATTAAGAGGCTGTGTTTTATAGTGCCTACAAGTTTGTCAGCTGGAACCACTTGGGCTGAAATGTTTATAAGTTGTTTTTCTAGCTCAGGATGATGTGCTTTTTTAATACCTCTGTTATTACTGTATTGTGGAACAGGGATTTCTGTCATTGTATTCCCCAAGTCTTCTTTTAGACCAATTGATAACTCCTTGAAATCTGAAAAAATTTAAATCTTAACAGTTAGATGTTTGAAGATTTCTTCGTTTTAAGTATCTTCCCATCTTTCCTTGTGCTGATCAAATTGCATATGCATCCATCCTACAAAGTGTCTTAGCATGATGGTGCCTGGTGCTATGGGGATGAGGTTGGACTGTTTCTGCTTTGGCTGCTTCTGCATTGAGACAAACAAGCTGAGGTTGGGAATAGGGGAAACAGCACAGGCAAGATGAAAGTGATGTGGACAAAGGGAAGACAAGAATGGGTGGGAGGAGAGAGCAGAGTTCATAAGGAAGAGCTGGGATGGAGGAAGAGAAGTGAATTTGTCTGGGAAAGGAGATTAGAAGGTGAGGCAAGGCATAGTTGAAGAGAAGCCCAAAATGGAAAGCCCACCGAGGAGCCTGGGAGTGGGAACTGGCAAGGGGGAAACAAAGAAATGGTTGAGGGATAGTTCTTTGCAAGGACACGAGGAAGTGGAGGAAGGGAGACTAGAATGAGGTTGGATGAGGATCTATTAGTGGGGAAGAAATAGGATGGGGCGCAAGGTCAGTTTGCATAGAAGAGGGCTAAGG
This sequence comes from Bucco capensis, assembly GCA_013396975.1. NCBI lineage: Eukaryota > Metazoa > Chordata > Aves > Piciformes > Bucconidae > Bucco > Bucco capensis. The sequence goes on from VWZO01017548.1 coordinate 81,599, forward strand.
AAGTTTAAGCATGGTGTGAAAAGGCAGAAGGTAACAGTATTAAACACCATGGCCCACCATCACTGTGATAAACTTTGCATTCTTTAGTCTCTGTTGTCAGTATCTGTGAGGCTCACTGATACAATTTCCCAGCACCATGTAGAGGTGGGGGTCTGGAGGGACAGCAGGCTGGTATTGTTTTGGGTTGCTCTGTCAGTTCATTTGCCAGAGATTTCGGAGATCAGCATGCAAGTGCCATTAAGGTAAGAAAATCAGGTGTTCAGTGTTATCGAAATGGGAGAACTCAAGTGGTTCTTTTAACTGAGTGTGACATACAAGAACCTGAAAATATCAAAGCAGAATTACCACCACTTTATGCACTCAATGCCATTTAAAGGTCAGCATTTACCCTCAGTGACATTCTCCTAATTCTCACTATATAGTTAATGTGGAAATCTGCCACTTTGCTGAAGATACTAGTGGTTTGGAACTCCAGACACACAGATTTTAATCCCAAATTGGCCACTCACAGGCTGTATGATCTTGGATTAGTTAATTCACCGTAATGTGCTTTATTTTCCCCATTAATAATTTGGGGATAATGATTTCTAACAACCCTCTGTAGAGGCCATTGTCTACTCTGAATGCTGCAGTTCATGCAATAGCTGAAATATACTGGATGTGTTATTAATGATAGTTTCTTTCTATCTGACTGGTGATTTCCTTTTTTTACTTTGTGTCATTGTGTGACTGTGGTAGGACAGAAATTGAGAAGAAATGAATGAACTGCTGGAGATGATAGGTACATTGTAACAGGGACAGCTTTCTGTCTGTTATCCAGACGCACTACTCAGCCAACACTGGGTGCATTTGTGTCTGCAGCCGGACTGGCTCAGACTTTGTAGATAGTCATTTCAAAGACATACAGACCTCCCTAATGACACTCAGTTTATATGAAATCATTTTGAAGAATCTGGCTCTGTTAGATCACTGTGAGTTACTTGGACTGTGGTGCTAAGTACTTGTTTTGTGGAAGGTGTGATAATGCCACTTGTACTGTGATCTCGTGGGCTGCAAGATCAAGCACCTCCGCCAGAACATGGCACAGTGAGAGACAGGACTAGAAAGGGAGAAACTGCAGAATAGCACATTTGTTTTCATACATTGCAACATGAATGTTTTAAGAACTTGATAACAGCTGCTCTTGGTTTGAATGAGGCAGTTTTTTTATTTCATGTTTATTCTTGGTCTTACTATTCACAGCTCTCTTTGAGCAGAAAGAGTGCCTCAGTGCTGTGCTGGAGATGGCTCAGATGCTGGTTTATGGTGTGTATCTATATCTGTGAATTTGGACTTGAATTCAAATGAGAATCTGTTTCAATGTCATTGGTATCTAGCACTGAGAAGCAATTGTGTCTCTGTTTTGTGTGTTATATTTAGTACAATTGTTATGAATATCTCTGAACCTTGTCATTCTGTCAAAATTGTCACTGAGGGACATGCTCGGGTCATGTTTTTGATATGTCTTAGTGTTGGGAGGAGAAGATGCTATCATATGTGGCATAGAGATCAAGAAAAAGTCTTGTTTTTCAAGTAGAAATCAGTGCATTGCCTCATCTGCAGGAATCTGTAAGGCTTGAAAGGCAGTTGGCTAAGGAAAATGCAGAGTTAATTCTTTCAGTCTCTTGCTGTAACACCACCTCTCCCATTAGATTAAGATCATTCCTTCTTTTATTATTGTTGGTTTTGTTCTTGAATTTTAACTTTCCTGAGAGTGAGCCCAGCTGAAAGCCAGCAGGCTGTAGGCTGGCTCTGCAGCCATGGTACCTGCACTGCTGCTTTGCTCCCAGAAGCTATTGCTGGTTTGGTCCTCAACCAAACTTCCAAACTCTGTTGGGAAGTTGATATGAGAGCAGATTAAAGCATTTAGATGTTCGTTTCTGGAACAAGCCCAATTCAGCTGGTTTTAAGAGCCCAGATGCTTGTGAACTTCAGAGGCTGATACTTTCTCAACTGCAGTATTCCTTTCAGTCTCTTTCTGTGGTTGTTACTGTCCTAGCTCCTCTTCTGTAACCTGTCCTTGTAAGGTAACAGAAGCCAGGAGTTGGATAAAAGTATATTTTTGGTCTCAGATCTGAGGGAAAAGGAATATAGATGATGGACTTTTTTCAGGGAAAAGGAAGTTCCACAAAACATCATGTTGGAAACATATTAAGTAAATCCCATTTTATGTTGCATTTCCATGTAGAGCTTTGACAGAGCTGTTGTCTGTGTGCTGTATGACTCAGTTCTTCCTGACAAGTCTGGCTCTGAGGCTCACCACATTTCCTATGATGTGCCTGCAGTTATGCTTAGGAATCTTTAAAAGTACCCTAGCAAGTTGATGTGCTTGCATTTGTCATATTTATCTATTGTCATAATACTTGCCTCAATGCATTGCAAGTTGAAAATAGTCCCTAAGCCACTCCAAAATGTTCAGTCCAGTACTGTAGGATGATCCTCTGTGTGCACTGATCTCTCATTAGAAAAACATTTTCTTTGGATCACCTTCTCTCATCTATTTTGAGAAAAGAGAGGGCTGTTGTAATTCCTGAATGCTATTCACAACTCCCAAGTTGTTAACTTCTATCCTAGAATAAATACTTCCAGTGACACTCCAGTGCACTGTTGCAGGAGCACTCTGTTGTCCATAACTCTGCTCATGAGATACCTTGGCGTTTGAACAAAATACTGTGCTGTAAATTGTGGGTACTATTAGGCAGTGGTGATATAAAGTGGACACCAAAGTGTAGAGAGTGTATGGTTCAGGTATAGAGAATGTAATTAGAGTGGCATTGCTGTCCCCTTAGCATAGTGACTATAGACTAAATAGCAGCTCTTTAAGACTAAAAAGATACTATCAATTTTACCTCTATTTCTAGAACTCTGTTCTGATTTTGCTGGATAGTGATAACTCCCTGTGAAAAAAGTGGCAATTACTTGTATCCCATATCCAGAGAATCAGGTTCTGAACTCTGAAATTCACCAGAAATGGTCAAAAGGATTAAGTAGACTTCAAATGCTTGGGCAGTATAAGGAGAGATGAGTCTCAAATGACAGCCTTGTTGAATACTGAGAGTATGCACAGCTTGAATCTTAGAGCAGAGTGGATTTAGCTCACAGAAAACCAATTTGGAAGAAAATCTCTTTACTATGGATGAATTATCATATCCTCTAGATTTGGATACCCGGTGAGTGGGTGGGTAAGTTAGCCTGGAACACTTAGCTGCCCAAAAATAAAGATTTTTTTTTTTTTAGGGCCTGCTTGTGGAGTCTATATTTCTGGCCTTCAACCTTTTTTAATTCACTTCACATGAGAGTTGTATGTTATTTATAGTGAGTGTGGGAGATGGAAAGAGTACTGTGGAAAAAAGAAAAATAAACCTCTCCATCATAAATCCTGTTTTTGCCTGTGATGCCAGTTTGGGGCAAGATGCTAAGAATTTTGCACTCAAAATAGAAGTGCTAAAAGCTCCCAAAATTCACTAGTTTCACTCGTGATCTGAATATTTTCTCAAATTATAGTTAGCAAGCAAAGCAGAGTCTTGAGGCATGTGTCAACCTCATGATGAGAAGAGCAGATCATCCTCTTTTAACTCCTAAATGTCTTCCTGCTGCTTTGAAAAGGCTTTAATGGCCAGATATGACCAATGTGTTTAGATGTTGTCAAGGTTACTGGGCTGTTAAAACAATCTTGCAGACATTAGAGGTTTGGGCCCTACATCAGCAGCAGGCTTCCTCTTGGCTGTTGATGAGATGTGTTGAAAGCTCCCCCAGAAGGCATCCAGGTATTGCAGCTCTGCAGGACTGTAGCCATTCTTTAGCTCTGGAGTTTAACAAGTCTGGTGAAACTCATGTAGGAGGAGGGTTGGGCATAAGTGGCCATAGCCATCAGATGAACATGCCCTGCTGTGCCTCTAGCCTACTACTGTCGCTGCAGTCATACCAAACGGGCATGAATGCAGTTTCATGGACAGCCTTTTGGTATGAGAACTTACTCAAGAGATTTATTTTCTTGCATCATAGTTCAGCAACACTTAATCGTTGCAAGAAATTATTTCTATGATCTGATTTACCATGTGGCCACTCGCACAATTGCAATGGCACAAATGAAGGAACAGTGAGATGGGAACCAGGCATGGGAATAAGCAGCTGAGATGGGATCTTTGCCCACTGAAAAAAATTTATGCAGCAGCTCTTCCTGAATCTCCTGCAAAGAACAGTGCTTGGCAGATCTGACTCAACCAACCCAGGAGTGTTTGTGTAGATCCTAAACAGTGCACTGGCACTACTCAACAGTTCTTTTTGTTGAAAGCGTGCATCAATTTGTACTATTTCACACATGCCTTATTTCACTGACAGCTGAACCATGTTCATTCTGTTTAATGCTAGGGTAAGGATTACTTGAAGAGTTACAGCCTTGTTATTTGGAAAACCAGAGTATTGCATAGTGCAGCTGTCAAGTCAGGGAAGGCAGTGCCCTGTATTGTTAAAGCAAGTCAAATGTCATTTATTTTGAGACTGAATACAGAGTAGCCTAATAAATACTTGTGCAGCCTAGGTAATACAGAATGTAAAGGCATATTATGCTTATCAGTAACAGAAGGATCAAACAACATTGTCTTTTTCTTTTTTTTTTTTTCTTTTTTTGGGGATGCCTGTTGTAATTTTGAAAACATACCGTTAAGAATAGGAAAAGTAATAAAGAATAGCAGGGAGAATGTTACCAAAAGTAAAAGCTGGTATGTCAAGAACGCCCTCATCTCACCTCAAAATAGCATTCAAGAGTTGGTGGGAGTTCTGGGAACACAAGATGAAGCTGAGAAAGGATTGGGGAAATCTCAGTTGTGGAGAGTGGCTGAAGAAAATTGTGACTGTTTACCTTAGAAAGCAGATGAGTCAGAGAAGAGATGTGCTAAAACTGTATAAACTAGTAAATGTTAATAGAGAAAGTAGATTGGAGTAGTCTGCATTTTCCTTGTCTTGAAGCACTAAATTAAGTGGATATTTAAAGGAATCAGAAGGTTGCAAATTCCAAAACTGATAAAAGGAAATTCTTATTCATCTCTGTGATTAGGTTATGAAAGTCACTATGACAGTAAATCAGGTGAAGAATTTAACAAGGTTTTAAAAATGTTATTTTAATGGATATCAGAAATGTTTACAGCTGCCATAATCCATGCTGGCAAATTTTGAAGGGGAATATTAAGCCTCACACTTGTGATTTTAAGATAGTCTGTAGCTACTAGGGATGTGTTTTGCTGTTTGTTCTTCCTTCCTAACATGAAGTGTTAGGTAGGACTTTAGTGATGTCATTCATAAAATATTTGTATAAAAGGTGTGGAATTAGTTCTTATTCTCAGTAACATCCTGAAGAGCATTCTGTATGTGTAATGCCTGAATTCAGAGTGGTACAGTCTCTTTTCAGGCACTGGCCGAACAGAGTAGCGCAGGGGATGGGAAGGGTGTTTCCCAGCATGTCTTGAAGTCACCAAGGTCTGTGGCTTAAATGGAAGCATTCAGGTATGGGATTCCAGAATTGTATTAAGGTCAGGATGCTATTGTAAATTCAGGGAGAAGCAACTGTTGTCTTTACCTGATAAACTGTTACAGTAAATAGGCAAACCTAAACCAAAGACAGGTTTTTTTGCTCGTTTTCCTACAGAAGTACATCTCCTTGGTGCAGTTCCAGTATGCATAGTTTTCAGGGGTGTGCATGTGAGTACATGATATATATGTGAGTGATGAGCAGTTTGTAATTTTTATTGCTTTTGTTTGTATTAAATTATATTTGTCCTTAAATGAATTTGATACTTGCCAGATATCAGTCAGTTAATGTAGTCCTGTCATTTTACCTGATAGTTACCTCCTCAGGAATTGCACTTGCAGTCTTACAAGCACATTCATCTCAGTACTGGTGTACAGTTATTCTCTGAGTTTTGCCTCTTTTTAGGTGACATGATATTTTAGGATAATTCTAAAATCCCCAAACAGTAATTAATGATGTTGTCTACAGATCTTAAAGGTCTTAAAGATAGATATTTAATAGGACTTTTGAAAGCAAATACTCTTGAGGAAGAAAAGCTATATATACAAATAAAAAAAAAGAAACTAATTTCTGCTTAATTGCCAGAAAGTAAGGCTATTCCAAAACGGTAATGGAAAATTATGATATTTGGCCTTCAAATGGAGAGCATAACACTAACCTACTAACTGGAATCAGTAAAATGGTATGGAAAAAAACCACTGTACTTGGGAGTTTTAAGAAATCAATGTGTATGCCTATGCAGTAATAATAACAGAATCG
>VWZO01017548.1:94173-130000 GCA_013396975.1 Bucco capensis
TCTTGTCCTAACATTGGATGACATTGAGAAGAACCTGGCTCCCTCCTCCTGACACTCACCCTTAACATATTTATAAACATTAATGAGGTCCCCTCTCAGTCTCCTCTTCTCCAGGCTGAAGAGACCCAGCTCTCTCAGCCTGTCCTCATAGGGCAGATGCTCCACTGCTTTAATGATCTTGGTGGCCCTGTGCTGGACTCTCTCCAGCAGCTCCCTATCCTTCTTGAGCTGGGGATCCCAGAACTGGACACACTATTCCAGGTGGGGCCTCACCAGGGCAGAGTAGAGGGGGAGAATAACCTCTCTCAATCTGCTGGCCATGCTCCTCTTAATGCATCCCAGGATGCCATTGGCCTTCTTGGCCACAAGGGCACATTGCTGGCTCATGGGCATCCTCCTGTCCACCAGGACTCTTAGATCTTTTTCCCCAGGGCTGTTCACCAACAGATCAGTTCCTAAGTGAAAAGTCAGACCTCAGTGAAATGAGCATAAGGCTCATGTACTTTCAATTTGGGCTAAATACCAGAGAATTTTGAATTGGTGGTTTTTTTTTCCTTGTGGGAAAATATTTGACCATAGATGCTGAAACCCAAGGAACTGGCAGCTCTGCAGTTATTGAGTGTCTTATTTTTAACAGCAGTGGACCTTTCCTAATGGCGTTTATCAGTGATTTGCTATAGGGAGGGGAAGTATTTAACTGTAGGCATTTTGATCTTAAAGCAAAACTGTTGTTCATGTTTAGCTAGAATAGTCATCTGTCTTTATTATGGCATTTTTACTTGTATGGAAACTAGGACAAAGAAATCTTCCCTTTTACAGAGGAAGGCAATGAAAGTACTATTTTATCTTTTGCTCATCCTTATCAACATTTGGTTTTGATTTCTTTTTAGTGAACTTAGGCTTGCCTCTGCACTTCTAGGTAGTTTGTATGGGCAATTAAACTGAAGTATCTTGCAGGAATGCTTAAGGACAGGAAGACCATTGATAAGAGACAATGATAGTAATATGCATACTGGATATACTCACTGGAAGTGAGCATGGCATAGCACTAAAAAGGATTTTTCTGTGGAAGCAGTTATCTTTTCTGAGCATCCTTGTGAAGGAAATGGAGTCAAAAGCACACCATACTCCTTAGCACTGTCACTCCTTTGTCTGTTAGATGGGAGATGAGCAGACCGTGGCGCTTTCATGCATACGAGTGATTGACTTAAGACATTCACCTTTTTCATGCCTTAATTCTTTCCCTTCAGATTATATGCAACTGTTTTTCTTTAATAGCCTTTGAAGCAATAGTTAAGAAACTTACTTGAATGAGAACTGGTAGACAGATCCCAACATCTGTTATCCACATTAGGTTCCTGTCGCCTTTCATTTCTGTTTCTCACATGCAACTTACAGTTTTGACAAGTGACCCATCAAAGATCTTCAGCTGCCCAAACACATTTGTATATACCTTGGATATAGCTAATTTATGTTGTGTTTTTTTATAATGTCTCCTAAAACTGTAGTTCTTTGAAGCCACGATTAAATGTGGTGATTCCAAAGTGGAAAAAGTAATTCCTTTGGAACTGACCCCATGAGCCTCTTCATTCCTAGGAGCATAATGCTTCTTGTTTGCTACCTGTGAGAGGTATTAGGAATGCTTTTCTCTAAGGTGATCAGATATTTCATGTTCTCTGAACATATAAAATGGTTATGTAGCAAATCCTTGGGATTAATAGATTTGGGAGGTGTATTTCTTAAAATGAAGTGTGTGACTTAAGGAGATTTCTAAAGCTTTAGAGCCTTTCTGAGTCCTCATCTTGGCAGTTTACTATCAGAGCTCCTAAATGTATTCAGTGAGATGTTGTCAGTCTAGGTATTTTTAAGGCGACATCTTACACTAAGCACTTTTCCTTCTCAAAGTAGCTATGAAAACAAATTTTTCTTGGAGTTGCTTATTTGCCAAAAACATCCTCTTTTAAAGGTCAGACTGCCTTCCATTGGGGATTGGATGCCAACTGTATGATACCTTTCAAAAATAGGTATATGTGGTGATATGTATGCCAACCTCAAGATGCCTTTTAAAAAGAGGCATGTGTGGCTATTTTATGAAGCAAATAGACAAAACTTATTGGGAAGCATCAAGTGAATGAGCTCTGACTGAATAGTTACCTCCCTGGTGCTTACTGAGAGGTTTATTGCTGGTAAACTGCACTGCTCCTACGAGGCATTTTCTCTTTCTGCAGCTGAGCAGATAATCTGAGTCTTTGTCAGCCCAATGCATGCACTGAGCACTATGAAAACAAATGCCAAGGAGAAAAAAATTAGAGCAGGCACGTTGAACAAAATGGCACAAAGTTTCCAATGTATCTCTGCTTTGTACTTAACTTTGCACCTCTATCCAAGATGTTTGAGTTAGGGATGTAGTTGTTTTGGAGTAGGTTTTCTTGTGAAGGCCACAGAGAAGTCTGTGGTCAGTAGGAGGTACAGAGCTGGACCTGGATCTTTCAGGTCTGTTAAGGTCAGCACCTTATTGCTGATCCACCATTACCTCCAATTTCAGTTAGTACAGGTTTAGGTCCCCAGCTGACACAGATGTCACAGTTGGCTTGTGTTGTACCATGAAAGCTCATTTCCAGTTGAAAGAAAAGGCTAATCAGATTTGGTCCTTTCCTTCTTTTTTTTTTTCTTCTTTTTTTTTAAATTTTTAAGCCCTCTAGCTAGTAGCTTTTGTTTTTGTTATTTCTCACAAGAATGTTGTTTTATTTAAGTAGTATTTCTAGAAGCCGAAGCTCCTTTTCAAAGAGCAGAAAAAGCAACATGACAGTTGCTGGCAAAGTAGTACACTTTTTTCAAGGAAAAAAGTAGGATCTTGGAATAAAGCAGCAGCCCTCTAATGTCTGAGTGGCAATGGAAGGTGCTGCACCTGGCAGAGGCCAAACCCTCTAGGGTCTGTGAGCAGCTGCTGTGCCATCAGCACACATCACCAGTGACCACAGTTTCTCCCACAGCAGGCGTAAGGGTTTTTGAAGGACATGCATCCCCAAGATGTCTGGAGGCTACTCCAGTCCATTGAGGAAGAGAGTTAATTCTCTTGTTATATAGACTAAAATAAACATGAAGAATTTGGGTGTTTTGTTCTGTCTCCAGAAACTCCTTTGCCATTCATTTACTCACTTTGTAACTTGCAGCCCCTGCTGTGAGTTGGCAGATTTTCTCAAGAAATGCAGATGCCAATTACTATAAATTTGCCATTCTTTAGCTGCAGCACAATGTTTTTTATTAACAGTAGTAGTTTCTTCTTAATAATAATCCCTTGATGGGTATTATACCTTGGAAGGTGACAGCTCCATATGCAAATGAAGCACTTCTACTTGGGTGTGATGTCGCTGGAAACAAAAAGTCAATGCTCTGCATGTGTGGGAGAGGCAGAGAGTGTATCATTACAGAATGCAATTTAAGACAACTAGTATAGGAAGATGGGTGTGCCACCCCAGGAGAGACAAACTAGTTGTCTACTATATCTGCTGAATTTTTTGTCTAGTGTTATCAGTGGGAAGAATACTTATGTGATGCTCTTTGGCTATGTGATTGAATTAGTTCAAACGGAGAGAGTTATCCTAACATTATTGTTATGGCAAGAAATGAAGGTCGTAAGTGAAGATGCAAGTAAGAACAGTGGTAAACAACCTGTTCACAGCATAAGAAATTAGGAGAGAGAAACTTGAATAATCTTCATTTAAAAAATACTGATATTTGTAAAATAGTTAAACTTTGTTTCGTTGAACTGAACATACACAGAAACATTCAGAACCAAGCATTAGTTACAGGTAAAGTACAGGAAGAAGCAACAGCTTGTTTAACTGCAAACCTACTGCTTGTTCTGGGCACCTGTTGTCACTTTCAAATTGCATTTTATTTATAAAAAACTGCTCAGTTATCTAACTTCAAGTCAATAAACATACAAAGTTGGCACAGTTTCCTCAAGGATTTGATAAGAGTATGTGTTTTGTATTTTCAGTCATCTCCTTCAAAAACTCTAATGAAATTGGGAATAGCAAAAGCTCTTAAGAGTGCTTTGGATTTTAGTTGGTTTGTTGTATGTATGGCTAGGCTTCGCANTTTGTATTGTGTTAGAAAATGTGAATTCGTAAAAATGTCAATAGCACATAATGATTTTAAGTCATCAAACCTGGCTTCTGTTGGGAAGAGATCACATTTACTATAAATCACATATTTGCTACTCCAAAAATTGCATTTACTCAAAATTTCTTGTCTAAGATTTAAATAAATAATAACATTGCTACGTGCATGATGGTCTTTCTGTGGCAGTGTCTTTCTAAGGAACTTGATGATCTTCTGGCCAGAGACTGATTGGATTTTATTTTATTATTTGTAGTAGTGGACCAGAAAGCATTTAAGTGAATGAAAAGAGAAATTTAAAGCATTATTAAATGATCTTAAAGAAAAAAAAAAAGTCTGGTTTTGATTAGAATAATAGAGATGTTTCTTTTGCCACAAGACAAGGCCTTTTCCAAACGGAGCATTTGTGAAGATGGAAGTACAGGGAAGTCACTGAGGTTCATAAACTATAATTTACGTTATCAGTTATTTAATTCTTGATTAGCCCATGGTTCTGGAAGTGAATGCACAGGTTTGTCTCCCAAGTGTGAGTTAATAGTATTTTCCCTTTTCATTTTATATGCAAACAAGTTTTTTAACCGTGAGGATAGCAAATCCTTACATAGTCTTAACGTATAATGAAAAAATTTTTTAACGATTTCTTTTTGCTGATTCTGCTGTGTTTGCTGCATTATAATATTCAATCAGATCTTGGGGAGAGTTTCACCTTTAGGATTAATTAAATTTAATTCCTGAAAATGAAGCTGACAATTAAAACAGAGCTATTGAAGATGTTAAATGTTTCACTTCTGAAACAAGTTTTTCACTACTATGCGGTGTATAAAAAGGAGCTCAATAAGACTCTGATTCAAAGCTCACTCAACTTCATGGAAAGCATCCTGTGTGGGGGTGGTATATTGGCCTTTATATTCTACTTAATGTATTGGGCCAGGAGTTCCTTGATGTTTTACCCATGGGAGATCATTTCCTGTACAAGACAGCAGTTCAGAAGCTGATTAATGTTTGTGATACAATCTTTTTGAGTAGGACAAACACAATTTGCTGGGGTTTTTTTTGTATTTAAGAAAACCACTATCAACAAACAAACAAAAAATAATTAGGCAATATTCAAATGCTGTGTGGACCATAAATGGTCCACAGACAACTTTCTTTGGCACACCACAGTTTTTGCTCTTTCAGTACAAGATAAAACAATTTAGTCCTTCAATACCTGTGTGAAGATGCTAAATAGGAAGCAGAGAACCATAAAAGCAGAAGTAAAAATGGATCCCCTGTGAGTTAAAGCTGTTAGTGAAAGTCATTATATCTTTGCCTTTATGGATTAGCAATAAAATTCCTCTTTGCAGAGGGGTAATTCAAGCTTATGTGTTATTTAATTGCATTATCAATGGGGCATGTTTTCATACGCTTTACATTTTAGCCAACATAAAAGCTAAAAGTTATCTTAATACTTAGGGCAATCCTTCTTCCTTTGTCTTGCTTCTCTTTAGATACTATGTTAAGCATCTAAAATGAGATTAGAAATACTCAAAACAGCTGTGGACTTAACACCTGTAGTCGTATGATAAATGTAAGTGATGGAAGCATCTTTAAAATGACCTCATAAAATGGTAACATTTGCTCTGTGTTTAAAGAAGTTTAACTTTCAAATTGCAAATTTGCTTCCTTATGAAGTTGTTATCAGAAGGCTTATAAAATCATTGTATAACTTCCATCTGTGATCATGAAGCAGTAAATTTATTTTGGAAGTTACCAGTTTGTATCTCATTGGGATGGAGGGAGGGTATAGTTAACCCTGTTTACATTCAAATGTACCCATGGAGGTTTTATCAAATCCAAAGAAAAGACAGGTTGCACAGAACTTGAATCAAAAATTATCTTCAGGTTTTAACAAGATTCTTATTTAAAACAGAAAAGAGACAAACTATCAAGGGAACTGCTATCATGTTGCCCATAACTTGTATCATTAAGTTAGCTGGTATGTCTAGTCTATAAAATCATATGCTCATCTCAAATCTTTGCCAGACAAAATGGAACAATTTTAAGACAAGTACTAGCACCTTTGATGGTGTTAGCTAAAAACTATATTATTTGAACAATTAGTTTTATTTTTTTTCCCTACATTTTCTGTAGCAACCTGAGCAGTGTCTAAGCCTTAAAGGTCTGATTTTTAGTGGTGAAAAGTACCTTCCACTCATTAATAATTGTTATTAGCCTTAGTGACTCCTAGCCTTTAAAGATGAAGGCTTATTTTAGTGTTATCCTTGGGATTTTCTTCACTTCTATCACAATACTGTTAGGCATTACTGGCAAGTACAGTTACGTTGTTGTTGCATTTTGCCTCAGGGTGGATGAAATGATGGCTCTGTGCATGATGTTACACGAAAAAGAAAAAATTTTGACAAATCTGTGCTATTCTTGTTTAGACAGAAGGGAGAAAGTGAAGCCTCTACCAAAGTGCATCTGGTTGTATTACTATGATGGAATATTTTGTTTACTGCTCTTCTAGTAAAAAAGAAATTTAAAAAAGCAATGTGTGTTGTAATCCATTGAATGACATGATAGAATCTACCCAACTGGAGACAGGACTACCAACTTGGAGTTCAGCTGCAAGGTTATAATCAAGTAGAAGGAAGTGTTTTTCTGCAGGATCTCAAATGGGATTCTTTTTAGCTGCTTAACAACAGAGAGGTGGTTTGTCTTACTCACTTCTCCCCATAATCTTTATGTATGCACAAAGAAACAGGTTCCTGTGGTTGTTTAATTGTTCAATGGTTGATGCTTCGGGCTGGTGAGCTCCACTGATATACACGTTGTGAAATTCTGATCCTTGACACTCTGTGACTAAGGGTAGCACTTGCTAAATAAGTGGAAGATCATCATCCTTCAACTGTCAAATTTCGGTTTTGGGTACTCTTATTTATATCCTAATTCTGAAAATGACTGCTGGTTTCATTGTGAAGCATGAAGGGTCTGTCTATTCAGACAGCTCTTGTTAGGACTGGAATCTTCAGGGGGATCAGTCCATCTCTGTAAACAGCAAAATATATTTCAGGAAAATCTTCTCTTTCAGTCTCTTTTAGATGATTACTTATATATTTAGATTTATAAGAAAGCATTGTTAGAGCTGGATGTCCATTAAGTAGTTGAAAAAACACTCTGCTGAATGACTATTTGATATATATTTTCTTCGTTTGCATGTGCTGTGTCTCAGTAAAATAACTGAGGGGAATCTCCTTGAGTATGAACAGAAGTGTCCCATATATATGTATGGGACATATATATATATATATATATATACACACACATGCATGTTTTTGAAACAAAACTAATTTTGAAAAAAAGGTTTTAAGAAAAATTTACTAACAGAAAGTAAATTTACAGCTAATTTCTACTTCAAGCACTAGGATGACATGCTTTTTTCAGTTTTGTATCGAGGTGTCAAGAGACACTGTATTTGTTAAATTGATATTAATTAGAAATGAGAGAGCAATTTGGTAGGTTTAGACTTGATTAAATTCTCCAGAAAAACCCAGATAGCTCTAGTGCAGAGAGAAGAGCCTAAAATTGCTTTGTATTCCTTCTGCACTCACTAGAAAAGCAAATTTTTGGTGAAATTTCTTTTCTTTTAATAATTTGAGACCCTCCATGTAACTATTTATATGAGTATTCAAATTCATTCTGATACTGATGGCATGCAACTTCATTTAAAGTCAGCAAGAGGTGATGATTTGATGTAGAGTCTGTCAGTCTCTGAGATTACCGTGGGGGAAATCATATAGAATCATAGAATCATTTGGGTTGGAAGTGACCTCTGGTGGTCATCTAGTCCAACGCCCCTGCAGTGGGCAGGGACATCCCCAACTAGATCAGGTTGAAAGAGTGTTGGGTGATCTGGATGGGGCCTACTGGTTTGCTGCTCCTGTAATGAAATCCTATGTTCTAGTATAGAGAATGGTTTTATTGAAGGCCTTCCAAAAAGGCCTGATGGTGAGAGATTGTGCATTTCCTGACAGCCATGACAAAACGATTCCAGCTGTTCTTGAGAGGCATCTAATGCTGTGCTGACAGTTGTTGTTTTGTACATCGTCTTTAGGATTTAAATGCTGTGAAGTTTATTTTACAGTATTGTTTAACTGGTTCTTTTTAAGCAGTTGTTAGCTCAGCACGGAATTTTGGTAATGCAGGTTTTGTCTGTAATCCTTTAAGGTTGTGCTGGTGAGATGGAATGAACCATTCCAGAAATTAGCAACCTGCGATGCAGATGGAGGAATATTTGTTTGGATACAATATGAAGGCAGATGGTCTGTGGAGCTCGTGAATGATCGTGGGGCACAGGTTGGTATGCATGTTTTCTCTGCAGTCAAGAGTGATCAAGCCCTGAGAGGCACAATGAAGAGGACAATGAATAATGCTTTATATCTTTTGAAAAGCATGGGAGAAAATGAAACATTTCTTCATTAAAAGAGATATGCAAGAATTGTCACAAAGACACTTTGCAAGAACAGTTGCCTTATCGAATAGTTGTAACATCAGAGCTACAGCTGGGCTAAAAGTTGCTGTGTCTAGTTCTGTGCAGTGCTATTTTTTTATTACAATAACAAAAAAATCCTACATGTCTGTTTTCTTGTCTTCGATATGTTAAGGTAAGCGACTTTACATGGAGCCATGATGGGACTCAAGCACTTATCTCCTATAGAGATGGATTTGTTCTGGTTGGTTCAGTCAGTGGACAGAGACACTGGTCTTCAGAAATCAACTTGGAGAGTCAGATCACCTGTGGCATATGGACTCCAGATGACCAACAGGTAATGGGGTTTTTAGGGGTATTAATTGTGTTGCATTGATACACTATAAAATACACCTCTTTAAAAAATTAAGTAAAATAACCACTTTGTAAGAACAGTTTCCCTCAAAACTGGTGCTCCCACAGATAACAAAAATTTAATTCATCCTGTCATTTCATTAGGGAAATACAATAATGAACCAAGTTACCTATCATCACTTTTCACCTTGATTCGCTTGCTGTCTTATTCAAAGTTAGTTGTTTGAAACAGGAATCTGTAATTGTACTCCAAATTTCTTGATGCAACTATCTTGAAATGTGCTTGAGTATAGATGGCCTGGACTAGTAAACATCTGGCTGATCGTTTCTGTGTACAACTGTCCAGTCTGCACATGTAGCAAAAGCAGATATGGTTGTCAGTGTCAGAGAGACCTCTCAGCCATAGGCAAATAACGTATTCAAAAGAAGGCTATTTTTTCAACTGTTGAGTCCAAAACTTGCTGAACTTTGAAAAAGCCAGTTAAAAAAAAATCTTCTTTACTCTTTTTCTAATGAAACATGTTATGTTAACATCATCATGATAGGCAATTTTCTGGAAAATTGACACTCAGTACAAAGTTAATGGAGAAAGATAGAGTTACCTTTAATTGGAAGCTTCCACACCTTCAGGATCCTGTACATGGATGCGTGCTGCCCCAAGGGATGACACCTTTTATATGTTTTATTGGTAATTAACATATAGATATCTATAGCCAACCCTGGCACTAGGTTTTCCAATAGCCCACCCCTGGTGGTCTTCAGCTCTGCCCCTCGGAGAGAGCCCATGTGGGGCTTGGCCCTCTTCTTCTGTTTTGTCTTCAAGCTATCTGCAGGTGGCTTTCCCAAAACATCATGTCCTTGGCAAGGCATGAGAAAGTGCCTAGTGGCTTCTAATATGCGAACAATCCAGGGAGCTTCACATAATCCTAAAAGTTCTAAAAATCTACAAAATATACTTAAATCTTTAGGCATCAATCACATCACTGTTTATAGCAGGACTTCATAGAATCATAGAATGTTAGAGGTTGGAAGGGACCAAGAAAGATCATCTAGTCCAACCCCCCCGCCAGAGCAGGATCACCTAGACCAGGTCACACAGCAATGTGTCCGGGCGCCTCTTGAATGTCTCCAGAGAAGGAGACTCCACAGCCCTCCTGGGCAGCCTGTTCCAGTGCTCTGTCACCCTCACTGTAAAGAAGTTTTTCCTCATGTTAATACTAAACCTCCTGTGGTCCAACTTGCTCCCATTCCCTCTTGTCCTAACATTGGATGACATTGAGAAGATCCTGGCTCCCTCCTCCTGACACTCCCCCTTAACATATTTGAGCTAGCCCACTAGTTTTATTTGCAAAATTTACAATGGCCCTTTACCATTCACCCTTGAGCTTACTGGAATGGTCTTTCCTTCCATGTGCTTGCTGTTGTTGTGGTTAATGTGTGTATAATTTAGTATTGAAAGAAATGATGGTGGTTGAATAGTGCAGAGAGAAACTGGACTGGAAAGGTGCTGGTTCAAGACTCAAGGTACCACTGACTTTAATTTAGAATACTACAAATCCATCCAAGATAGAGTTATTTTGGGAATTGCTAGTAGAATAAAATAGCACTAATAATATGCATTTCTGCAGCAGCATCTAATAATTTTAGAGTGCTCTGCTAAGAAATATGAATTAATTATTGCAATACTGCTCTTTAAAGTCAGGGAGTCTAACTGCCTCCTTTTGAATCTGGGGAAATGTAAATCTTGACAATAAATAATTTACTCAAGACCAAGATGAAAAGACAAGCAGCAGAAGCAGGAGGGAAAACTAAGATCTAATACTCTCAGTCCTGTGGTTTAAACATAAGGCTACCATGTTTGTGTGATACTCAGTTGTTAGTGCTGTATTTGGAAATACCTTCACTAGAATGTTTAATTTGGGGTGCCTGGCTGTATTTAATTCAATTTAGCCAATATGTTTGTACTTTCTAATCTGGATGCTCCGTAAGTGGTTATTCCAGGAAACAAACACTTATTCAGTGTCCAGATAAGCAGATTTGAACATAATGGCCAGTTCCAGCTGTATGAAAATCACTTGCTTGAGTTAGACTCTGCAGCTGACAAACTCACTGAAATAGAGACCAAAATCAGCCATGAGCTTGCTATTGCTCTGCTCAGTTCCCCAAACTATGCAGTTTGCATGTTAAATGATGATGGATCTTTATACTAACCTCTGGAGTTGGTGGAAAGAAGTTGTCTTCTAAGATGCATTTAGATGTATTTTCCTCTGGAGAGACAAGGAAATATGATTCACTTTGGTACTAGGCAAGAGACTCAGTTCAAACCAAAAAATAGCAAACTGGAGAGAAAGGACGTTGCCTATATTACACACAAATAAGCACATACAGAAATGGATACCCTTACTAGTTTATCTCCTTATCTAATTACTGTCCTGATTTTTATCTGTGCAAATGAGAACAAGAGATTATTCAAGTCTAGAGTAACTTTAGCATATTTCCTATTGCCTAATGTAATCTCGTTGTCAGTACAGTGAACGAACGATAAATGTCAACATTTAAATTTATATTTTCATACTATACATTTTGTCACCCCTCTGGCACCCTGAAGATGGCTAGGGAAAAATACTCCTAGAAAATGTGACACACTGTTGTCCCATGACCTTTAACACAATGCTCTGTCACCCTTAAAGGAAAGAATTCTTTCTTCATGTTTAGGTGGAGCGTCCTGTATTCTAGTTTATGCCCATTATTCCTTCTCCTATCACTGGACACCACTGAAAGAGTCTGACCCCATCCTCTTGACACCTGCTCTTTAGATATAGATAAGCATTAACAAGATCCCTCCCCTCTGTGTCTTCTCTTCTCCAGGCTAAACAGCCACAGGTGTCTCAGCCTTTCCTTGTGAGAGAAATGCTCCAGTTCCCATATCATCTCTGTAGCCTCCACTGGACTCTCTCCAGCAATTCCCTGTCTCTCTTGAACTGGGGAGCCCAGAACTGGACACAGTACTCCAGATGTGGCCTCACCAGGGCAGAGTAGAGGGGGAGGAGAACCTTGCTTGACCTGCTGGTCAGACTCTTCTTAATGCACCCCAGGATACCATTGGCCTTCTTGGCTACAAAAGTGCACTGCTGGCTCATGGTTGACTTTTTGTCCACCAGGACTCCCGGGTCCTTCTTCACAGAACTGCTTTCCAGTTTCCTAGCTTGTACTGCTGCACGGGTTTATTCCTCCCCAGGTGCAGGACTCTACACTTGCCGTTATTGAACTTTGTGAGGTTCCTCTCTGCCCAACTCTCCAAGCTGTCCAGATCTTGCTGAATGGCAGCACAGCCTGACACTGTGTCAGTCACTCTTCCCAGTTTTGTATCATCAGCGAACTTGCTGAGGTTACACTGTCCTTTCATCCAGGTCATTGAGGAAGATGCTGAACAACCCACACTTGGGTTAAACTCAGATGGATGAGATCACTCAGAGCATCACCTTCCTTTCACTCTTTTGAAACAGGGTTTTTTTCAGAGTTGCAGGAGGCTGTAGTAGAGCCTACTTCCTTGGGTTGTGGGAGTTTTTTTCTTGTGAGACAGGTCACCTAGGATCATTTAGGGATGAAAGACAATCAGAAATATCAGAGAGAATGCTGTACCCTGTCTTGAGACAGTTCTGGGGTGTTATGCCATGATTGCTTGCAAAGAGGGAATGTACATGCCAAGTAGCTTGAATTACTTCCTAAGTGAGAAAAACTTGAGTTTTGTCTAGCCAAAGGGATTATTTGTAATTATAGAAGCAATGTCAATAAGTATTTGAGGATTTTCTTGAGCCCACAAGTAATATAAAATATCTTTCCAGTGCTTCATCTTACCTCCTGTGTGCTTGCTCAGCTCCTCATGACATTTTCTATCAACTTCTGCTGCCCTTAGGCCATCCTCTCTCAATCTCTCTCTCCCCTCTTCTGTCAGATTTTACTTATTAAATAGACTTATCTGTTCACGATGGAGAAAGGCACAGTGTCAGACAACTGGGTGAGAACTACAGAAGGGTCTGGTTGTCCTCTTGTTTATAGCAATATAGTGTAATTCCCTGGATTTACTGGAGTTGGTTGTGTTACTGTTTCTGTGTGTGAGAGGGGAATCAGAAGGAAATCACTCTCTGATAGAGGGAAGCCTTGAGGAAAACGAATGAATATATTTTAATTCTTGAATATCCCAAGAGGTGCTATTTGTCTATATTTGTTCCTTGCATCTCAGCTGGTGTAAATTATTAGGCTTTTCTGACAGCTCTAAGAGTCCATTTCTATTTTTCAGTCCTTCTCTTTCCTGTTATTTGTGGAAATTCAGGAACTGGCCAAGATTCTCTTTGGCCAGGACATAACAGACTACAGGTATGCGCAAACTTTGCTAGTGTGCTTCCTTCTGTTTGCTTTGAAAATAAGTACACAAGCAGTTAGCTAATTCGATTTGCATCCTGCAGTGTACAACATTAACTATTGTACGTTGTCCCATGACAACGTGACATGCCTTAGTACTAAGAATGTGTAAACACAGGTCCCAAGATTCAGCCTGTTCTGTACAAAATTCTGCTCTTGATGGAAGAAAAAAACAACACTGTGTTAGGAACAGATACCATGTGCACTGCAAGGTCTTACAAAACAATGAGACCAGTGGCAGATAGAACCACTTTGTCTCAAAACACAGGATGCAGGAGGTTTGTATGTTGGTGTTTTTGTAAATCTTTTGTAGTTTGCAGTAGTTGTGCAGGAAAGCATTTTCTGTGCTGTGAGTCTCTCCTGCTCCCAGGAGTTGTCATCTCTACTGCCATGGCAACCACAGGTGCTTTGGCATCTTGTGCCCTGTCAGGCACAATGCAGGGGGCAGGCATCACCTCCTTCACCCTGCCTGCAGTGCTTCAGGGTGGAGCAGGACACCTTTGAAAGTAGCTTAATATGAAGGAGGTGTGAAGTCTCCTTCAGTGAGAAGCCAGTGGTGTAGTCAGGTGGATTCTATGTGCTAGTACAGCATTTGGTGCCTTACAAGTCTCTGAGAGGGTCACTGCCGTGCTGTGCCTAGTGCCTGCTGTGAGGTAGGAGCTATGGCACAATTCTCACAAAGAGATAGGAACTAATTAAGAAGAAGCACTGTTAAATGGTTACTGATGGCACCAGGCATTTCACGAGCTTGCCTCTTAGGCTCCTTCATTTTGGTATGGCTTTAGTCCTTGGCAGGAATTTGAACTTAATATATCCATTATAGTAGAGTCTGCTTTTGATATCTTCATCTGTGGACTATGATTTGCAGTTGCTACCACCTTTGCAGGGAAGTAGTTCTTCTGAACATCTCCTACGCTGAAAGTAGGAATAGGAGCCTTACCTAGCATCCAAAACATGGCTTAAAAATAAGGAATTTATAAGCATTTGAAAAAGTTGCATCTGTTTGGACCGTGAAGTCATCTTCTCACCTACCTCTTCTTTTGCCTGCTGCTCTGGAATGAGGAGTTAGTGCTTCTGTTCACCCTATTGTTTTGCTTTTAATTAGGTGTTGCAGTACACTTCTGGCTCAGGCAGTCCTTACTATTGTGGTAGTGACGCTGATCAAGTTTAATTATGCTCAGGCATTTAGCTGTGTGGAAAAAAAATCTTGAAGACAGCCTTACAATGAGTTGACAGAATGATGAAATGGAGCTACAAACAGGCAACTAGGGCAGTACAGGGAAGGCAACTATTTACCTTAATTATTATGAATAAAGGGAAAGAAGGAAGGACAAAATGAAAAAAATTACAGACTGAAAGCATAAGCAATGATTTTCATCTTTATTAGAATGCTTCTTGTCCCTATTAAGGATCTTTACAGGTTCATGTAAAGGAGCCTTTAAAATGCCAGGGAATATCTGTATTTTTTGTCTTAACATATAAAAATACATCTTTTTCCCCATGAATTCTGGGTCCAGAGACTATGATATAAACATATACTACATATATGTTTACAAAGACAAGGGCCACTCAGAACTGCACTGAAGATACAGGCTTTGAGGAAGAACTGAAAGACTTATTTTCATTGATGGATGGATTACTCAGATTACTGGGAAAAATGGCTAGAGGCTTTTTATAGCATTGAAGAAGTGTCATTAATTAACTAGGAGGTTTATTCAAGCCACAAGGACTGCAGACAATGCTTAAATCACATATAAGGATTTTAACACTGCATGCTGCACAGTTAAGCAGTACCATTAAAATGCAAAAAGGGGAGAGGTGGACTTCAGTTGTCTTTCAAGATTAATCTGCTTGTTATATAAAACAAATGGCTAAACAAAACTCACCACAGCTTAACTGTCTTTAATATTTTGGGTTATTTTTAGAAGCATTTCAGACCTTTGTGGCAGACTTGCTTATTAAAATTAATGATTTCTACTTGCTTGTGCTAAGGGTTCTGTGAATGTTTACTCTCCTATTGCATCTTTTTATAGACAAAATATATGAGATTTTTATATATACTTAAAATGTTTAAATGTTTTTGTGGAGACTTTGTATTCTTATTTTATATATTTGTACTTGCTGGAAGCCAGTAACACTTCATTTTTGTTCTTTGCTTCTTGATTTGATTTTTATGATAGCATATAATAGTGACAGACAGATTTTGTGTGAAAAAGTAATGTGAATTTTAAGTGCTAGTTAGCCTTTCTTTCTTTCTTTCTCCTTTCTGTTTTTATTATGTTGTTTTAAAGTTGCATTATGCAACTATTTCTTAAATAATAGTTTTATCTTTCTCCCACCCCAGTGTCTATACCTAGTTTTATTAGTGTTGTCTTTCCTTTGCCTTTTTGTCTCAAGGAGTTTCCATGCATCATTCTGCTGAGAATACAGCTTCTAAAAAGAAGAAAGGAGAAGAGTTACATAGCTTGATGCACTATATCTTCGTTTAGTTGTGCTGTCCTTTACTCGTTAGCAATGAGCAGCTACGCTGCAGATTTCAGCACTCAGATGAGAACTAGGCTTTGCCTTGAATTTTGGGGAGGGTAGACAACAAGGATGTTCTCCTTGGAGCCTCTAGAGTTCATCTGTGGTGTAAGGAGCCATGGCATATCTCTGTGGGTTTACTCCAGACATGGTTTTTCCTGCCAGAAACCCTAGCCAATACTGCACAGTTATTGAGCGGGTAATTGAAGCAGCCAAGCAATAAGGTGATGCTTTTATGTGCTTTCTTCTTCCCACTTGCTTCATCTGTGCCTTGCCTAATCTTTCCCTTGCTGCTCTTCATCTAGCCTGTAGTGACAAGACACTGAGCGAGCTGACGAGGCGATGCCATTTGTTGTAGTCATGAGGGCTGTAACAGGGGTATGTATATGGACTGACAGCATCATGGCTCATGTTTTCTCAGTAGCCTCTGCAATGTTTCATGTCAACACTGTGTCAAATGAGTCTTGCAAAGAAATTTTTCTCTTAATGACTCTGTCTGAAAGGAGTAATACAACTGTTCAGCTGTTTTAATGTTTTGCTCATCCTTGTAGATAGAGTGATGTTTGTTACTGTGAAGAGCGAATGGCTGAATAGATTTCAGTGTTGCCTTGGAAGTGTGCCTTATACTGGGACATACGGATCACCCTCAACACTGTATCTTGTAGATCTTTACCTTGATCTGACATGATGCTTAGGTCACAATATTCTTATTTTAGTTGACCAGAACCTGTGGTTTGTTGAGCTCTGCACACTTTGTCACATCTCACTGTCCCTCAGGAAAGGAAGGATGTCAATGGCAGTGACAAAGCAGAGATGGAGGGAGAACTGAACACTCGTGCTGTTCAGTTAATGTGTCCACTTAGCAGTTTTATACCCAGTGCTGTTTTACATTTTTGGAACATCAGCGTTTGAGTCAGCAAAGTAAAGATAAGCGCAAATAGAAACACAACCAGTCTGTGTGTGGGAAGTGTTAGGAAGAAAGAAGTCATTTGCCTCTTCTCTCACCTTGCTGGCACTTGTACAGAAAGATTTGCTTATATAGCCTGAAGTCTTTAGTTCTTTGGGACAGGGAGTACTTATTTGAAACTGTGTTTCTGAAAAGCAGTGCGTTACACTTCAGCTGTAGGGGCAAATAGTCAAGAACAAATATTTGCAGAGCATCTGTGCAAAGTAGAAGCATATACTTACACTACTGTTTAGTCAGTTCAGGGAAAAAACGGGACATCTTCCAGGAAGCTGCTCTCTTTCTAAGGAGAGGTCATATGTAAAGTAGGAAAATTGCTTTAATGTGTTTTTTTTCAGGTTTGAATTAGTCAGGAGAGGGCATGTGAGTGGAGGTGTAATTCTTACAGACCAAAAAAATCTCCAGACTATGAAGAGTTTACAGCTTTTTTTCACGAAGAGTCTGTGTTAGTACATTGCCAGAGCCACTTGACTGAGGCCCCAGGACCTCTTTGATTCATCCAGAGCTTTTTGGTCTCTTCACTTCTAAAGAGATGTGGTTAATTTAAACTTTAGACTTTATTATTAATGGGACTTGATCCGATTTTTTGGAAGTTAGTAAGAAGACCAGGAGCCAAATGGGGTCTTGAACTTGGGTCAGCTGTTGTCAACCCTGTGAATAGTCTGAAACCTTGGTGCAGGGAAGGAGGATTAGTGTGAGTCTGGAGGAGATTTGTGGATTTCTGCACTAGGTCTTGTCTGGGAAAGGAAAGCCTAGCTTCATAGTAAATTAGAGATGAAAGGTGATACTTATGAAAAGTGATATCACAGGGTCTTTCCATTGATTTGACAAAAAGAGATAGTATGCCAATGGAAAGTGGGAGCAGTATCTGTTCTCCAAAACCTTTCCCATCAGTGCTTCATCCTGTGTGGATTCAAACTGAGCTTTCTGCTCCTTGTCCAGTTTCTTGTTGGTATTCAGATGCTGAGGGATTGCTTAGTAACTGTATCAGCTGAAAAGGGATTCATCTATCCTTTATTTTCTTGCTTTTGTGATACTCATTCTTCTTCAGTGCCTCATCTGAGTAACAGTTTTTTACTCAACCTATCTCCATGTTGCCTCAGTTATACTTGACCTCATCCATTCTATGTATTTTCTGACTATGCTGAATTACCCCTTTCTGCCAGCATCCAAGACCTAGAAGGAGAATGCAGAAGTTGAAGGACTGGCGTTAACATACAGCTTAACCCAGGGGCTTCTTGATGTTGTATTACAAAATTCAAAACAGCAAGGACATTACTTCTAAACTGCTTTGTATTGCATTTTCACTCATTGAGAGTGCAATCCTTGTTGCTAAGTAATGCCGCTTTCATTTAGGAAAAAAACTCAAACCAGAAAATCTCAGCAGAAGCTCTAAGACTTCTAAAACTCTAAAGCAAATTTTAGCTTCGGCAGTCAACATATCTTTCAGGAAATGGCTAAAACTTGGCTTGGGAACAATGCGTGAGAATGCCAAGTGTATCTTCTTTGCCTAATTGAGTAGCTCTTGGTAAAACTAATTGCATTTTTCCACCTAACAGTTCCAAACAGTTGGGGTTTGTTGCTATATATGATTGGATATATGTGGAGAATATGTGTTTTCATAGATACATGTGCACTTTCCTGGCGGAGTATAGTGAGAGAACAGCAAATGGTGTGGCTTGAAGAGCATGCCAGAGAAGTTCTGCTGTGGGAGCTCAGTGGTCCAGGCTTAGAGTCTTGTCCATGATAAAAGCTACAGAAGATGTTTTGTAGAAGGTGTTCCAGCCGCTGGCTTTTCATTTATTTTGTGTATTACTTGGATATGAAACCTGACAAAAGTGTGAAAACCACAACTCTTTTCCACGTCTAAAGTAAACTGATGCATATTGTTAGTTCAGTAGGCATTATATAGAAGGGCAACTCTTTTAACTTAAAAATCTAATTATTATAGGATACTTTCTTGAAAAGTGTCTCCAGAGTCAAGAACAAATAATACACAAGTCAGAATTAGTCCAAGTATAATTACAGAGGCATATAATAATCAATCTTGCTCTGATATGCCAGAATGCTTTCAAATAATATTATCTTTGCCTGGATAATTGCTTCCATCCCCACATGTCCAGAGCAGTTGTATAGTTTGAGATCCTGATTTTGCAACTACTTACATTTTTGACTCCTGCAATGGCATGCAAGGCTTTATCTATTTTAGAGAGATACAAAGACAGTGTGGTTTGAATTCCCAGGTTTTAGTGTTTCAGTATTTATTAAATTGATTTGTCACCAAGATCTCCAGTGTATTTACTTTGTCTTCTCATATGAAGGCTTTGTAATAGTTATCTAGACCCTGTGGACTTTGTAAGAGAGAAAAGGAATAAGCCTGAAAGTAGTTAACTAAAGCAGTGCTGCTTTTGAAAGTATTAATGATCTTGAATGAGAATTTCACTGCTGTGTATATATGCAGTCAGCTGGATGATCTTGTGGGGTATCATCCATTTGTGGGGCTGCTGCCTTCTTGTGTCCAAAGGAAACAAAAACTTCTCTCAGTTTTTTTCAGACATAAAGGCAGTCAGAGAAAAGCTAGTACTTTCCCCCTGAGCCTGTGTGTGAATCGTGATGATGTCTCTTTTTGTGTAGGTTCAAGAAATTATTTTAAAGTGGCTGGATTTCTAATAGAAATGAAAAGTATTAAGCAGGAGGGCAACTGTCTCACTCTTTCTATTCCTGCCTGGGTTTTTTGGTGAAAAGGGAGAAAACCAGAAATATCACCCTGATCAAACCCAAACATTTTAACGTATCCTAAGAGGCAACTGCTGCACTCTCCTGCTTTGTGGTGGAGAAACAGCAAAGAAGAGCATAAGGAATGCAAAATGCTAATACCACAACTAAACGGGCTGCAAAATGTTGTAACTCAACCTTTGTAAGACTGTCGGTTTTTTGCTAGCCTAATGAATGGAAGTAATTAAAGGCAATAATTTTCCAAGTATTTCCTATGTTACTAAGCCTACCTGCATAAATAGAAGATTGAATCATTATTTTGTATATTAATCAGTTTATAGTTCAGTTAATTTTGGATCAGTGAAATAGATTTATCTCTATTAGTATGATGGCATTATGGTGACGACTGTGAAGGCTGTTCCTATTATAAATGCTAATGTGTGTCCAGATGGCTAAATCAGGGCAAACAGAACTAATTCTGCTTCCTTGAACTGCTCAACATCTTCTGACAATGCAAACGCAGTTGACCTCATTAGCATTTTTTCAGAACATAATTTCTGAGGTACAGTGCTGACTTTTTCCTTTGGGAGGGATGAGGGAGGAGGATGAAGGAAAAAGCATAAAGACAGGTCTAAACTTTGAAAAGGGTAATGTCAGAGAAACAACATTGGGTAAGGCAGCTGCAGAGACACCCAGGGTAAACTGTTATTGGCATCATTGGTATAGCAAGGCATGTGCCAAACAGAAAAGGAACCAGAAAGGCAAAGAGTAAAACAAAATACTGAAAGAACAAGTTTTACCAAGTGCATAGCAAGAGGAGAAATCCTCCAGACTTTGGAATCACAGCCCTGGAGAATGTTCAAAAAACAAAGCCATAAGTTTTNTGTGAGATTATTCATTATATACTTGGTCACAAGATGCTGGTGAGGTTTCTGTTCTGGGCTACTACTTCACTGTTGAGAGACACTGAGTTTGAGGAGATTAAAAGGGGGTCCCGGAACAGCTTAATCTGAAAAGCAGCAAGTCCGTCTGTCCAACTGGTACATCCAGAGACTATGAAAGATCTTGAATATGAATTAAATAAGCTGCTAGCAGAAATAATCATGTCTCTGCCTCTGTTGACGGGAAGCACTATTTCACTGCACTACATTTAGAAAAATATTTAGAAACATTCAAGAAATGTGCAAATGTGTTATTAAAAGTGATGTCTAGTAAAATACAGCCAAAATGGTGTATTTAGTTCTGAAAAAGTCAACACATTCCAATACAAAAAAAGGCTCCCCCTTACAATTTCCTGACAGAAATACCTGCATGTGTGTTTTGGTGTAGTGGGGATATATTCCTCTGCATGAGTGATTTGGCAGGTGCAGAAACCCCAGGCTACATACAGTTGTGTTACTTACAACTATAGAAGGCTTGAGTGCCTCATGTCCAGTAGAGCTTAATTTACTGGACTGGTCCAGTAAGAATCTTCTAGGACACATTTAACCCTTTTCCTTTCTAATGTAATCAGTCAGTCACTAGAAAAACTTGGCAGAGTGTGAGAGTTCTTTTGCTACCCTCAGTTGCCAGCTGTACTTTCTTTGTAAAAAGTCAGAGAGATTCTTTTCAAAATCCTGGGCCAACAGCAGTAAAGCAAATAGATATTCCTTTTCCAGCATTCTAACATCATGATACTGGAATTTGTCACTTTAAAAGTGCTGTCCTGAAGGAGCCTCCAATGGCTTTATATTTCTTCCAGTAGGTATAGCAAGTCCAACTTCTAATAATTCAACCCGAGCTTCAGTCAAAGGCTCAGTCATTGCCCTGACACAGAATGATGGCCTGTGTTCTGAAAATGTATTGATCAGATTTCCTGGGAGTTTTGTTTAACTAGCAACACTAGAAACCTTCGGTGAAGTACTAAATGTCATGAAGGGAGCGTGTTATTTTATCAGTATCTTTCTGTGGCAGTATAGGCTGTTCAGTTTGTACAAAGAAAACCTTAGACATGAAATAATTCTGTCTTCTTTCCCTCATATAAACATTAAATCATTGTCAATACATTTTTTCTGGATTGGATTATCCTTGGTTATTAAAGAAGTCAGTGACTGTAGTTCTGGAAAGCTTCACTGACAATGAGGACAGGCAAAGATACAGGAATAAGCAGTGACTAGGTTCCCTGCAGATGTAAGTCAGCACAGCTTCTTTGGCTTAAGCTTTTAATCATAACAATTTAATTTTCTCAGCTACTGTATATAATCAGATGTGGTAAGATGGCAGGATCTCCCCCTTTCCTACTGGGCTAGTATATTTAAATTAACATAAAGCTTGAACATTCTTACTGTTGATGAGTTCTATTTATAGAATCACAGAATCATNGATTGGCCTTCTGGGCTGCCAGCGTGCACTGTTTGCTCATGTCCAGCTTCTCATCCACCAGCACCCGCAAGTCCTTTTCTGCAGGGCTTACATTGAACCAAATTAGATAGCAACAAAATCTGCTTTGTGCAAAAATAACATCACTGTTATTAAATGATAGTTCTCTTATGAAGTTGGGGGCCTCCTGAGCTGGACCTTCAGTGAAGCATGTCTTTGGTCTCTCCATTGTAGCTCTGTTGATCTCGGTGCTGCCAATGCATTGTCTGCTTGTATTTTATCTGGTCCAGACACATTATGGCATCACAACAGATCTTACAGGAATAGTGACAGTTCAGCACAACAGATCCACATGTAGCAAAGTCACGGAACAGGTTCAAGTCATTCCTCTTGGACTGCATTTTTTAGCCTCTTGCCTATTCTAATATTCATCTCCTCACAAGACGAATACTGCAGAGCAGCATACTCCATCTTTTGGTTACCATATGACTTTTAGGAATAGGTATCTTTCAGACTGCTGATTGAAGAGTCTTTGAAATCTTGGGCATTTAAGGGGATTGTAATCTTGAATGATAATTTCATGAATAATATCTTAACAACTATTTTTAGTTGAAAAACCTTTAGATGAAAAACTTTTTTATTTGCCAAAGCTGTCTTGTAAAATTCATCACAAGTTATCACAAAGACTTAAGTGGTCAGCAGGTTTCAGAGGAGGGTGTTTTTCAGGTGTTCAGATCTGTTGTAATAAACAGGAATCATTCCAAGCTTGGGTTTCAGAGAGAACCCAGACACTTCTGTTTCAGGACTAAACTCAACTTTTAGCTCTTGTTATGCTTACAAAACAGTGTGAAGTTTCCCAGTGCTCTTTATCACAGTTTTCTTTTCAAAGCCTACAGCATCAGGACACTATAGGAGACTGCTCTGCATTTATATGACCTTTAATGAGCTACAACTTCACTGTAGTGCAAGATTCATTATGTTTGATATGTTTTTAAAGAAATACTGGTTTTATGTTGTGTAACTTACTCAGACATTGAAGGTATTGAATGTTTTTAGGTATTTTCTTTTCAGATTGTGCGTAATTCTACAAATACAATTCTACATGTGGTAATGCATGTAAAAACAGTTAAAATAATGAGCAATATGAAAGAAAAGGTGAGACTAGAAGAACAAGAAGCTAAAAAACCACTTCAAAGGAAGTACGTGGTATTGTTTTTTAACTGCTATTATTATCATTTAGCTTTTGTATTCAAGAGTGAACAAAGTACTGTAACTTATTTATTACCTTTTCCAAAGTTCCCTCAGACCTCCTGGATCTGCAGATACCTGAAAAAAATTAATTGAGGCAGCTAAAATACAGCCTTTTCTTTTCTCAGTTGCATACTTTAGGCATACCCTGTGGCTCAACCTTTTTTCTGAAGGTCAAGAGAGTTTTATTCATCTGACATAAGTAGTTTTGAGTATGACATTTATAACTTGAGTGATGTTATGGATTATAACACCATTAGATGTTTTTACAGCTTCAGCAGGAGTTCAGCCAGCAGGACTATCAGCCTGATAAATGCTTTCATCTTAAAGCTTGTATTGCTACAATAACCCCAAAACTTAAAGCTGGTCCTTGAAACCTATAGCCTGACTAAAGAGAAGAAAAGTGCCCTCTGACATTTCTAAGTTGCTGAAGAGCTCTCTCAAGTTCCAGTGCGAGAATTAAGATGACCACATGCAGCTATTCTGGCCTGAATTGGAAATTACTGTAGGACTTCATAATTTTAAATGAAATTGGTGTCATGCTACTTGAAAGAATTAGCTTTAGATTGAAGTGAGACTGAACTCTGGATGATGAGTCCCAACATTTTGTTCCTACCCAGTTTTAAAGTGTTTCTGTGGGGTTTGAGGAGGCAGAACTATTACGCTGCTGCTTTCAGAAGCAATAGAGAGTTTCACCTCTGATTACTTTGCAGTAATAAAACTCCTAGGAGACTGGTAAAAAATGGTTCTGTAGAGTAGGCTGAAAGTGATGAGAGAAGCTAGCAATGCCAGCCAGGAGGATTTTGGCTTTGTAGAAGAAGGTTGTTTTGTAGAGATCTGAAAGAGTGGTTTTGTTTTGAAATTAGATAGCAAAAGTGGCTGTGCACTGATTATGCATGTAAAAACAGTTGAAATAATGACCAGCATGAAAGGAGATGGGATGATACAAGTGGAAGAAGAGTAGAATAAAGGACCACAAGAGGAGGGAGTGTGAGATGAAAAAAGGTGGAGTTCTTGCTTTTATATCGAAGAATAGTAGTCTGAGGCTTGTAGCAAACTAGCTGCTGTTTGAACCCATCATCTATTTAACACAAAAATACTTGTTACACATAATGATTACAGTTAAGGCAGCCAGATACTGTTTCTTCATTTCTTCTGATAACATGGAATGAGTCCATTGAGTTTTTTAAGATTTTAATGACTTCACTGGAGTTCCTTTGTTAAACTTCTAGTTTACAATTTTCTGTTTTTTTCTGATCATTACCTTGATCATAGAAAAAAATTTACTACTTCTTATTTTTAACTGAGACCTCTGAAGCCATGCTTCCTTTCTGAAACTTTCAAAAGTGCAGCCATGACAGCTGCTTCATCAGCAAGTACTATTGTATAAGTCTGCTACAATACACAGCTTGAATGCTGCAAGGCTGGCATGACATCTCAGAAGGCACCAAGGATGATTGGAGGCTTTGAACAACAACTTCACAAGGAGATTCTAAGCAGGCTATGATTCTTCAGCTTAGAAAAGAGATGACTAAAGCATTAGATAATAGAGGTCTATAAAATTATGGCCAGCGTTGAAAATGTAAGCAGGGAACCGTTATTCTACATTTCTTTCAGTCTTAAGAGATAAAGGTTATCAAGTGCAATTACCAATTATCAAAGCAGAGGGAAGCAATGTGAATGTGCAAGGGAGGTGTCTGCTCAGTGCATCCTGTTCTTTTACTCTTCCCCAAACATTTGACCACTCCTGGGGTAAGATAAAAGGCTAGATGACTTTTTCATCTGGGCATATAATTGTTAGAAACTTAAATTTGCAAGCACTGGAAATAGATGCAAGACTGAAGGGCAAGTGTAAGATTTGACATTCCTTTTAGATTCATTTTTAGTGCTGGCAAGTTTTCAAGTTGATGAGTGCTTTTAAACTTACTTTAAAACATATTTGCCTCCTGTGGAATTATATGATAGCAGCAGCAGCCTTGGCTAATGCATTTACTTTTTATGGATTTCTTAATACTTATTTCCTGATATTTTTCTAAAATTCATCAAATATGCAGGATCTTAACTTGCTTAAAGCCTCAAGACAGAAAATGCTTACAGAAGAGAAATTGCAGGTTCCAGTCAGTCTGACTTCATTTAGTGCGCGTTGGCTATAGAGTAGTGTAAGGACAAGAAAAAATGTTGGGTTATCCATTTGGTGTTTGAGATGGTGGGTAAAAGCTCTTCTTCATCTCTTCCTAAACACATAACATGTTGCCTTCCTCTTGGGCTATAGGAGTCTACTTCCAGTTTACTGATCATATTGCTTTTTACCCCTGTTTTTGGAGGACATTCTCCCACTTTCTCTCAGCTCACCAGCAGAATAACCTGTCCTCTTCTGTTCAGCTTTCTATTTCTCACAAGCTGTTTGTAATCTCTGCTAAGACCCCACATCTGTCAGCTGTGCCCTTTGATGTTATGGCTGATGCATATGTTGGTTTCTGCCACCGATTTTAGCAGTTTCTATGTAATCCAAGAATACTGCAGAATCTGTGGTAGCCCTTCTGCCAGCTCACTTTAGTTGTACTAGTGACCAAGTTCAAAGAAAGTGTAATGGCTCATATTAAAGTGAACAAAAAGCACCCTACTGTGAAACATTACTTGCTCGCGGATTTTAGGCATTGACCTCTAGACCCTGCTGCTTTAACTTCATTCTTTATATACATCTTTGGTGGCAGTGTCCTATTGTGGCACTGTTTCACTTCCCTGATTGCTTTGCTTTCAATTAATTTCCAGCATAGTTAGTTAATTAAAAGATGTGTTTGAATGAAGGTCCAGTGGTGTACGTTCAGTGGGTCTGAGGGCCGCTCTGTTATTTTCAGGTACTGTTTGGCACTGCTGATGGACAAGTTATCGTCATGGACTGCCATGGCCGAATGCTGGCCCATGTGCTCCTTCATGAGTCAGATGGCATCCTCAGCATGTCCTGGAACTATCCCAGCTT
Source organism: Bucco capensis (assembly GCA_013396975.1). Classification (NCBI taxonomy): domain Eukaryota; kingdom Metazoa; phylum Chordata; class Aves; order Piciformes; family Bucconidae; genus Bucco; species Bucco capensis. The sequence goes on from VWZO01017548.1 coordinate 120,334, forward strand.
CCTGGTGGAGGACAGCAGCGAGAGCGACACGGACTCTGATGACTATTCTCCACCACAAGGTAGTGTTGTGTGCTTTTGGCTATGTAAGTGCTCACAAAGGTATATTTAACACTAGGGAGTTGTCATGCTGTACTAAAACAGCAGGATGACTAGAGATTCAAGTTAGTAGAGTCTGAAAGATGGTGTTTTCCTGTGGGGGTAGCATGGGGGATGGAGCAGAGAGCTGATATGGAAGAGTGAGTTTGTCTCCAGCTCTGTCACTAGCCTCAGTGAATGGCTTGCTGCAGGTCGTAATGTATCTGACCTGGGCTGCCTTCATCTTCACATGTGAGATAACACAGAGCTCAGTTTTTAGTGAGGGTGAGTGAAAAACACTAGATAGGGGCTTATCAGGTTTCACTGATAAGCAGATGTGAGGTATGGCACTGGAGGTAGTCTGGGTGCAGTATCATAAATTAATGTATTATATAGATTCATGTGAAAAGACATCAGTACTAGACATAGCAGGAAGTAATGCATCTTTAATTTTATCTGTTTCATAGGATTTCTGTAATGCTCATCATTGTAGTCCATCCTTGATAGTCCTGACATAAAGAGCTTCAATCCATAGAAGGATTGGAAATGAAAATAATTCCTGCAATTACACAGAATAGAAGAAAGATGACTGGAGCTGTCTGGAGTTACTAATTCCCATGCTTCAGAGCACATTGCCAGTTTAAGGCTCAGGAAGAAATCCTTCCCTCCTCTGAAATATAAATATAAGAAATAGGGTAAAATGTTTTGGGTTTAATTTTTTTTTAAATCCTCAAGAGCAAAGACTTAGGAGGTCTAGGTATCCATGCACAGTTAGCTCCATCCTTCTTATTCAAGTAATGCTAATACTTCTTGTTAATGCTGTTGGTTAGTCTGTAAGATCTAGGTAAGCCATTTCTATGTTCCAGTGTAAAGTCTAAACTAAGTAAAGAACTAAAATAATATAACAGTGATTGTACAATGAAAAATGTAAATTCATAATAGCTTGAAATAATTCTGCATGTCAGATTTGAACCACCGAATGGAGGGCTCTTGCACTTTTCTCTCCAGTTTGGGTTCTGTCCAGAAAAAATCTACCTCTTCCAGAACTTTGAGTATATATGCCAATATAATAGGCATATGTATCTAACAAATAATGGTAGAAGATAATGTGATCATCTGGCAAAACGCTAGCATCTTTTAAAAATGAATATTGTTTTGGCTTTCATGCCTCACTTTTGGTACTGGGTGAGATTTCTTACCTTAAAAGAAATGAACTTCAGATTTCCTAGCAAGCTTCTAAAGCAAGAAAGAGAATAATATTAAATTGGGGGTTTTGTTGTTTTGTTTTTTTTAAACGTTGCAGTTCCAGTTGAAGGATGGTGAAGTTACAGAGTACACAGATGAGAACTTGAATGATCTGCATGTGCTAGGTTTTTCTGAGTCAGTCAGGGAGTGGGTGGACTCATTACAAGCCTACAAGCCTATTTTAATGATTACCCAATATGATTTGTTTTGTTTAGAACAGATGCGGCATAAACGTCTCAAAGGTGACAAGTCTTTGACTCACACAGATGTGTAGGAAGGACTGGAAGTTAGATGGGGTTTTCTGATTAAATTGTATACACACAGAGATGCTAATTACTAGACATACTTCTCCAGAATGTTTTCTGAGCAGCTTTTTGACAAGTTCAGGAAGCAGTACCACTCTTAACTGGCTCTGCTATTTTTGTTGACTGAAAAGGTGATGGTTGAGCCTTGACAGGCCCTCTATCAGGGGCCCAGCAGCATCTCCAGTCAGAAATTGTAAACAGAAAGAGTTAAACAGCAAATGCTGCAGAAGTATTTGCACAAGGAAGTTTCAGTGAATACTGAAAAAAAGGCCGAGAGGAGAAGAAACTTTGCAGAAATGGTTTTTAAAGGCAAGTGTTCCACTTGGGCTTACCTCTGTCTTTCAGTGCATTAGATCCTATAATGCCAGATGGCAGGTAACTTTTCATGCTGCTGCCAAGCTCTTAACATTTAGAATACAGTAATTTGTTATAGGTCAGTATGTTCTCTTAGAAAGTCTTACAAATGTCTCTCTATGACTTCAGGAGGAAGTGCCACGAACTCCAATGACTATTCTCCACCACAACATAGTGTTGTGTGCTTTTGGCTATGTAAGTGCTCACAAAGGTATATTTAACACTAGGGAGTTGTCATGCTGTACTAAAACAGCAGGATGACTAGAGTCAGGAGGAGTCCCCAGCACTTGCCCAAGAAGAAAATGTATCTAACAAATAGGTTTTAATGTGATTATATTGTTTGTTACACTAGTTTTCAACTTGGATCCCAAGGAAGCCTCCCAGAGCACTGATTTTCAGTTTTTGGACACTTTGGGTAGTTTACTATGGAGAAAGATTTAAAACCACTACCATATAACATAAATCACTTTGGATATTCTGCAGTAGAAATTCACAAAGTAAATAAATTGAGGTTTCGCAAAAGCAGGCAAGCTAACTAGCTAAACATGCTTTTCTTTTACCTGTAGACGTTACAGAAATAAGCTTATGAGTCTTAGCACAACTCCCGATGGCAGTAGCTGGAGTACAGTGTGTTTCAGTCTACACGTAATTACTTCTGGTTGTTTGCCTCTTGCTCACTCCAGGGCCTTTTTTTTTTGCAGATGGACCAGCTGCGTATCCAGTCCCAGTGCAGAACACCAAGCCACTACTTACTGTCAGCTTCACATCTGGAGACATCAGTTTAATGAATAATTACGACGATTTGTCTCCTACTATCATCCGCTCAGGGTTGAAAGGTACAAAAAGAAGCCATTTCACCACCTTCCTGTGCTCAGTTTATCTTGTCTTTTCAATGATGTGTGTATAGGTTATGTGTTTGCAGTTCTCCCTCCTAAACCCAGAAGCACTTGGGTACCGTTATTGCTGTTTCCAGCAGTGACACCTGCTGGTGAAAGAGCATTGCTAGGCTGGTAGAGTTCTTGTGTTTGAAAAAATGTTTCCATTTTTGAGATCGTGTTTTTATGGCAGTTTTGTAGACCAATTCATCTGTTTGCTGTTTTTCAGCTGAATGTGCTAATATGTTTATGCTTCTTTGTGTGAATGCCTCTGCTACATAACACTTTGTTTGCATCTTTAATTCACAAAGTTTCCTTGCGTGCTTTTGGTAACCAGGTATAAATCGTGGTCCTGCTTTGACTCTCACAAATACTGAAAACTTGGTAGAATTATTAATTACCAAGAGGCAAGTTATCCTGAGAGAAAGAAATTCCACTGAATTGCTATATGTCTTGCTAAGAGATGTGCATGAATGTTTGTACAATCAGTATTCCATATAAAATCTTTAATTCACATTGAAGTTTTTACTGTTTCTACCTATCAAGAAGGTCTCTTACTTTGCTAGCACCCTCTGTACAATTTACAGTGCTTTTCCTGCAGAGACATTTTAATTCACTACAGCACATAAGCACATACTTAAATATGCCTGCAGAGATATTTTAATTTACTGCGGCACATAAGGACATACTTAAATATAGGTTCCATTGATTCTTTTTCATCTCCACAGTTTTATATTAGATGAAAAAAATTAATTAAGCTGTTGGAGCAGACTCTTAGCTGTTCTGTAACAGTGGGCTATTTTTGGGGAAGAGCTGCCCTAACACCAGCCCAATAGTTTTTGGATGATCCACTATGTACATTAGTCTTAGGAGATAAAAAAATCACCTTTGAAGTTTGTTTTCCACTCCTGCTTCCATCTGTGCCAATGTATGGTAGTTTTGTACCAGGAACGCTCAGATGAGAAGGTTCAGGAAGCTTCCCCCAGCTTGGGGTGTAATGTGGTGGGTTCATGCTGAGCATGCTTGAGTGAGGAGGTTCAGGAAGGTTCCCCCAGCTCTGGTGTTGGTCCTGCCTGCATATTTAAGGGAGAAAAACAACTTGAGGGTGGGGTTTTCTGTGAAGTTGTTTTTGTGCTGCAAGTTGGGTAGGGTGGTGGTGGGGGGAGAGCGTGAATGGTGCCCACCCTGCCTCTCCCAGAAGAAGAAGGAAAGACCTAGGGGAAGATCCTGGAATGGTCATTTCCCATGGCACATGACAAGATCTGCAGCTGCCTTTGGAGCCTAGTAGAGGAGTTACCAATGGGAAGCCCACCATGCAACCCTTGAAGCAGGAAGAGCCCACACTGGAGCATGGAGGGGGGTGGTTCCCCCAAGGGATGCCGAGACTTCAGGGAAGGCCTGTGGAGATCATTCCCTGCCATGCTGCTGAAGGGAAGGACAGCTGGGGGTTTTCCCCTGAAGAGGATGGACTAGTACTACTCTGGATTGGACTGAACTGAGGTCTTGCTCCTCCCATTTTCCTGTCCTCTTTTGCAGTGCAGGTGGGGGTGGCTCTGCCTCAGGAGCAGGGCTCAGGAGAGGGGAGGGATGGAATGTAAGAGTGGTGTGTAGGTTTTGCACAGTGTGTATGTATGTGCTCTCACCCCACTCAGATTCAGTTGTGATTTTGGATTAAATTTGGTTTTCCCCTGTCAAGGGTTAGAGCTGGGCTGGCCACTAACGGAGTCACAGGTGCTCCCTATTACCCTCTTTCCCCCAATACGCAGGAAGGGAAAAGGAATAAGAGACAGAGACACTTGTGGATTGGAAAAGAAAACTAATGAAAATAATAACAATAACATGAAATATATCAAATATATACAAGACCAATACCAAACCCACACCCCTACCAAAGGTAACTACATCACTTTCACCACTGGTGGTGTGACAGAGGACTCAGCAGCAGATGGGAACCAGACTCAGAGGCTGAATCCTGGAAGTAGATTCAGGAACTCATGGATCAGGATTGAAAGCAGAACAGACAGAGTCTTCCTTGGATGCCAGCCATTGAAGAAGTGCAAGAAAGAGAGAGCCTAACCCTTGTGATCCCTCAGCTTTATAACGAATATGACATATATGGAATGGAATACCAATACCTAGTTGACCGGTTTAGGATCACCTGAACTGTCTGCTCCTCCCTACAGGTGCAGCCTTTTACTCTGCACCCCCACAATGCGGGACACAAGATTTAGGAGTGACTTTAGTCTGCATAACAATCCTTGGTAGTAACTAAACATTAAGTCTTATCACTACTAGAAGCAGACACTGTTTGCAAAAACATGCTGTTAATATCGGAAAGTGCAGTTGCTTGAGAGAGCTTTAGCTGAAAAGTAAAATCATTGAACAGAATTAGTTCTGTTCTAACTCAAACCAGGACATCCCCCATATCTGGTCTGTCTTTTGCCTGTGGTAATAACTGGTGAATGAGCCCTCTCTGTCCCTCAAGCCCTTGTGTTTTCTCCTTCCCATCTCAGCAGTGGGTGGAGAAATGAGTGAATGGCTGCATGGTTTTGACCAGCTAGTATGTGAGACAGAGACAAAGAAAGGTTGTTTTGAAGCATTATACAGTGGAAAGCATTTTACATATATATAGATGTACACATTTTCTGCATCTTCTTAACAATATTTTTAACTGACTGTAATTTTACTGTTTTTTATCACATACAAGAATATGCAAAACTCTCCAGCTCAGAGTCTGCATTCTCTCCAGCCAGTTGGTGTTCTGCTAAGAGTGAATGGTCTTCAGTATTGTCTGCAAGTCTTAATTCATAAGTTTTTGTTTGAAATCTCTAAGTATTGCTTTGTGGTCTCTGCAGTGAATGTCCTTGTCTTTATGGGCTGCCGTAGGCTACTCAATGTATTTTTGAAGCAGGCAACTATAAAACTATTTCAAGCAATAACAATATATTTTTACCATTCTACTAGCTTTGCATGCCTGTCACTTTACTGGCAATATTTATATTAAATTAATATAAAAAAAAACTTTTGCCGTTGGATGAGAATTTGATTACCCAAAATCAAGTTCTTCTTTTCATCCAGCTTGAACACTCCTGGAAGTTTTGTCAACTCAGTCATTCTCAGTGCATTGCTACCTGCAGAACTGCTGAACTACACCTACTAGTTGACTAGTTAGCTACAACTACTACCTACAGAACTATTGTATGTTTAGAGTGCTCTCTAGTCAAAGTTTGCTGATACACATGCCTGTAGTGGCTGGCAAGTAGTTTTGAGAGAGAATTCTGATCCAATTACTCACTTGCAGATGGTTACCCTAGGTGAAACCTCCATCTGATTTTTTAATCTCTCTGCTTGCACTGAGACCCAGTTATCAGTTGAGCTATTTTATATCAAGATTCAATAATTACTGAAGAGCCTGTGGCTCTGCAAGAGTACTGTAGAGCCACACTATCCTGGGGTGATGCTGCAGCCTACATCCACCCCTTTGCTGCCTTTGCAGCAGCCTAATTCTAGGAGTTTTGTGTGAGAGCTAGAAAAGTGCTGGACACAGTAATCACTCCTCTTTGTCTTGGTATGGGGATCAGCTGAAAGTTTTACATGAAGGCATGTATCCAAAGGAGAATGTTTTTTCACTTTGGTAGTCGTGCAGCTTGCCTTACTGATTTCTAACCTGCCCAACATTATACTCTCTTGAGAAAGATGAATTAAATCCCATTGTAGATTACTTTGAGGGCTGAGGTGTAAGAGAAAAAGAGAGACATGCAATGCCTAGCTGTGGAAAAATTATCTTGAGGAGCATGCATCTTCCTTCTGATACGTACAAAAGCATAATTCCCATGAGAAATACCAGAAGGTAGAAATAATACAAAACCATTTTAAATTGCATATAAAAGTCCCTGAAAATGACAAGTTGACAACCTGAAACAATTTTGAGATCCCTCCTGCCAACTCTCATTTCTCTCCTGCTTCTTCATTTGAAGACAGCTTCTCACCCACAAATGTCTTCAAAAGGTTCTTGGCAGATTGAGCATCCCAGAGCACAAAAGTTTTGTCTTTGCCTACGCTTTGTCTTAGCACAAAATAGCTGCCTTTCACCTCTGGTTTAAGAGTAAAAAAGCTTAAAGACTAGCTCTGTATTCCTTCCACATGCAAATTTGCCTCTGAAACACAAGCAGGAACACAAAATAATGTTTTAGTGCTCTTCCTGAAGCAAGACAAAGAGCTGCAGGGTTTGAAATCAGCATCCCCAAGTTTTGCTGTGGGCGTTCTTCATCATGAGGTTCTTGTAGAAGTAACTGATAGGTACGTTCACATCCATGTATATGAGAAACTAAGCAGTCTGTGTGCTTCTGGCAAACTACTGCTGGACAAATAAGTAGATATTCACAAGCCAGGTTTTTAAAAGAAAACCCATGACATGGAGACCATATATATTTATGGATAAAAATACAGAAGTCTTTCTAGTTTGAGGTTATATTAAATTATAACCAGAGTTTGAGTTATGCTAAGGGGTATATTCACAGCTTGTAACACCATGAGGCATTGCCAGATATGCTGCTTTTTTGCACTGTAGATATTTCCAGACAAATACTCTTTGCTACTCTCTTAGTGAGATTATTTATCTATATATTAATTTAGTTCCACTTACTTACTCCAAAGATGTGCCCAGGATCTTCCACATCAGTTTTAACATCTCTAATAAATTCTTATCCTTAGGTACTTAGGACCAACAACAGCTGATTACATTCTAGACTCACCACAGGGAGAAAAAAATGGTCTTTCACATTTTTTTAAATTTACAAAATACAAAGGGTTGTTCCTGGAAGTACATATGCAGCATATTTGCTACAGTTTCAATGAAAGCATTTAGGTTTCTAAGTACTTAAGTAACTTTTGAGAGCATGATTTAGTTTTTCAAGCCACTTTGTAGTGTCTAGAAATGCTGTTCCTACTAATTCTAATCAATGATTATTGCAAACTGTCTCTGTGATTTCAGATGTGGTGGTACAGTGGTGTACACAAGGAGACCTACTTGCAGTAGCAGGCATGGAGAAGCAAAGCCAGCTGGTTGACCTCAGCAATGGGTCCCTAATGAAAAGTGCACTTGTCAAGTTCTACAATGTGCGCGGGGAACATATCTACACTCTGGAGACACCTGTGCAGGTAGGATACATTTTTTTAATCAGTTCTTAATGCTTTGCTGACATGTTTTTCCAACATTAGCTCATTGGTATAGACCTGCAATGTGAAAAGAGTTGCAAAACCTCCTGAACAAATTCTAAAATATGATATACACTATAAATAGTTTGTCGTTNCAGACTGTGCCTGGACTATAAATAGTTATTGTTTGCATTAAGGTAGACATCCAAGAGTGTGTCTGATTCTACGGCCCACTGTGCTAGGTATTGTGCAAATATATAACGAGAAGCAATATGTTTCTCAAAGTCATTGAGCCATGAAGAGGCAATACAGGAAAAGGAAATTCTGTTGTTTTATAGATAAATAAATGACTGAGGAGATAAAACTAGATAACTTGCCTGATGTTACAGCAGAGCCAAGAGCTGATTATTCTCTCTGTGTTAATGCTGCTATTTTCTAATGCAATCAGTTAGATCAGATCAGTTTATCTGATGCAATATTTTGCTTTTTATGGTATCATTTGGAGAAGGATGAATCAGAAAGTCTACTGTCTTTTCCTACCTCCTGTACAGACAACCTCAGTCATGTTACTTGACAAGTAAATGTCAATGCATGGTGTCTGTGCTTCCTAGGATCACAGCATGCTTCATGGGCCTTTGCTGATGTTTCAGAACCCAGCTGAATGTCTCTCTACAGTTTTCATTTTCTGCAGAATAGGAATGACTGTTCTCATTTCTGACTGTTACTAAGTGAAACTTAATTAATTTATAATGGCTTTGAAGTCTGAAAGTAAAGGAAAATGCTGTTGATGTATTTACTTAATTATGTTTAATGATGATACCATTTATTATCATTTTTTTTCAGTACCCTGATCTGAGATGGATACAAAAGGATGATGTAGTAAAACAGCTGCTAAGCTTTTGTATTTGCTTATATTTAGCATTAACCTGTGCTTATTAACATTGGCAGTCTAATTTAGCTAGAATTCTTTAGTTTTGTAATGTATAAAATAATGGTCTCTAAAACCAACCTAAATAAATGCAATGACATCTAATGCTGATTTAGGTACCTAAAGGACTTACCCATACACCCAACTGTCTTAGACATAGTTCTTTCAGTGGAGTAGCACGGCCCTTTCTTCTCTGGATGAAATCTGGAGAAAACATGCTTATACCAGTGTTGCTTATTCCCAGACCAGGTAAAAAGCAAACCTTGTTCTTTTCAGTAGCAAAATACAGTAGGTCCACATTAGCTGTTGAACTGATGTAACACTCTGGTGTTAAGTGAAATTGCGGTTTAAGCATCAGAACTGATGGGGTCGGGTTGCTTTTAAGGTGTGTGTCCTCAGTAACCTCAAATTCTCTCTATTTATATATTTTATATTGACTTTAGCAAAGCTTTTGGTACTGTCTCCCATGGTATTCTCATAGCCAAACTTAAGAAGTGTGGATTGGGAGACTGTGCTGTGAGATGGATTGGGAATTGGCTGAAGGACAGAGCCCAGAGAGTTGTGGTCAGTGGAGCAGAGTCTAACTGGAGGCCTGTGACTAGTGGTGTGCCCCAGGGGTCAGTGCTGGGTCCAGTACTGTTCAATATATTCACCAATGATCTGGATGAAGGGGTAGAGTGTACCCTCAGCAAGTTTGCAGATGATACCAAGCTTGGAGGAGTGTCTGG